>OU342455.1:6767154-6964654 GCA_910589575.2 Carcina quercana | reverse complement strand
CATCACTCATTCGTCCTTTCCTCAGTGAACCTAACCTTACCTAACCTAACCTAACCTAACCAGTCGCCTCTGAGCCGAGCGCCAGCACCCAGAACGCTCCGCGACGACCCGCGCCAAAGAAAAATCCGAATAAATAGTAAAAGTGCATCAAAAGTGGGCAAGTGCCATATCAAAGTGTGCAGATTTTGATCGGCTATCCGACGCGCACAGTCTTAAGTGTGAAAAGTTTGTTCACGCGGAAAAAACACTGAAAAAGTGGAAAAATCAAAAATTTTCAAACACAAAAGTGCGTGCGGCGCTTCGCCAGTATCGACGACACCTGGTTTTTTGTGAGTGAATAAGTGCCTGCCTACAGTGCCCAGCAGTGCCTGAAATCTTGGATTTTTCCGGCCAGCCACTGGCTGGGAAATAAAGTTTTCCTGTAGACCACGTGGACACGTGGTCCAAGAAGGACAGCGAAAAGGAGCTGCAGAGCAGAGTTGCAAGACGCCGGACACCGAGGCGAGGCAGCAGACACCCTAAAAAGCAGAATCTAGCCAGAAAATTCGACGTGGCAGGGTTTTTTGCTCGCGCGAAAAAATCCGCCAACTTCGGGACGCCGCCGAAGCAAAACGAGATCGACGACTACACGTTTTTATGGACTCAAAAGGTGCGTCACCACCACCAACCACCACCAATGCAGCACCACATAGAAGACAGACGGTGGTCTCGCAGTACCTGAAGAAAAAGGAAGTATATGAGTCCGCCGTGAGGGAAGCCGTGACGGAAAGTTGGAAGGAGTTCTGCAGGAAGCAAGACAGAGAAGGAATGTGGGAAGGGATCTATAGAGTTATAGGTAGAGTAACACAAAGGGAGGAAGACCTGCTACTCATAAAGGAAGGGCGTGTGCTCAGTGGGAAGGAGTCGGCAAGATTGCTGGCGGAGACCTTCTACCCGAATGATGACAGGGAAGAGGACGGAGAACAACATAGCAAAGTAAGAGCACTAGCAGAAAATGTAAATGACGGCGGTCATGATGATCAACATGACCCTCCATTTACTATGGAAGAACTCAATGTCGTTGTTCGATCCTTCAACCCAAAAAAGGCCCCAGGAGAGGAAGGTTTCACTCACGACATATGTGCGCAAGCCATAAGTGCAGTCCCGGAGTACTATCTGGCTCTTTTAAACAAGTGCTTGGAGTTGTATTACTTTCCATAGCATAGAAAATGTAAAATACATAATGGAAACTACAGCTAGAAATCTGTTTTTGGAATTTTGCAAAGAAATTGTGCGTAAAGTAGTAAATAGAAATAAAGTGTAAGAAAGCATAATATATTATATAATGGTATATAAGAAATATTATGTAAATATATTTAGTAATAAAAATGTAAATGTACGATATTATTTAATATAATAGCTGTAAATAGAAGAGTAAGAAAAATTGTTCACAAAATAAGTATAGTCGTAAGCATTAATGTATGTAAATCCCATGTAAATAAGCTAGATTGTATTGGCAGTCAGGACTCCCGATAAATCCCGGAGCCCTCTGTCCCCCCTGAATTGAGTAAGGAATGAATAAAAAAATAGAAAGAAATTCCTGTACCGATGGCTAAGGTCTTCGCCCTGTGGTGAAGGTAAAAAACCAAAGGTTCAACAAAAAAAAAAAAACCTAGCTCAAGCTCAAGCTCAAGCTCAAGCTCAAGCTCAAGCTCCAATCTCCAATCTCCAATCTCCAATCTCCAATCTCCAATTCTCAAATGAAAATGAAAATCGAAATCGAAATCGAAAATGAAAATGAAATTGAAATCGAAATCGAAATCGGAATCGAAAATGAAAATGGAAATGGAAATGGAAATGGAAATGGAAATGGAAATGGAAATGGAAATGGAAATGGAAATGGAAATGGAAATGGAAATGGAAATGGAAATGGAAATGGAAATGGAAATGGAAATGGAAATGGAAATGGAATCGGAATCGGAATCGGAATCGGAAATTGAAATCGAAATCGGAATCGGAAATGGAAATGCAAATCGAAATCGGAATCGAAAATGAAAATGAAAATGAAAATGAAAATGAAAATGAAAATGAAAATGAAAATGAAAATGAAAATGAAAATGAAAATGAAAATGAAAATGAAAATGAAAATGAAAATGAAAATGAAAATGAAAATGAAAATGAAAATGAAAATGAAAATGAAAATGAAAATGAAAATGAAAATGAAAATGAAAATGAAAATGAAAATGAAAATGAAAATGAAAATGAAAATGAAAATGAAAATGAAAATGAAAATGAAAATGAAAATGAAAATGAAAATGAAAATGAAAATGAAAATGAAAATGAAAATGAAAATGAAAATGAAAATGAAAATGAAAATGAAAATGAAAATGAAAATGAAAATGAAAATGAAAATGAAAATGAAAATGAAAATGAAAATGAAAATGAAAATGAAAATGAAAATGAAAATGAAAATGAAAATGAAAATGAAAATGAAAATGAAAATGAAAATGAAAATGAAAATGAAAATGAAAATGAAAATGAAAATGAAAATGAAAATGAAAATGAAAATGAAAATGAAAATGAAAATGAAAATGAAAATGAAAATGAAAATGAAAATGAAAATGAAAATGAAAATGAAAATGAAAATGAAAATGAAAATGAAAATGAAAATGAAAATGAAAATGAAAATGAAAATGAAAATGAAAATGAAAATGAAAATGAAAATGAAAATGAAAATGAAAATGAAAAAAAAAATGAAAATGAAAATGAAAATGAAAATGAAAATGAAAATGAAAATGAAAATGAAAATGAAAATGAAAATGAAAATGAAAATGAAAATGAAAATGAAAATGAAAATGAAAATGAAAATGAAAATGAAAATGAAAATGAAAATGAAAATGAAAATGAAAATGAAAATGAAAATGAAAATGAAAATGAAAATGAAAATGAAAATGAAAATGAAAATGAAAATGAAAATGAAAATGAAAATGAAAATGAAAATGAAAATGAAAATGAAAATGAAAATGAAAATGAAAATGAAAATGAAAATGAAGATGAAGATGAAGATGAAGATGAAGATGAAGATGAAGATAAAGATAAAGATAAAGATAAAAATAAAAATAAAAATAAAAATAAAAATAAAAATAAAAATAAAAATAAAAATAAAAATAAAAATAAAAATAAAAATAAAAATGGAAATGGAAATGAAAATGAAAATGAAAATGGAAATGGAAATGGAAATTGGAATTGGAATCGGAATCGGAATCGGAAATTGAAATGAAAATGGAAATGAAAATGGAAATGGAAATTGAAGTAAAACGGCCATTTAGTCTTCATATTGTTTATTCAACTTCGCTGAAACTTCACAGATATACATTCTATAAGTATACATGATTTTCTAAGTCTAGTACATTTTAAATTACTTGGGCTTTAAAACGGGCAGGGCTTCGCCCTGACCAACTGTTTTCAACCTTATCCGAAGCCTGAATGCCCCGGGCCGACCAGGCGTAGCCTGTTTTATCCCCTCTGCTTGTTGTCAACTCGTTCGCCTCCCCACGGTGATACCAGTAAAAAAACTATAAAGTCCCAATTTTGTTCAAAGTCACGTTGAAATATTTTTGAAATCATGACAAAATGGGAATTGGATTTGGAAATTGAAATTGAAATTGAAATTGATTGATGATGATTGATGAACCCGGAAATAATCAGGACGATATACATCGGCTAAGGATAAAATCGGCGTACGAAAACTTTTGACGCTTACTTCGGTCTACATTTTTTTTTTATTATTATTATTTATTCAGAACACAAACAGTCATTTACAAAAAATTATATAAACATTTTATACACAAAAAGATCTGGAGGTTCATTTTTCGATACGTTTGATCTACTCGGTACAAGCGTTGATACATAATATTCAGTCTACTACTATATTAAAATTACTATTTATACAACAAACACATGCAGTATGTTAATATGAGTTATATAAAACAAATATAAAACAATTACTACAGCTTGGATTTTACGGATTTTTTAAGTTGGGATATGGAGCTTATGAACGGGTTTATTCCACTAAGGTGCTCATTGTAATGTTTGGAAACTCGTCTGAAAAACGTGTTTTTAGCATAATTGGTTCGCGCGAAGCTTAATTTTGTAAAATATATTTTGTAGGAGATTGGGACAGTTGATAATGTTTTTAAGTATTTTTACCCGCGACGGAACGGAGACAGTATATGCGTTTAGGGTGAGATGATGTTTGTTTGTTTGTTTGTGTGTTTGTTTGTTAAAGAAAAACATTGCATCCAAATAAGTCCTTCTTTTGTTTAGGGATAGCATGTTATGATGTCTTGCTGCTTCAACGGAGTTATCATGAACTGTTCCTGTTCTGTAGCTGAGTGCCTTTAGGAAGATGTTTTGTATCCTCTCTATGCGATCTTTGTGTACCTGGTATTGTGGAGACCATACAACAGAGTCAAACTCTAATATACTTCTTACAAACGCATAGAAAAGGATTTTATAGGTCAAGGGACGCTTAAAGGGCTTTCCTAAACGAAGAATCATGCCAAGATTTTTGTTGGCTTTATTGCAAATATTATCAATGTGCAGGTTAAACGAGAGCTGGGAGTCAAGAGTAACACCTAGATCCCTAATAGATGTTACTCTCGTAATATCTCTATTTTCGATTTTGTAATTGTGTATAATAGGATTATTTTTACGAGAAAAACTAATTACATAGCATCTGTCCAAGTTTAAGAAGAGATGATTGTCACGACAGTAGTGATAGAATCTATTGAGGTAACGCTGAAGGTCTGTACAGTCAGATTCAGAGGCGATGGCTCTGTAAATTTTTGTATAGTCTGCATAGACTAGACGCTGTGAGTTGGTAAAACAGGAGCTCATGTCGTTGACATATAAAATGAAGAGCAGGGGACCCAAGTGTGAGCCCTGAGGGATGCCAGAGGGCACAGGAAGGAACCTAGAGCAGAATCCTTTAACAGCTACAGCCTGACTGCGATTGGATAAGTAGGATTTAATAAAACGCAGGAGGTCGCCGTGAATACCGAGGCACTCAAGTTTAATTATTAGGTTGTTATGATTTATTTTGTCAAACCATTTAGAGAAGTCAGTATACACAGCGTCCACCTGCCAGCCTGATTGCCATTTCTAAAAATTTGTGTGATTGGATTAGCTAGTTCTCGAGCACAGTTGCGTATGAACAGGGGATGAATAAGATCAGTTCCACCACCTTTACAGACATCGACCTGACTTAGTAATTTAAAGACATTTTCATCGGTGAACTCAACAGAACACAAATTAATAAGGCTGTCAGGAGAGTAATTCATATGAGGGGTGATGGGCAGATCAGGGACGAAGACAGAATTGAAATATTCATTAAGAAGATTACTTATTTCATCCCCATCTGTAGCGGTTACACCATTGTGAGACAATTTATCAGGTATACTATTAACTGGCCGCTTCGATTTGATAAAAGACCAGAAAAATTTTGGGGAGGATTTAATTTTATCCTCAGCCATTGATATAAAATTATTATAACATTCATATTCCATCTTATGTTCTTTTTTCCTTAGAAAAGCAAATTCTCTATAGTCTAATGGATTGTCATAAGTTTTCCAGCGTTTATGAACCCGAAGTTTCTCCTTTCTAGTTTTTATGAGGGTCCGGGAAAACCATGGAGGATAACTATTGTTATTATTAATATTTTTGTGCGGGATATGTTTCAATATAAGTCTGTTTATAACAGAGTAAAGATAAGTGACAGAGTTTTCTGTATCCAGCGCTATAAGTTTAGACCAATCAGCTTCTAACAAACCTTTACGGATCTCCTCGAAGTCTCCTCGAAGAAAAATAGGTTTCTTAGAAGTGTTTAAAGGCAATTGTGGCAGATACGAGGAGAGCTGAAGTTTTTGGAACTGTGTGCCTGTATTATCCAGGACGCGAACGTCGGAGGGGTGGGGAGTTTTCACACATTAATTTCATACACTTTTCTGAATACATTTGCAAACTTTTATCTGTTTATGAAGGATTTCATGTTTAAAGCCTGAAAGTACTGGGCTGGGCTATTAGCTCGATACCAAACCAGAAGTAACGAAGCTTTCTCGATAATATCCAATTGTTGCTACATTTTCATTGTAATGTGCTATGTGACTGTCCCTGCGTGGTGGGTCCTAGCGGTGGCCGGCACGCAATCTCGCTGGTCGCGCTCCGCCGGCGCGTGTGATTGCATTGCAGAGCGCTGGTTGTTGGGCAGCGATAGTCGGGTGCAGCAGGCCCGCTAGTTAATGTACGACCTTCAAACACTTATAACAAATGTGTAATAATTCGTTGTAGTTGAGCGCCCGGGTTTACTTGTCTTTCGTACATAGTGGATTGTGTTTATATAGACATATATTGGTGTGTCTCACGGCCGGCGCGTCGAGTCCACCGCTGGTCACCAGCCCGCGCGACCATGCGCGTCCTCGTCGCGGCACTCTTGTGCGTGCTCGGTGAGTGAGACAGACATATCTATGTACGTGTAGAGGGAAGTAATAAGTTATCATTTGTTTGTCAGAATACATTTAGTTACGTAAGGTTTCACTATAGAGCTCCTGCAGTGCTGGTCCTCCCTGCGCGCGCGCAGCCGGTGAGCACTTGTCAAACGACTGCATAAAAGGAGGAGGTTATCAATTCGACGAGCATGTTTTATTATTTTATTTTTTATGTTTGTTACCTCAGAACTTTCGACTGGGCGAACCGATTTGGATGACTGGTTTTTTATTTGAAAGCTGGTGCTTCCCGTGTGGTCCCATTTCAATTTGGTCCAGTTCTGACAACGGCATCCATGAGAAAACTATATAAATCTTGCGTTAGTAAATGTATACTTTTAGGGCAACTGAATTCGGTTTCCAGTTCTTTTTGAACGCGTTCACTTGTTTTGTACTCGTATGTATTTAAAATATATATATGTAGTCAGATAATTCTACCTCTAAGTGAACATTTTAGGGAATGAATGCTGTACACTTTTAGAGCAGTTGAAGTCGGTTTCTAGTTCTTTTTCAACGCATTAATTAAATTTGAAGGTATAAGTTAAGTAAGTTGTAGATGACAACACATGGAACAGTTATTTAAGTTGTTAGCCCGCTGTAAACTGCGTAAAAGCAATTCTGATTCAGTCAATTTGATATCCATTCTGAATGTGACACTCGCACATCATCACCCCCCACTCCCGCGAGCTGACCAGCACCATGGTGAGTGTCGGTGATCCCCTGTGTACGGTGTCAGGAGGGGCGGGCGGGCTGCGCGACGGGCCCCGCGGGGCGCTGCGCCGCGCGGTCACTGCGCCCAGGTACCTGCTGCACTGCGTACTACACTATCCACAACGCCTCAGCAACAAGAGATGCGCAGCGACTCCTGTGTGAGGTGACGTCATCACACGCCACGGACACTCATCACACTCATCATGTCCCGCTGCATGAAACCATCATAGTTTCTAGTGCCACGCCAGCCTGACTCCCGCAGGACCGGCCTGGGATCAATCAGCCGGGATTTATAGAAAGAATCGGCCCTTTCCGCTTCCAATCTCCACAACAAAACTGAGAATATATTTTTAATGGAATAGAAATTGCGGGCGGATGTCACATGAACACCTGCAGCTCGAGCACGCACCTTCCATCCTTTATTGACAGAGAGGACACCCCTGGTCGGCCGTGTTCGAGGCTTTGGATTTTTTTGTGTCGACGTCCTAGTAGGAGGTGAGAGCACCCAGCTGTGAGCTAGTCCAAAGGCGGCGGAGGTACTCTGTACACGAGCGAACAAAGGTGATGTCCGCTGGAGCAGGAGCAGGATCGGAGACCTGCCTAGTCCAGTGGGAGGAGCCTCGCGAAGAGACGCACCACCTCGTCACTCGCGTCAGCTGGTTCTCTCATTGACAATGCACAATTGTTCCTCGTCTCACCTGATGACGTCACGATGGCGACGACGGATGTAAGCCATCCAGAATTAACAAGCTACTGTGTGTGCTCGAGTGATGCAGGCGCGGCGGTTGTTGCAGCAGCTGGTGGGCGCCCGCGCCCCCCGCGCGCTCCCCGCCCCCGTACCACTGGCCGCTGCACCCCCGCGGGGGGTGGGTGTACAACGATCCCAGGTACACACACGGAGACATGGTAAACTCAAATAGATGTTATTGCAGATCACACATAGTCTACATATGACGTGCAAATGTTTTTAAAAGGAATAATATTATATATATGACGTCGCTCTCGCTGTGGTTCTCTCTGCGAGCGTGGGCGGAGGGAGGCGTCATGGCCATCGTCAGCTCCATCGCCCATGGGCATGGGCACTCAGGCAACCATTAACACTACACACTCAGTTCACGTCGCGCGTTGATCATGAGCAAACGTCGCACGCAGTACAGAGAGAGAGTGACTACACGGACACAGCTCAATATGGCGGCGGCGGTATGCGGTGAACTGACAGTTTCGAGTTAGACCGTCTCGCGCGACGGTTAGGACTGCACCGACTGCCGCCCGACCAGCGACTACATCCACGTGTCCAGTCACAGAAACTGTGATGGTGGTGGGGTAGTACACTATCCATGGTGGTCGTGCTGTGCGCAGGCCTGCGCGTGCGCCGGGCGCGGGTGCGGAGGCGGGGGCTCGAGTGCGCTGCGGGACCTACACGCGGTGCCCGGAGATGCTGCTGCGGTAACGTATCTACCATCCCACCACACACCACGCGCCCTCGCCACACTCGCGGGACACACCATGTGCACCCAGCACTATACTTCTGTAAGGTTACCCCGTGCTGCGCAGGTGGGGCGCGGTGTGCGCGTCTGCGCGTGCGCTGCCCCCGCGCGCGCCCCCCGCCCTCGCGTACAAGAGCTTCGACAACGTGTGCCAGTTCCAGGCGGAAGCGTGCAGTCAGTACAATACATTATGTATCCTTGAGACACGTGGGTGAAGTCTAGTCCTGGGACTATCATCAGCTAGGAAACGTCCACTGCTGGACACATGCCTCCTCCATGGTGAGTACCACATCACCCGGTCCCGAGCCACTTCCACCCAGCGACACCCGCGACCTCAACCAGGTCATCGGTCCACCTAGTCGGTGGACGGCCCGGTAGACTTTTCCCGGTACGTGGTCGCCACTCGAGAACTTTTCCTTCGCATCGGTTAGCGGTGACCTTAGTTTGTCTACGAGTTTCCTCGTACCAGATTGTATCACGTGGGGAAATCCCGAGCATAGCCTATGACCTATGACTATATCTATAATGAAAGCCAATGTTTCTGAGCAGAGATATAGATGTGTGTGTGATGGTCGGGCAGACCGGCAGGTGCGTGCCGCAGCGCAGGGTCCGGTGGGTCGTGGTCTGCTCGGCGCCGGAACAAATGTGCTATTGGCCCTCTTCTTTGTCAGTCGGCCTAGATACTCGTAACATGTCTAGCGCACGTGATCAGCTCCCTCCTGCAGAGCAGCTCGTTTATCTTCTGCTCGGTGAATCACAATTGTGTTTTTGGGTGGTGAGCACGGGAGCGTGGTCGTGCGTGATCACCTCCGCCTCCCCTCCCCTCCCTCTAACTGCGCCGCGTGCTTGTTTCAGAGCAAGGTGAGTTCAGTACGAGTACATCTATATATCTGTACGCTTCACACACACACACACACACCGGCCCCGAAGGAAGCTGGAGGACGCGTGGCCCACACACACGCGCGTGCGCCGTCAACCGAATGAAGCAATCCTTAGCAAAATTATGTATATATGTGTGTGTGGCAGTGGTGACGTCACGCCTCGTTGCATGTTCTAGAAGCGACTAGTTGCTGCAACGAACTTGTTCCACGGTCCTTCGACTTGGATGTACTTGGAATTTGATACAGTGCTCATTTATTACAGACCAAGGTGAGTGAGAGGGAGAGATCGTTCATTCGTCAGAAAACACAGACAGAGAAGAATCATACAAATGAACAAAAACATAAATGCACACAAACTCGGACATTGTTCTCGCTAGTGCCGCATCCAGTGATCTGTGTTGCCGACGAACTGCTCCTCACGCAGACAGCTGCAGCGCTGATCTTCCGTCAGAGCAACAGAGAACTGGTCCACTCCTCCTCCACACTCGAGAGGATGTAGTAGCATGCGTCCCTTTGTTATTCCTCTCTTATTGACATGGTGTGATGAGGGTCACTAAAGGATACCCCCCGAGGCATGTTTGTGAGTGCTGACGTCATCAAGCAGTTATAATACTTCTCGTTCTACATTCCAGCGTTTGGTAAGTACGATGTCCTCTAGAACTTGTCTAGAACAGTCCCCCTCGCTCACGCCCGCCCGCTCGTCCCGCAGAGTGGCGTCTCCTGTACAAGGGCCGGTGCACGCTGCGCACCCCGCCGCCGCCCCGCCCGCTCCCCGCGCGGTGCCGCACCTCCCCCGCCACCCTCTACCTGCTGCCAGTCGGACAGGACGTGAGTGTCACACACGCACATACATTTTTAAGCTAACGACCCTTTACGTGACATTTCTACGTGAGCAAGTTGGCATTCTGGAAAAGAATGGGCATCAACATCAACGGCGACTACATCACTCACCTTCGACCTGCCGATGACATAGTCGTAACGGCAGAATCCTTGGAGGATCTGAACGCAATGCTCAATGACCTCAAGAGCGTTTCCCAACAGGTAGGTTTAAAATTAACATGGACAAGACGAAAATTATGTCAAATGTCCATGTTGCACCTATGCCGGTAGTGGTTGGGAACACTACAATCGAAGTTGTAGACGAGTATGTATACCTGGGACAGATCGTTCAACTAGGTAGGTCCAACTTCGACAAAGAGGACAACCGAAGAATCCAACTCGGATTCGTGTTCGGGAAGTTACGGCACGTCTTCCTTTGTCTAAAAACAAATGTGTTGCCAGTGACGCCGTACAGAACCGGAGCGTGGTCCTTTACTGTGGACCGAACACCGCTATCTTTCCTCTTGATCGCCACACATGAGTTTGCTGTATGCATTGTGTTCGTGAGTCGCAGGGGTTCACGGTGGCGCGTCTCCACCCTGCGGGCGCGGGGGGCGTGCTGGGGCGCGCGCTGGCGCGGGGGGCGCGCACGCCGCGCGGGCTCCGAGCCACGAGGCACGCGCTCGGAGCGCGGCCAGCGTGGTGACGTCACGCACACCGCTCGACGCAACCATGAGTGTGAGGGAGACGAGACGCACGCCGGCTCTGTGGTTTGTCAGATTTCCATAAAAAAAATCAATGACAAGGTTTTCCGACATTTTGTACAGGAATCAAAAACTGTCATCTGGAACTATAGTGTGACGTGCTACAGACACACGCACTCGTTGATAGATCGTAAATATAAACCATCACTGACGTGATCCACCCACGTGCGTGCGGCACCGCCACCTCGCTCCGTCAGCACCCGAGGCGACCTCCTCTCAGATACAGATGATACTCGACAGGACCATGCAGCAGCAGGTACACCTGCCAGCATCGACGCGTGGTCTGTTTAAAACAGGACTGCCCCATCGTTTAGAAACACATTGGACGAGTCCGGCGCCATATATTACATTGTAACAACATTATTTCGTTGTCATGTTTCGTCCTCGGTGTTTCGTTAGAACCGTGAAAAGGTTTGAAAGTACCTGCTCCTGCTGGAGGTCCTACCACGGTCCGACATTAGGTCCTAATAGTATTGAACCTTTCAAACACATTACGAGTATATGGATAATTTTTAAGAGTGAGTTTCTTTAATGATTTCGTTTGATGTAGAGATGGATGTTTTGAAGTCGTCTGGATCAGAAACGTTGACAACGTCTCCGGTCAGTACCCTGTGCTCCGCGGAATGCAAGTAACAAGTGTATTACATACTTACTTCAGTGTCTGTGTTGCATATGGACTGATTTATTAATTTGTCAAGTTTTGCATGTACGAGTCCATCGTTGTTATGGACAATAAAACAGCTCAGTTCTTCAAATGACACATTTTATTTATAAATACATTGTGTGGGGCAGTGTGTGACGTCGCACGCACCAGCGCTAGACGCAGCGCTGCCTCGCCGCGACCCGCACACCCGCTACACACCTTAATTGTAATTACAAACATGTTTACTCGTAACCATAAATTCATAATAATATCCATAGAACACAGAGCTTAGTCAATCTTGGAACATTCGAAATGGTAATTGTATTATATATTATCTACCTGCAGCTACTCTATACAAGTACATAAGCAGGTGTCGCGGGGATGCGCGCGCGCACCACCCAGGACCAACTTACAAACATCAACTATATAGTACGTACATTAAATACATTTAAATGTAACGAGCACAGATCCAGACAAGATGGCGGCCGGCGGCCATCTTGTGCATGCCGAGCGAGGAGCGCCGGTAGTCAACTCAGCAAACAATAGCAACTGTATTACAATACAGATAAGGTTGCACATAAGTAAAACGTAGCACAAATAAATGGTTCTATAAATTACATTTTCAAATCATAATTCATTGCGAGTCTTGAACTAGAACTAAGAAAATATAATATTATTCATATACGTAACATACAAGGCTGGACGGAGAGAGAAACTAAACGTAAGATAAAAATTTAAAAAATAAATGTGAGCTGGAGGTTCCAGCAACGAACCCCCGACACTCGCCGCCACACTCACTTATAAGATAATTTGTGTTAAATAGTAAAACATTTATACCCTACATATATTTGTATTTATATCTTATTTTAAAATAAAACTACGATAGAATTCAAGCTGAGATTACAGTCCTTCCGTAATTAATTATTATATTAAATAATTTAATTTCAAGCAAACAGATCTCTCGCTCCTAGATGCACAATTTCCACACGAAAGATATCCTCGGGAAATGAGTTCTTATAAGAATATAACTTTGTTATAATTTTGACAATATCTTACATTCAGTGTGTCATGTGTCACGTGGTTGAGCTGCATCCCCGCGCACACGCGCGTGCGCCGAGCGAGAGCCCGCCTCACACAGGTGACTACATTCATTCACGTCGTTCTATATTACATTACAATCTATAAATTACAAAATCGGTGTCACCGCGATTCTTACGAAATTGTACAACTTCATAAAATTTATTAAAATGTACTCACCGCGGAGGCGTCATCTTCTATAAAATCGTTTTAGAGCACAATTTCGTAAGCAAAGGATGTTCACAAACTGCACCGACACTTGTAGCACTCGAGAGATTAACGTTCAATTTAAGTAAAAAAATTCCTACATTTCGGTGGAGCCTGTCATGTCACGATGTACTCTACGCGAGTACAATTAAACAAAATTATTTTTCAATTCAGCATGTAGTGTCTTGTGCTGCGTTCACCCCACCAGCGGCCAGGACAGCCGCTGGCGCCAGCAGACCAGTTTCACACCGAATACAGGTACAAGCTATTCTCTTCAAATGATGCATTAAATACTTTTGAAATGATGCTTATACCATGGTTCAGTCAATTACTGCGAAGAACATGTCATGCAAGAAAAGAGACGTGACGGACTTGGTACAGTTATCATTTTGTTTTAGCAAATGAAAGTGTTTTAATTGACATTTTGGAATATTTTGTTCTCGGTGTTTTCAGGCAACACTTAACCAGAAACCAGAAGATGACGACAATGAAATGACAATTTCGACCTCGTTCGTACAGAGGAATGATTTTTGTTTTACAAACCACACACTAACAAAACTGCAATCCTAGTCGTTTCTATGACACTCGTTAGTTGTCATGGAGTATTCAAACAGTGCACCGCGAGCGCGACCGATGTGAAACATCTCTTTTCTTATACATATAAGCAACCGTGACCTGGTTTATTGTCATGTTTGTAACAGTGTTTGTGGTTTTGTTGTTATTTACTAAATAAAATATGAAATGTGCCACTGGCGCCAGCAGCTGTACAATAGACATATTCTCCATTACAACAGTCCAACACGCCCGCGACGCAGCACTCGCACCACGGTCTACATTCAGATCTAACTGGATCGTTCATCATTAGAAGGGCACAACTAACGGTCGATAGTAGTGAGGTGAACATTGTTCCAGCGGTAGGACACACTGAAAAATGTTTTCCACCACCAGCTGCTTTACAGCTGCAGAACGAGTCCGACTGAAGCACTCGACACTTGGCTCGGTTTAATGTAATCTTGAGACAACCTGGAGTGGACGTCACTGGCATGTTCATATTTCAATTAAAATATCAAGGGATTTGTACCGTTTCAGTTATTATACATGAGAATGCTTCCCTGGCTGTACAACTAATTGACATCCGATCGTCACCGCCCTCGATCACTCCAGCGATAGTGACATATTAAACTTGTAACTGACAAGTGATAGAGTATCACGAGAAGGCAGTTCCGACGAGCTGCGACATGTACAGAAGTGAAATTTTGCGTAGTCGAGTGAATCGGTTCGTTGTTATGGTCTGCAGTGTGTCTACTGCGCGTGCGCGTCGCGTCCCTGCTGCTCCGTGTACACGATCTCCGCGTACTCTGCGCTATGCGCGGGCGCAGGCGGCTTGTCCTCCCCTCCCGCGCGCTCCCCCAGCGCCAGCTCCGCGTACACCACCCCGCCCTTCTTCTCCTCCGCTAGCGCCTGACGACACACACACACAAATTCATTCGAGTGACCTCAGGGACCACACTAATTAAACCTACTGTGTTTTCCTGGTGTACCGGTAGATGGCAGTACCAGTTAGATAAAAGGCGATATCTAATGAGTTTTTATGAGCACCATATATAATTCGCCCTCACCTTGTCCCCGGCGGCCTCGGCGCTGTGCTCCACGGCGTGCGCCTGCGTCACCTTGTCCCTCGGGCGCGGCAGGGCGGCCCGCACGCGCGCCCCCAGCGCCCCCAGCGCCGCCAGCCGCCCGCCGCCCCCCGTCACCCCGCGCGACCCGCCCCCCGCCGCGCTCTCCGTGTCGCTACTGACACAAACACACACGTACACACATCCTCCTCCCCCTCCCCCGCATATAGTTGCGTATAAACAATAATGTTTGACAATATTGCACCGCATGTCATCGTGACGTCACCTGCTTGTAAACTATGATTGTTGACTACTGTCTACCCAGAACTGTTTACAAGTAGTTGACGTCATCAACCACCCGGCCAATCACACTCGTTTACGATCTCGTGACTAAAGTACACAATAAAACATTTTCTTTGTCGATTTTCTCTCATCATCAGTGATAACTGACTATTCAAAAAAAATTGTTTCAAAACTTCATATTCAACACGGATGCCATCGATATACCCCATATTGTACATGCTGCCAAATACCCTGTTGTACTTTTATGGGCTCTAGGTAGAGAGAGATAGTCGACATGTATCTCTCTCGTTCACCCGTCCACTGTCCCCGACATGGGCGGTGCCGGCGCATACATTACAAAATAAGACAGAGTTATCAAAACAATGCACCGCGTGATTGGTTAAATGCAAGCACACCCCGCACAGAACACACCGACACACCGCCCGCACTGCGCGGGACCCGATCGAAAGGATGCTTGCGGTGACGGTGACACACAAGCGGAAGCGTTACTTTGTGAAAGATCCCGTTTTGTTAGTTTTAACAGAAGCTGGTGCACAATTGATGTCAGTTATATTCAAGCTACTTATTCACGCACACAGGTGCATGAGGCGCGCATATAAATTCTTTTTCTTGTTTCACTGATGTCCAGAAACTTTGTGGCCTTAATCTCTTTATAGGAACTTGTGTATATCAATATTTTTATTTGTACTTGTGTGGATTGATATATGTGACATCAATCAAGTACCTCTGAGCGGAGCCAGGGAGCGTGACGTCAGACAACAGCCACACACACACCACCACCACGTCGCTGTTAGTGAGCCCCCCCCCCCCCCCCCCAGCACGCACGCACGCACACACGCACGCACGCACGCCACGCACGCACACCACGCAAGCAAGTAGGTACGGCACGCTCTTTAGAGACGTCCAAACATGTCCATGGCGCGCTACCGGCACTATCTTTAGTTTTGAATTGTTGTTTTATTTGTACATTGAACAAGACCGCTTTGAATAGTGCCCGTGCTGCGCGCGGACACGTGCGGACACCTCTAGTGAGAGCTGTCTCCACTACGTAGACATACGGTATCGCAGCGAGCCCCGACAAAAGCACATCCCCCGCGGGCGTCCTGCCGAAACACGACCTTATTTACAAAGCGGAAGGTTTACAGTATTTTCTCAATACAGCTGTCTATCTACACATATAAATAAATACAACGGCAACTGTAGTACGCGACGGGTCGACACGGCAACCGGGACATGAGGGACACCCCGCCTCCCCGCCGAGCGCGGCACGAGCCCGCATCGGACGCGTTCATCGGATTACGTCTCGAGCACATTCTTGTTGTTGTGTATTAAAACGACTTGGATAGCTTCCTCGCCACGTGTTACAACAACAAGCCATAATTGATTGTGACGCGCGGGAACTAGCCGCACCGGGACTGGCAATGGGACGGCGGATACGGCTGCACTTACACCGGCGTATAGGAAATGATATTTGTCCGGTAAAAATTCTAAATCAAACTTATCAGGACCCATGACTCTTGATATAAACTACTTGATGTGATGTGAGGCTACATCGCTAGAAAGTAAATATCCTCGTCGACCTGCCGCGTGCAGTAAGTAGCTCCGATCCAGACATAATAATACAAAAATATTCTCATTTATAATTAACTGAGTCCGACCCGACCCTCGCTCTGGGGAAAACAAATGTTAAATAAACGATGTTACGTTTATGTAGTAAATTAATGCAGGAAAGGGACAGGCTACTAGATATTTTCAACAGACTTCAAAAAAGGAAAAGGTTCTCAAATCGACAGGTATGTTTTTTAAAATGTTTGTTACCTCAGAACTTTTGACTGGGTGAACCGATTTGGATTCTTTTTTTATTTCAATCAATCAAATCCAAAAAATTGATCCAGTTATGACAACGGCATCCATGAGAAAACGATATAAATCTTAAATCTAAAGGCAAATGCCTTAGTAAAAGCGACTTTTAGGGCAATTGAAGTCGGTTTCCAGTTCTTTTTGAACGCATTTTCTTGTGATCAAACAGTAAGTTAATAATTTTCGTGATATGGAACTCTTTTATAATTACCCCAGAGGTGCGCTTATTATAATAAAGAAGTCATTCCTAAGTTAGTGAGAAGCTGAACGTAAGCCAGCCATTGTGGATACACGGGGACTCGTGTGAGGCACTGCAGCACCACCACTGTGCTACCCACACTGCCGCGGACAACACGCACGAGGGCACAGACAGACAGACATTAGCACAAGTACTCTGTATATATCGTTGGGTTATTGACATTACTGAGGAGCCCCGACCCTCGCCACGTGTAGCTGCAGGACGAGGGCCTGCGCTGCCCCGGACTGTTACACGCAGGCCACGGCACATGTTATTCATATATAATATATTAACAATAATGGTAAGACCACTCACGATTCTCCGGAGCTCTTGCCCGCCTCGCGAGCGCCGCCTGAAACATACATATACACGTAACACGGACATCATCAACAACAGCTTACACACGTCCCCACTGCAGGTCTCAGTCCTACTCTCCTACAGAGAGTGTATGGGACATAGTACACCACGCGGGACCAGTGCGCATTGGTAGACTCCACATGCCTGCTCAAGACATGCAGGTTTCCTCACGATGTTTTCCTCCACAGAAAAGCCAACGGTAATGATTGTTATCATTCGTACATAAATAACAAATTGTAACTCATTGGCACGAGCCAGTGAACGCAGACCTCGATTGTTCAAGGACTGTCTGTCGCTCTACGCTCCGGCTGAACATGGGGCACTTGTTGCTGGACGTTATTATTTATAAGTAAATAGCTACGACAGATAGATGACGACCAACACGCGCGCTGTGCTGGCCCCTCTCCCCTCGCCCCCACACCCCGCACCAGTGCCCACATGAGCCCTGGCGTGTCGAGTCATGTACTCACATGTGCTCGACTCCCCGCCTCGTCACCACCTGGCACAGGGCGCGCGGTGACACACACAGCACACACTCAATATAATTACAAAACAATTACGTTATTGTCAGCTCCAGCAACAGTAAATATACTGACTGAATTATCATTTGAATCAACTGACTGCATTTTTGTAGGTAAGTAGATCGCGGCGGGACTGGTTCACTGATGCTGACTGAAACAACTCTACTGAGCGCAGTCACGTGCAGTGCCGTGCGCGTGCGCCTACTTACATACAGTAGACAACGCGCCCAAACATTGTATCGTAACTAACTAGCTGTCAATAAATGATTGTGTAAACATCTTGTGGATTGACATTACAAATAAAATGTTGAGACTAATGTGCGGCTGGCGGGCAGCGAGGGCTGCCGGATGACGAGACAAATATTGAACAATTGTGATGTTGTGTAATGCATGTATTGTTGTGTGACACGAGGATCACACAGCAATGTTGTAAAGGTGAAATGAAACTAACTTATCGGTATCTTATTTTAATAAATATTTTTATATTTAATAAATTGCCGTGACGTGTTCAGTGAGAGCGGTCGGACATTTTCTGACAATCAATACCATATTTGTTTAGTATCGTTTACATTGGAAAATCACTTGAATTCAGTCATTGAGAACTGGGGTGCGCATGCGCCGCGTGACGTCAGCAGTCCAGTGGTTCGTCAAATATGTTCTCAACGTTCACAACTATCGGATACCGAATATACGAACAGGCTCAAACATTATATAGTATACTATCTATCTCTGTTACACGACAGCACACTTGCTACGCGCGAGAGAGACGGCATTAAGTAAACATTGATTCGTTGCAGTTAAAGGATATACAATTTCAACATTCATCATATAGTTTATCAACATGTATAAACACTCGTTCCATGTCTCGTGACATTTATATAATATATTTGTAACGTCGCAGCAAGCTAAAGTAAAATTGAGCTCAAAATTCTGAAGCTTAAATGTATAAAAGTATTGTCGGAGTGCGAAATGGCAGTGTTTCTCAAATGTTGTCAATATTTATAATAAAATAGTAGAGGAGGTCGCAGTGCGAGTCGCGGAGTGCGCGGGGAGTGCGCGGGGTACAAACAAAACACAGTCACCGTACGTATGCAGCGTGTATACTTCATAGGGACGTATCATTTATACAGATATAGTTTACGACCGAACAAATCATACGTGACAGCAATTTTGTTAAATATCTTGATTAATAAAGATTTAATAATTTGTAAAAATACGACCGAGCAGCAATGTATTGCGTCCAAATTGACTTGACAAAGCTCATTGAACTGTCATGATGACGTGTACAACTAACCGTCAATCAGTCGAGAACTTCAGATGTAATTACACAATTGCGTGCTCAATTATTTTGTATGAAGAAATACACAATTGATTAACGAAATTTATATAAATGTGTTGTCTACGACAAACACTAATTGCCGTCACAACATACGCCCGAGTGAAGTACTCACGCCGGATGTACCCCCGGCCCCCGCCCCCGCCCCGCACCCCGCTCTCTCCTCGCGTTAAAACTAAATTGGTACAAAAATAATATCTAAGTTTAAGTTAATTACAAAATTCTTTAAAAAAATCACAATGGTGACTTACACCTAAACTTAAAATACAAATGTCTTACGAAATCGAATAATTTTTACAAATTTTTCTAAATACGGTGTCACAATTATCAATACTTTCAATACAAATAACATTAACCTACTATCCAAAGATTGTGTCATGCGTCATGTGTCACTGGGTCCGGCGTCCGCTTGTTGCTGTCGTAATCCCGTGAATCGCAATATTACAAATCTTAAAACAATTAAAAGTTCTCAATGTACCGTTACAAACAATAAAACTAGTTACACTGTCATTTAACATAAGTAGGCAGTTGTTTTATTACAATCTATATACAATAGTTAAAATTAATTAAAATATGTGGTGGTACGAGCGCGGCCTACCTCCAGCTAGTTATAACTAATCGTTTCTGTACTTGGTGGTACACAACACAACCTCATGGTACAGTAACACACTGGGTAAACCATAATAACCTAAACAATTAAAGATGAAATGTTGGCTATTGCCGAAGTGAAACTGATGCGAGATGACTGGAAGCATTGGAAGGAACCAAGTCTCAAGTTCCGAGTCTATATTAAAATAATGAGATTCACGCAACGACTGCGTGGTCAGCCTTCCCTGCCGAGACGCATCTACCGAATACATACATAACCTTACTCTTAGAATTGGTTCTTGAAGCATCTTATGTCAGACACATTTACTCCGAAAGTCATCTCAGTTCGAAAGTTCGATGCTAAATACATTCTAGAAGAAAATCTAATAAAAGACAAGAATAATAATTAAAAATTAAGTATCTATATGAGACCTCAACAATACTTGAAGTCATTAAAAATGCAATCGTAAAACAGCTATGAGAAATTGCAGCTTACAAAATCTACCGCCAACAGCTCCCACCAACTTATCTGTGCAGCGAGGGGTGGCGCCACCGCCGATACAAAGTAACTTTGACGCTGGTTATATGAGTTTGTCCTTTGACAATATTTGTCACCGCTATTACATATAAGTTGGTAGCGCCACTGTTCTCCGATCACTGAGGACGACACTTCAGTGATCTTCTATCTCCCTCTGTGTCCACCCTCAACTCCATAATGTTCCCGAAGATTCTACAACGTCCCAGAAGGTTATTGAATATTACAGAACAATCTAGAACGTTCCCAAACATTTTATAAGAAGATACAAAGTCCTTGAAGTTATTGGAATATACCAGTAGAATCCAGAACATATTAACATATTCTATACGTAGGTACAACATGCCATACGGTTCTAGAATATTATAAGAAAATCAAAGGTTCGATTGGTATGGAGATATGTCCTACAACATTCTGTAATATTTCCGATGAATCAAAGATGTTACAGGTCGACATCATCGTCTGGAATGTTCTATAAGGTTCCAGCACGTTGTACAGGTCGCGGCGTCGGCGCCCCCCTACACGGCCGTGTCCGGCTTCTTCTCGTCGTTGGTGTTCCCGTTGCCGATGTACTCGTGCTGCTGGTGGTGAGTGTGCGGGGGCTCCCCGTCCTCGTGGGGGGGCAGCGGGGCCTCAGAGTCACCCCCCGCACCGCGCGCGACCACCCGCCCTACGCACACAATACTACAACCATCAAGAACTGCACGTGGCTGGATGCTCACAGTGGTCTACAGTATATGTTACATCACATACAGTGTTATGGGTGGGATACTGGTTACTGCCTGTGTGTTAGTGGGACAGGTCATATCTACAGACTGCAGTAATGTGGCTTGTCTAATGTGCAATCTACTGGCAAGTTTGATCTATTCGTCTACAGTCTAGGTTACAGTAATGTGCCTTTTAAATACACTTTCTGCATGTGGCTTGTGAATCTAAATAAATGCCTGCAGTAAATGTAGCTTTTGAATCTATTGGCTAGAGTACTGCGGTCGTTGGTTAGTAGATTGCAATACGACTAGTAAATTACTGAGTGCAGTAATATGTGCTGCTGTGTCTCGGGATGTCCATACTGTGAAGTATTAGTTCCTGCTGGTGCACTGTTAATGATAAATACATGAGTGTGCTTCCACTACCACCGCGATACCTTCCTAAGCTTTGTCTATGTGTGTCTGTTGTTCAATCTGTTGTATTGTTCAATGATGTCCCACAGCCAGGACATGCTACGGGACAGCCAGTGTGTCGTTACACATCACTGTCTGATTGTCTTTTGCCACAATATTTGTTATGTATGTCTGTGTTGGTAGTGTATTGCTGTATTCATTGGACAGACACAAATATCGTTTGCAATGTGCGGTGAACTAGCGTCGACGTGTCAGCTTCAGAGCACCACTGACATCACATAGCTATCACCGTGTAGGATCACTCCACACTGGTGCCGCGTGTATCATGTCGTCGTTGTTCTTAGAACACTCTCTAGATATGCTACTGTTTATGATTGCGACAGGTATGTCATTTGTCTGACAGTTTTTGCAAAGCTGACTATTCCATTAATTTAAATAAAATATATTGCAACTTGTGTGTGTTGTGTTATAGTTAGTATGTGTGAACGTACATTATTCCCAAAACCAAAAGAGATTATTTTGTATTTAAGACAGTAATAAATAAGTTAAATAGTTGATACATTTAAATTCATCATCGTATTGACACACCCTCAGGTACGAGTGTTGTTGAAGGCGACTAACGGTAGCAATATGCATGCGATGGTCATCATTATCTACCCATGTAACAACAACATCTCACTGCGATCAACCAACCGCCTGACAAGCGCGTTGATTATGGTAGGGACCACCAGTGGAGTAATGTAGTTCATCATTAATGTACAGAAGCGTCGACATATAACAACATCTCACTGCGATCACTCCAGAGAAGTGATTATACGTAGCACTTCGCGCGCGTACATCTACGACACGGTCAAGTCCACCAGTCATGGGGTGGGTGAATGATGCAAGTCACCATCCCACCGCTAGTACATGTCCACTAGTTGCGAGCGGGACACCTCGTTGTGCTCGGCTAGTGGCGACATGCAGGCGTTGTTTGATAATTCGTATCAAATATAATAGCATTATTTACCGAGACATAACTTATTTACTGTTTTATTGCAAACATTTAAAAAAAGGAAACCGCTACAGTTTCATATTTATTCGTTTCTATTTATGCTAAATCATTCTTTTATTTAGTTAGTCACTACGTCAAATGTCATTTCATCGACGCCATCTTTGTTTTGTATGTTAAGTTTTACCTGTGTTGTAAGTTTTAAATTAATTTTTTTAGAAATAAACTAGACCGATGATGACATTTTAAAACGAGCCGTGTACTAGTCCTGGCCAGGGCACCACTTGATCAAATAAGATAAATGGAAACCAGCAAAACGTACAAATATTGCTTCATTCTTGGAAATATTATACAGCGTGTATATTTCATACGGGCGTAAATTTTGACGGCAATTAGTGTTGGTCCTAAACAACACATGTACATACATTTCGTTAATCAATTGTGTATTCTTCGATACAAAATAATTGAGCACGCAATGTATTAATTACATCTGAAGTTATCGACTGGTTGACGGTTCTGTTCACACGTGACGTCATCATGACAGTTCAATGAACCGTTTATCCTTTGTCATGTCAATTTGGACGCAATACATTGCTGTTCAGTCGTACTTTTACAAATGATTATCTCTTTATTAATCAAGCTATTTAACAAAATTGCTTTCACATATGATTTGTGCGGCCGTAAGATATACCTGGATAGATTATACGCCCGTATGAAACATACCCGCTGTATATTTGTGAATAAATATAAAATAAACCACAGATGTCGCCACTGGTCGTCCGATGCAGCCGAACTATGTATACGCGAACAATAACAGACACGTTCATGCAAGGTTTAGTGAATGCATCCAGCATGCTGAGACAAAAGAGAAAAAGACAGATAACAATAAATTAGAAAGAGACAGGCATACAAGGTCATGCGCCCGAGTTTACGACAGTCATGCAGGTTCTTGATCGCTATAGCATGGCGGGCGGCGGGCTGCGGCGCGGGGGAGGCACGGATCATTCAGTACATTACACAACTATACTTATATATTATTATCGATTTAGAATAATAATAATAATGAACATAAAATGCAAACAAACAAGCTGAACACTGCGATGCGACAGAGTGCGCGGAGCGACCGCGGCGCCATCGTGCGGTCTCTTTTTAAAACTTCTCAGCAATGGTACACAGTCGCAGACACCACTGGACACGTGGTGGTCATCGTTGGTTTACATTGGAGCCAGTTATTCTGTTTGATTGATGCAAACGACAAGAAGTCCGCGTTGATTATTACAATTATGTTATGATTGCTGAGGAGTTTAAAGAATAACAACAGAGGGTGCCACTGTCGTCCCAACGAGTCTCTCAAATGAACAGTCATCCACAATAAATATTTCACCATCATCTTCGAAAATCATACGGATCTGTCAAGTAATTATCTAAAAATATAACAACAAAATTATCACGAAGGTAAATGAAGTTCACTCCTGTTACCGACAGATGGAGCTTTTAATAACAACGAGAAAGTTGTGCGAACATATAAATTGTGCTTCACTATGAAGCTGAACTATCTCCGGGATGATATTGCGTCATATTTGTATATAACACTTGCACACAGTTGTATATTTATATTCAAAAGATTATGTAAGAATATCTGATTGTGGTTCCGCGCCGCGTCGACCTGTGTCTCTACCGGCCAGCGCGCGCGCTGCTATTGTGAGCTCTCCGGCGGTTCCCTGACCCAGACACCCCGAATTATCATACTGTTAAGAGAAACTCTGACATTTGCAGACGTGGGTAAAATACACGTGAATGTTGAAGGTACCTGCGATAGGACAGACGTCCAAACATGATTCGTAATGCTTCGCTCGATTGAATTACATCACGAAGTAACCTACAAAACGATAATATGTTAATTCTAAACAATCTTTAAAAATTAATCGCATGTTTAATAATAATTTGTCAGCTTCCGAATTTTTATATCTTATACCAATATTTTTTTTAATTAATTGAGACAAAAAGCTATCGAAACCGAGACCAGAGTCGATGCTTATCACTGTTTCACTCTTACGCGTTATGATTAGTGGGGGAGTGAGACACAAATTGAAATTCTTG
The DNA here is from genome assembly GCA_910589575.2 of Carcina quercana. Classification (NCBI taxonomy): domain Eukaryota; kingdom Metazoa; phylum Arthropoda; class Insecta; order Lepidoptera; family Depressariidae; genus Carcina; species Carcina quercana. The sequence goes on along the minus strand of OU342455.1, from coordinate 6,939,978 downwards.
TGGGTCAAGGAACGGCCGTAAGAGAGTGTTTCTATTTGGTGAGCTACTACTAGTTTGGAACAAGTAAGAGATACAACCTCTCTATCTGTCTCTGTCACCTATCGCGCAGGGCGCGACCCTGCAGGGAACGCAAGGACATACAGCATGTATCAATTAAAACAGTTTGTATATCATACAATTATACAATGTCAAGGAGTGGTATACCTACACACGCACACCAACCATCCCTCCACGAGTCGGTGAATGTTCGAATGTTCAATACACACAATTGAATTCAGACAACGTAGTGAGGAGTGCTAGGGGGCGGCGGGAGGGGGGAGGTACACGCTGATGGGTGCGTTCAAAATCCCTCCACGTTACAAGTGGCAGTTACTGAAGTGTATAAGACATACAAGTATGTTTATGGGGGCCGGGGGGTGTCCGGGAGGGAGGGGGTGTAGTACATGGACAATATACGTACATCGACGAGATAATTAAACAAGCTTATATATAAAGCAGGCGTCGTCTGTCGTCGGTCCTCCCACGCACCTCTCCTACACGTGGGTGTCCATGTACCTACCGACTACACATTTATGAACGATCGCAAACATGCAACTTCGTTTTACTTCATCTTCACTTTGCTATAATCCTTTAAAATACAACACCTGGCTTTGTGCAGTAACTATCTAAAAATAGTACATCAGATTGTGATGTCGCGAAATGAGTATCATTAACATACAACTTCACAGTGAATCACAATTTACATTATCACAAACTGTATTATTGTTTAAAGCGCCATCTATGGACCATTAGCTACGTAGCTGCTATTGTAGCTAATTATAAAGCTTTACGTTAATGATCTTCATTTCGCGACACTATAATCCGATGTAATATTTTTCGATAGTTACATACCAAAGCCAGGTATTCTATTTTAAAAGATTTTATATGGAAGCATTCTGAGCGATTCCCCTTGAATAAGCAAAATCAGTTTCAATTACAAAACAAAGTTATAAATTTGCAGTCGGCACAAAACTTGTGTCATTGTCGATACTGTAACATGATACAACATAGAGAGAACAATGTACAGCGTGTGTACTCCATGCGGGCGTGTCATTTATCCAGGTATAGTTTACGACCGTACGAATAATATGTGACAGCAATTTTGTTAAAATATAGCGTGATTAATAAAGAATTAAGCATTTTTTAAGTACGACCGAGCAGCAATGTATTGCGTCCAAATTGACTTGACAAAGACGTGACGTATAAACAGAACCGTCAATCAGTCGATAACTTCAGATGTAATTAATACATTGCGTGCTGAATTATTTTGTATGAAAAAATACACAATTAATTAACGAAATTTATGTAAACGTGTTGTTAAATACCAGAACTAATTGCTATCGAAATATGCGTCGGTATGAAGTATACACGCTGTATGTATTTAGAGGTTATACAATGCATATAACACGGTGTATGTACCGACCTGCGAAGCACCATCTCTCGGTGGCGCGCGCGAACACCGCCAGCGACACGGCCAGCAGCAGCACCAGCGCCCCGACCACGATGCCCACGATAGCGCCCGCATCCAGCTCCACGCCTGCGACACAAACACCCACACATCACTCCACCGCTGGGCGTGGTCCTCGCACGTGTGTATCGCACAACGGGAGGGAGGGCTTACTGCAGTCTCACCCTCCCGTGCCGCTGACATACCTCAGGAACAGACTCAGTTATGCGTTAGACCTGTACTATGTCATCATCATCAGCCGGGATACGTCCACCGCTGGACATAGGCCTCCTCCATGATATGACACATTGTCGGTCCCGAGCCACCTGCATCCAGCGACTCCCCGCGACTCTAACCAGGTCGTCGGTGCAACTAGTAGGGGAACTCAGCACTGCACTCTCGCGCGCACAGTGCCGACCTGCGCATGCGCAGAACTAAATACTAACAAGACTACTGCACAAATGTCATTCATTAAAATCTATGAATTCAAATAAAAAATAAAACTTTTCTAATACAAGGTTCGCCTTTGGCCTTCATCTCACCTGACGATCGGCCCAGACGACGGAAGCTCAAGTCAATTAGATAACTTCATGCAACAGATCATGGCGGTCTCTATTCAACAGTAAATGCACTACAACGAAAACATTGTTATAATTTAAACAAACTTGTTACAAATGTATGTTTCAAAAACAACTACTTTTAATATCTAAAGAGTATTAAATTCTTGAGCAAAATCATTGACAACTTGTTGTTCAAACAACTCCAAACATTAATCACAACCCGCTCATCTCGTCGACAGGGAGACTGCACTGAATGAAGCGCAGCGCCACGACGGACGTCGGTGTCATGAGGACCGCCATCACCAGTGTGATGATCACACACGACCATGCGACACATGCATGCAGACACGACCACGCGACTACCGAGCTCGACTACGCACACTCCCTCGCACAGGTGGACGACTACGTTGGGGGGAGAGAGACAACAGTTCACGTGTATGATTTGAGCTTGGATCCATCGTCCACATCGGCGAGACTGTACAACGCTGCGTATCAGTCATCATAGTTTGTTATCATCATCATCATTCAGAATTACTACTTGAAGATGACAATTGAGATTACAATATCAATACTTGATAGATTGTAATAGGACTGTAGGAGGAACACGCGGGAGACTTATACCTCATCATCACGAGTCTACGTTATAAGTTAGTTATTGTAATTATTTATATTTTCAACAGACTTCTTAAAAGGAGGAGGTTCTCAATTCTACGAGCATGTTTTTTTCTTCTTCTTTTTTATGTTTGTTACCTCAGAACTTTTGACTGGGTGAACAGATTTGGATGATTTTTTTTATTTGAAAGGTGGTGCTTCTCGTGTGGTCCCATTACAATTTGAGATGCTTTTTTGAGATCCTTTGAATTTGCCTCATTAAAAATAGACTTTTAGGGCAGTTGAAGTCGGTTTCTGGTTCTTTTTCAACGTGTTCACTTGTTTTCAATACAATTATTTATGAATACGAGTTACAAATTTTAATCGATTCAATATAGTTATTGTAATTTAAGCAAGTTCATAGTCCAATGTTATTTTTGGGAAATTTCTTTGTTAATTGGTTAAAGAACAAATGGTTTTTATGAACTAGACAAGCGTTGACAGTGACGTAGTCGTCCAAGTGTGTGTCCGGTGTCTGCTGCGGGGCCGTGCAAGTGTCATGCGCAGGCGCACAATACCACGTGTCTGTCCTCACCGTACACGTCGAGCGTCAACAACGAGAACTTGGCCCTGCGCGCTGCACACCCACCGACACCCGACACATGAGGACACACCCACAACACATCAATATACACCCTGACACTCGCAGAACACCATCAGAATACTCAGTGTCATGGCGGCACGGCAAGTTTACACAGTAAATGCACCAAGCGACAACGCAACACGGAGGTCCCGGGCTAGAGTCATAGCGGACGTAGCTATAGGTACTGGCTTCGGTTGGCGGGAGGGATCTATCTATGTCTGCCTGGCTAGCTACCGCCATGTTACCTAAGTCTGCCGCATTAGCAGCGAAATGTAGCACAGTCAGCGCCTCATTAACTTGAGTCTCTTATCTTCACTTACCATCAGGTGAGATGAAGGACAAGTGTAAATAAAATTCAGTAGAATTTGTTTGTCAACGCACCGATGTTTGTGAACGAACTGACGCTTCAACGCTGCAATACAAGCAGGTGACGTCACAAAGCACCGCGTCACTAGAATTACTTGTTGGCGGGTAGAGATACAAAAGTACTAAATTGTATCGAAAAATATTTGATGGAGCTCATGACGATACAGGATCTAGGTGGTCCTAGGGTATGAGATGTTCCGTACCCTGGGGCTCGTCCATGGTGCTGATGCGCACGCTGCAGTCCTCGGCGCCCAGGTCGTTGGTGGCGGTGAGCAGGTACCCGCGGTCCACGTCCTCCTTGCTCAGGCGCGACACCACCAGCGTCGCGTTGTACCAGTGCGAGCCCTGAAGCAGCACAAGAAACAATCAGGTACATGTTACATATTGATAAGTGTGGTAGCTCAGTGGTGTAGAGTGTCAGTCCTTGAACAGTCGAGGTCTGGGTTCGATCCTGACTCGTACCAATGAGTTACAATTTGTTATTTATGTACGAATGATACAAATAATTACCATTGGTTTTTCGATGAAGGAAAACATCGTGAGGAAACCTGCACACTCCTGAGAAGAAATTCAAAGTTCTACTGGTCCCGCGTGGTGTACTATGTCCCATACATTCTCTGTAGGAGAGTAAGCATGAGCCCCTGCACTGGGGACTTATGTAGGCTGTTGATGATGATGATAGGTCAACGGTGACGTTTCTCCAACACTCTATGGTAGTGCCTTATTGCTGGCAACACTTGCAATCTTGCATGGAGCTTGCATGACTGCTTACTGGATCACTGAGTTGTTCTACACCACGCACACATGTACACCCGCCTACCACTTGACTGTCTCACCAATGCCACGTCTCCGGTACTAGCTGCACGTACACTCTCGACCACGGCTCGCGTCACACTAACAGTGATTGACACTTTGACACTGACGTTTAGCAAACCATACAGTGACATACGAGACAGTGTGCGTAGTGTAAGCCTACGCTCCTCTCCCCGGAGTTACCAAGTGCGAATATTCAAGTCACAGGGCACTCGTCCGCCACTTACCATCAGATATTACTTTGAAGCGGTCGTGTAACGATTCATACAAGGATATCTACGTTTCCCTGTCACCTTTTGTTACGCGCATCGCTAACGTGTGGAATTTCCTACCAGCTCTCTGACAGCGTGGATGCCACTCGCTGTGCCCACGTCACTTCTAGCCAGCCACGCTAGACCACATCGCCCACACCTCGTGCATGTAATGTGCGCTCGAGTTCACTCACCAGCGGTATCAGTTCTGTTGCCATGAACCGTCCGTCGGAGCTGGTCTGCCCCGCCGCGAGGGTCTGGTCCGCCACCCTCCACTGCAGGCTGGGCGGGGGGCTGGCACGCAGCGTCACGTTGAGCCGCCCCTCCGCCCCCAGCTTCAGACCGAAGATGGTGAGCTGCGAGCCCTCGCCGCCGTCAGCGCGCCGCGGGGGAACTGAAACACATTATACAGCATATTTATACCTTTTGAAAGTAGGAATTTCATTATTTAAGCACAGCGGGATGATAAACGCATTTCCTTCCTTAAAGAAGACATATTGTTGAATAGAATAAAATAGAAAAAAAAATATTTAAAAATTACAAATTTTGCTTTGTCGTCTACAGACTCAGCTTCTTGGCTGCGCTTTGCAACGACATAGTTTCTACTGCATTCGTCAATTTAACAAGATTAAAAAACAGGAACAACATTAAATACAGTTGATTCTATCACATTCACTAAATAATGCGAATGGAAATAACACTACGAGGAAATTACGATTTCAGTAAAGCGGTGTAGCAAATGTGATTGTGTACGTACAGTGCACTACGAGCTGCCTGGTGGCCTGGAGGGGCTGGTCGAGGGCCTCGTGCATCGCGCGGCACACGAGCGTGCGCCCCGCATCCCCCGCCCCCAGCACCCGCGTCAGGTTCTGCGACACGGTGACGAGCCCCGCGTCCCCCGCGACCTCCACCGGCTGGTGCGTGCCCACTAGCACCGGCTCGTCATCTGAGAACATACAACACGGAGTGTCACGCACTCACTCTCTCACTAGACATGCGCAAAACAGTGATCCTTAAAGTAACGTGTGTCATTACATTTCATGCCGCGTAATATTACATCGCACCATTACACATCACTCTAAACAAAACCTAACCTGCTCTTTTGATATTGTACTGCAATGCTCTCAAAATCACGTGGTAGGAATTAAAATACGAAGAATATAAGCCTGGTGTTACCGGCAATAACATCCGGTGCAAGTGCTACCAGCGACATCTATATGAAGAGGCATAACAAGCATCTACAGAAGGTGCCCGAGACGACGTCACATCAAATTAAGTTAATACAAGTTACTCGGATACGTGACTGAACGATATCTACATTTAGTCAGAAATGTTTAAACAATAACTACGTTTGTATTTTGATATTGTATACTTGATTCTATGATTTATTAACGAGAAAGATAAATATTGTATAATATGTCGTAGGAAATTACTTCCGGCGAGAAGGCGATGCACGCTGCCTCAACCAGCACGGTTTATCTAATTTATTGGAATAATTATGTATTTAAATAATGTGAGCCTTTAGTAACAAATATTGTATTTAATTATCCATTCTTGAATTTCAGTATTAACGTAATTGGTTATAGGGATTAATTAATATTGTATAACTGTGCCTGTTTTGATTCACGGAAGTTGTAGTTTTCGAAGTAGGAACTGACGATGGTGGGAGCTATGAAGATCGTATTATAAAACTGATGAACACTCATTTTGTAAACCATTCCTGTTGTGAATTCTGTTGAAATAGTACTAGTAAACGTTACTCTGCACGACTGTGTGTTGAGAATATATTGAAGAATATACAATTATACATGCCTGATGGATTGAATCAACTAAGAGTTTTATTACTGAAAATACTGAATGCCCACACAATGTTCCTCTATGTAAAACTGGTAAACATGGTAGCATTTCAGTAACATATGCGCATTCTGCCGTCTTTGTGGATCTTTCAGGCCGCGTGCGCGCCCTCTCGCTCGGGAGCGGTGCGAGTGAACGGTGCAGAACGCAGACACGCGCGCTGCATGCCACGAGTGATGCGTGATGTTCTAAATTGTTCTAGTAACGTGTGCTGCGATATGACACATGTCCGCCACTCACCGAGGAACCACGCTATCCTGGCCGCAGGTCGTGCGTGCGCGACGGTGCAGCGCGCCTCCAGCCGCTCGCCCTCGCGGTACGCGGGCTGGTCCCCCGCCTCCAGCAGCGGAGCGTCCGGAGCCTCTGTAACGAAACACACAGCTGACGTCGTAGCTGACAGCACAGAAATAAGGTACAGTAGGTAAAAAAGGTAGATCTGTACAACAGGCAGAATCTATTTGTTCTAGCCTGTATGTTGAAGGTCAGGCATTACTGCGCATGGGGTCACCTTTGAGAAGTCTGTCCACTGTCATGTAGGTACGGTGTCCTGAAATATTGGTCCCGCGTTCAACAACTACGGTGCTGGAATGCGAAAAAATGTGAATTCTATTTAAAAATTTCGTCACGTATCCTCACAGGGCACTGCAAACTTATCAAGCACCTGAATGCGTCCAGGAGACGGTTCAGTTTGCAGAATACGTGCAGGGGAAGAGGGGACACCTCTCCACTGTTATGTATATTAGGTTTTGCACTTGGCCTTCATCTCACCTGACAGTAAATAACAAAGATAGTCGTGTGGTGAGCGTGCGCACACAGAAGCTAACGAGGCGCTGCCTCTGATACCTTTCATACCGGAACACAAGAGTGTTATTAACTCGGCGGCAGACTTAGGTAACATAGTGGTAACCAGCCAGGCGGACATAGAAAATGCCTACAGATACTCCCGCTGGTAATGTAACCCGGGACCTCCGGGTTGTCAGTACAACATTTAGTCCACGGATCCTGCGTCACTGCGATGCACATACAAAAGCATGTCTTAGGGCAAGTCGTCGCTGCAGCCCTGGGCGCACTGGGGCCCGCTGGATCTGCTGCGCGCTGGTCGGTAGTGGTGTATGTGTCTGTCACTCACGGGCCACTATGAGCTGCATGGAGGCGGTGAGCTCGATGCTGCCGGCGGGCGGGGGCAGCACGCACGTCACGTCGCCGCTCCACTCGGCGCGCACGTGCGCGATGCGCGCCCCGCACTCCCCCCGCCCGAGACCCTCCCCCGCGTACACCACCTCCCCCCCGGAGCCCTGCTCCTCGGGACGCAGCCGGTACGACACCCCGCCGACCGTCATCCTGCAAACACACATAGCATACGTCACACGCCTGCCGCGGCACGTGCTCCCCTGTACACGCGCAGTTATTTGGACTGCTTTGGGATTTCGTTAAAGACTACCACCACCCCCTCTGTCTCTTCCGGTGAGTGTCTTACAAAGCGACAGAAGTGAAGTAACACGCGAGAGACGGACGGTTCCCGGCAAACAACTTGAACACTCACCTCGAGTGCGCAGTAAACGATTTTTGAGTCTCTTTGGCGGGGCGCGGGGGGAATATCATTTCGAACGAATTTAGGCGCGTGATTGGCCGAACAGTCCCCCACTACGCAACATTTTTGTTCAAGTTGTATATTAAGAAAACTCTGATTAGGCAAAACTAGGAAATTTGCCTCGGTATTCCTGGTCACGGCGGGGCAGACTCCACCACCAGCAAGCACCCAGCCGGAAGTCGGAAGTGTTGAGAGAGATCGAGTAGTTCAATGGCCAGCTGTACCCGTGGTGGCGGAGACCAGGCGCGAGAGCCAGCCGGGACCCCACAGCCGCCAGACACTGTCCGTGTGTGCTACTGACCTGCACGAGTCTATGTTGTAGGGGACGCGACACAGCACGGTGACGTCACTGCCAGCCCGCACCACCGCGCTCGCCGGGTGGATCTCCACCACCTGACCTGCAACACACCGCGGCACAATCAGTACACCGTTCTAGCGGGACACACACTAATGACACACAATAATGAATCACACACAAAACATTTCCCGGATGCAGCGGTACATTTATACTTTATGGACATACTACATGAGTACTCAGCGAGGTCGGTGACCTGGCCGAGTGTCCAGCGGCTGCGGGAGCTGGTCACCGTCAGAGGTACAGACGGCACTCTCTGGTACTCGTGTCTATATATTCTGCAGTCTTGTGAGAGTGTCATGGCGCGCGAATATTGTTGTTTAGATTATTCCCGGTACTATAAAACAAGGTATGTTCATTACGACAGTGCGACCAGCTCGGCACAAGTGTACGCCGCGGTCAGGGGTGTTGGTGCCGAGGACAGGACAGCTGATGAGGTGCGCCTGTCCCGCATCAATGCACCATCAATCATCTCACACCGAGGAACCACCAACTCGTTGTCTAATACAGGGTCGTAGGGAACAGAACTGAGTCTACGAATGCAGATATTTGGTTGACGTCATCATCGTGTGTGGTCAGTCCTGCAGGTGGTCGCATAGTTGAGCTGGCCGGGGCCGATGTGTAGCTCCACCATGCTCTGTGCTGCTGTCGTTGCCAAGAAATTGGTTCACCAGCCATCACTATCTGAAGCACCAACTTTCAAATAAAAAAAGAATCATCCAAATCGTTTCACCCAGTCGAAAGTTCTGGGGTAACATTAAAAAAAACATACCCATCAAATTGAGAACCTTCTCCTTTTTGCAGTCGGTTGATAATAGTGAATTTTTTTCGCCACGAGCGGGATTCGACCCTGCGCCTCTCGTCAGTCCGCGGCGAACGCTTTGCCATTTAAGCTTGCAAATCAATGATCTACAGATGTCGCTGGCGCCGCATCTGTCGGCTCCGACGGTATCGGAGCGCGGCCCCACAACAACCAAAATAATTTAAAAATGTAATGTAATCACATCATTACACCGCCCGCCCCCGCCCCCGCCCCCCGCGTACTCTCATCTGATTGTGATATTATATTTATTGCATCACCTCCCCGCACCGCACACCCCTCCCCCTACAGCCACTTGCCCACTGAATGAATACATGAATACAATATTGTATAAGTGTATTCGATGTGGTTTTATTGAAATGCGCAATTTGTTGCACCGTCATTTATTTTTGTATATTATTTATTGCAATCACTTTGTCCGCGGGCTTGCACCGGGTGAGTGACCATGATACAATTATTCTATGTCCCTCTCCATGACAGATGCGTGTTCTAGTGTCCACACTCGTGCACTAACAATGCGCAGGTCCCGGGTTGCATTACCAGCGGGGTATCTATCGGTGCTAGGATATTTTATATGTGATAAGATAAAAAAGATAGCACGGTATCAGAGCCAGCAACTCATCAGGCTTGATGCTTCTAGGTGGGTACGCTTGCCATACAACATCCTGTGTATACAGAAGTCAGTATGAACTCTGCAGCACACCTGCGGTTGGTTCGCAGCGTGCGGTCGCTTGCCCCCGCGCCCGGGGTGTTGGGTGCGTTTGGACACGCACCGCACGCACCACACGCACCACACGCACCACACGCACCGCACGCACCGCACACCAGTGCACACAACGTTATATATAACACGTAGATACACAAATGTAATTTCTATTAGTAAAATAAATCAGTAGCATTTTTGTCAACGCCACATCGTCCGCGCGGACTTCAGCAAGTATCCCACGGGAACTGCTAGCTCCATCGGAATATAAAGTAGCCTACGTTCTTCTCCAACCTTTCAACTATCCCTACACCAAAAATTAGGTCATTCTGACTCTCCGTTACGACGTAAAGGAAACAAACAGACAAATTTAATTTCTCAACATTTGTTCCCGCTGACCACAACGTGATCTCACGACGTGCTCTAAAGTGGCACGTACACGCTAGTTGTAGGAATATTCATTGTACCCTTGAAGACATACAGATTTGTAGCGCAAGGAATTCCACTCCACTCTTACTCCACTGCTATCATTGCGGACAACGAGTGAGGAAGCGAAACTCTTGTTGAGAATCGGCGTAATGTCAACAGCGCGCGTCAGGGTGGCAGTCCTGACGTTCCTCTGGTTGAACGGTATTGTACCGTATAGGTGAGAGAGTTCAATAATATATGAAAGTACACTCACGGTGATAACAATCGGGGAGGTTGTGACGTCACATTACTATATTGGAGGAATGCATGAAGCTTGTATCGATGTAAGAAAACGTTTAGAATGCAATGAAAATACTAAATTTAATACGCATATTACTGTTCCAGGAACTATATTGTTCACAATAGGCTTGTGTCCACTAATAACAAATTGCTTGGTTTATAGTTTCTAATTATAAATGAGGAGACGAAGATAAGAAAAAACTAGTATATTTCTCAAAAAAGTTAAAGATTATTAATATTTTTAGAAAATGGATTCGAAAAAAAATAGGCATTAGGTCACGTGACAACGAACACGAAGAACGCGGCGCAAGAAAGTGTGACGTCACGCCTCGCAAAACATCATTGTTGTTGTTGACGTTTTCATACCACAGAGCAGGTTATTTCGCGAGCTGTGACGTCATTCAAGACGCCATGACACTATTCAGCGTTTTCGAGGGAAATATAAATTGCTTTTTTTAAATACAAAATACGTAATGTAAATTTTGCTTTTTCTTTAAAATATAGCTTTTTGGGGATATAATATAGATTAAAGTATATAATTAACCAAGTTTTCAAATTTAGTCAACTAGCCTATTGTTGAGACTTTAAATAAAATCCAAGAAATGAAAACTATTACGCATTTAATTCGGTATTTTTTTACAATTCACTGATCGTCCATTGTTGTTGGTTGCACTAAGCACCAGTAGCAAGTCTGTAAGCACTCATTCCCCCGGGACACGTGCATCTGGAGACGCCCGTCCGTCCCGAGGCAGTGATTAGCAATTATCTATGTCCCGTCGCCCCCCGGTGAATACGTAACTAGGGTCGGTGCGTCGAAGGGTCGCTGGGGGCGCGGGGGCCCCCGGGACGAGTGGCCCTCGTTATATTGAGTGGTTATTGCATTGTTGCCGGGGACATTGCTCGCTACCATTTTGTCATTACCACCGCGCTCTCGTAAGTACATTATAATAAATGATCTGTTCGTTTCCAGATCTCAATGGCTGCCGTGACGTCACTGCATGATTGACATATCACTGTCACACTCGCCACAGCTTCACACACACAACTGATACGTATACAGTGTGTCATAGATAGATATATGAACCAGGATCAAAGTAACTATGTTCTAGCACTTTCTAACGTCATTGAATTGACATAAGACAGAATGAGATAAATATACATTCTCTGTCGCAAATTATGTGTCAAAAAACGCGCACGAAGGGCTCCGTACAGAATGTGGATATTTAATATACAGAAAACCATAAATATTGCATAAATAACAATGTGCGCCGAACAATCCCCTAACGAATGCGCCGAGATTTTCGTTATCAATTTTGCTACTTCACTAGATGGCGCTACGTTGTAGGGATGTCGAAAGTAAAAAAAAATATCGATACATCGATATTTAAAAAAAAACAATATTGGCATAGATATATCGCGGAATAATTATCGATATATCGGCAAAATTTTTAAAAAATATTGTGGTTTTAAAATAACAGTGTATTTAGCTTAGCCTAGCGCAATAATATCAATAGTAATTTTTATGCAAAATGTAAATTATTTTAATGCACGAATATCTCAATAGAAACGAAGGTATTTTTTTTGTTATTCTTTTTTATTAGACAAAATAACATACATATCAGACACTTCCAAGCCAAGATCCATAAATACAATAAAAATATCGTTTTTGATACAATTTTCGATATTGGATATTTTATATCGATATATCGATTTATTGGTTAACAATATATCGGCAAAAAATATCGATTTATCGAATTAAAAATATTGAATATATCGATGTATCGATATTTTTTCAACAAGCCTACTACGTTGAAACCTACGTCGCAAAAAATCACGTCTATTGAATATATTTTTTCTGTTTTTCAGTATGGTGACGGACGGACAGCGGAGTCTTAGTGATAAGAGACCCGCTGGGTACCCTCTGTGTACGGAGCCCCTATTAAGAGGCTATGTTGGTAAGACCACGTGGTCGGTTTCAAGGTTGTATTGTTTTGTAGCTGTCCCTCTCCGAGCCCTATCCTACCCGAGCGCGTACGGTGAGACAGCATACATTACGCGATGTTATCCACCCGTTATTTGGATTTTTTGTAGTCCAGGGATCATTTGAAGGATACAGTATATTATGTAACCATTTTTTTAATACAGTATACTAACGAAATTTTAGATGTCGGTGATTTTTACAAATTGTTCTAAATTGATTCATACTCTTGTAAATCACGTTCAAAGTTGGGGCTTTTTATTACCGAAAAATACAATACTTTGACGCCCTGTAACTCTGGAAGTATATATTTAAACGAAAATCTGACTCACCACCGACACAGATATTTGTTTCTAGATTGTGTCTTGAAAATTTCATAGATTTTCATAGCTTAATACTCAAAATATGACTATCTACGTTTGTATGGGCGCTTTGACAACAGCATACCCTCTTAAGCGAATGTCACCATTTGGAACTTATTACTAATCGCAACAAAAGCTACTCCTGTAGTACTGCGTCAGTTTTATTTTTTATTTATTGGATCAGCTAACAATTACTACACTTCAAAATTATATTTACAAGTTACATTATTCTAATTCCAGTGCGTAACCAATTACAAGCTGATACAAGTAACCTACAGTACCCAAAAAAATATTTCAGTTGTCATATGAAACAAGACGTGCAATTGTGTCTATTGCCATCTCTGTCTAACACACTATATGCCGTCATAAAAGTGACGAGTATCCAGGACCGATGGAATTATTCAACTAGAAATAATATATCTAAAAAAATATTTATTTATATAGAGTACCACTAACAACGTTCTGTACCGGGGTGTGTCTACCGGGCCGTCCCATGTACCGTCTACATGTACCGACGGCCTGGTTAGAGTCGCGGGGAGTCGCTGTATGCAGGTGGCTCGGGGCCGGTCGATGTGTCACACCATGGAGGCGTATGTCCAGCAGTGGACGTATCCCGTCTGATGATGATAAGAACGTCTAGACATCAACGTGTGTGTCACCCCGCCCCCCGCCCCCCTGCTGCTGCGAGATAATCCCCGCGTCTAATGACGTCACCCTCCGCGCTCGTCATCGCGACAATGCTCGGCTGCACACAGTATAATCCCATGACAAATGTAAATAAAAAACTTTGTGTAACAATACGCGCGCTGCGGCTAGGTGAGCACCCCGGCGGGTGAGCGCCGCGAGGGTTCATTGAAACTAGCTTTTTGCACGCGGATCCGTCCGCGTAGACGTAATCAACGCCTTCAAAAAGAACTAGAAACTGACTTCAACTGTCATGACAGTCTACAGCATTCCTCCCCTTAACAATGTTCATTTAGAGGTACAATTGTCTGGGTACATATTTGCTTTTTGTTTATTTTCCCAAAAAGCGATCAATTAATTTCGACAACATGTATACGGGACCACCTCTGAAGTATGCTCTAACAAACAAAAAAGAATCATCAAAATCGGTTCACAGTTGGCGGAGATATCTCGTGACACACATACAAAAAATAAATACATTAGAATTGAGAACCTTCCTCCTTTTTGGAAATCGGTTGACAATTCAAGTCATTCTGCTTCTACGTTACGGCGTAAGCGAAGAACAAACAAACCCATCTGCGCATTTATATTTACTTGCGTATTCAATAATAATCTTGTATTACTTTCACTAGACGTAAGAGAACATTTATTATTATTATTTATTTACACAGTAAGACTAAGAGTAAGATGTCGCCATGTTGTCGTCCCTGTCCCCCAAGCCAGGACACCCTGTGTTTCAAGAGACAGTGGTTCAACGCTATGTAAGCTGAGAATAAACAGACCACGTGTCTCTCTCCGACCTCACCGAGCCGTGTATGGACTGGTCAAACAACCACAAGCAAACCGCCGCCCGGATACAGAGCGTGTCACCCCGCGTGCGCGTGCGCATCTGCAGCTGCGTCGTACTGTACACCAGCATCCAGCGTTGTATTTGTATAAATACAAACAGATATGTTATGGGACAGCCCGAGTTTAAAAAAAAATGTTTTGCTATGTGCATTCATGTTTTTAATAAAATGCCGACAGGTGTCAACAATTTAAACAACATAATTAACGCGTTCAAAGAGAACTTAACACCGACATCAACCGCCCTAAAAGTCTACAGCAAATTTAAGACTGATATGGTTTTCTCATGGACGCCATTGTCAGAACTGGACAGAAATGAAATGGAACGGGACGCTCCAGCTTGCAAAATAAAAAAGAATAATATAAATCGGTTACACAGTTGAAAGAACAAATATTTTAAAAACATACCTATCGAATTGAGAACCTATTCCTTTTGTGAAGTCGGTTGATAATGTCTAGTCAAGCAGAGCTGTTACAAAATGATGAACTTTCCACGTAACATTTGTATAGCATTGTCATTGGGATTGACCATTTTTAATTATTTTAAATTTTAACTTTATTTATATAAATATTAACTTTAATTAAAGTGGAGATGGGCTGGGCATATGATGAGAAGAAGGAGAAATGGACGAGACTAATAACTGAATGGCAACCACGAGATAGCAAAAGAAAAAGAGGCAGACAGACTAGAAGATGGGAGGACGACATCAGACAAGTGGCGAGTCCAACATGGACCCGCATAGCGAAAGATAGAATAGAGTGGAAATCCTTAGAGGAGGCCTATGTCGAAAGACAAGCTGAAATGCAGAAACGACCGTTTACCGATACTCAATTTATGTAAAAAGATAAGTAACTATTATAAAGTAAGCATATTTGTAAGAAAAATTGTAACAAATTGTAAAATTAGTTCAGCAATAAAGGCATGTATTTATAACTTTAATTAAGTTCTGAGATATCGAGCACCCCAGTACCAATACATGACCACCAATTAATAGTTACTAATTATTTCGCTTCAAAATTCATCAAATCGGCATGACGTCATCGTCCCCGCCCGCGTGTCGTCGTGCGACATGCTCATGTCAATAAATACAGGATTAACTAACAAGCAGCCGGGGTGCCGGAGTGCCGGGGTGCTGGGGTGCTGCGGTCGACCGCGTGCACAGATTTGCATCAACCCTTTGATACCTCCCTCCGACTGCGCCGGCACGCACCCAGCGAGACTCCGCTGTATTACACGCAGATGCACTGTTGCATTATTACTCGTGTACCACCGGCTTTAGTGTTGGTTCATTACATTTATACACCCGCGTAATATTACGTCATCGTCAACGGTCTACTCTCCTACAGAGAGTGTATGGGACATAGTGCACCACGCGGGACCAGTGCGCATTGCACACACCTTTGAATTTCTTCTCAGGAGTGTGCAGGCTTCCTAGTTCAGGTAGTCTAGTTCTGCTACAATGCATACCGGAACACAGCAGTAATATTAACACTGCTGTTTGGCGGCAGACTTAGGTAACATGGTGGAAGCTAGCCAGGCGGACATAGAACATTGTCCACCAACCAAACCCAGCATTCCCACTGGTACTGTAGCCCGGGACCTGCGGGTTGTTAGTGCACGCGTGGAGACAGCAGCACACGGAGGCGGTTCATATATTATTATATTAGAATAGAAATATGCAACACCTCGTAGAGCATATATAGGATGCTTGCGGGTCGCTGCAAGCACTCAATCGTTGGAGACAGTTTCCCCGTGCCTATGTTAGATCTGCACATGTGAGATCGTGTGGTTTGATACTCTGCGGGGAGATAATCTCGCCGCGAACAAATTACAGAGATGTTCATCTGTGTGTCTGCGGGCGGAGGCTGGACGGTGGCGGTGGACCACTCGTGTGCTACGGGGGATCCCACTATAATGAACGGACTCCTTTATGCAGCGGTTGACACAAACTGAACACAGGCCGTCGTTGTTTATGACGACATCATCATATATAAACTGTCTGTGTTCGGACATGACAGTCACGTGGAGGGCACCGGCACCGGCGCCGGCGCCGTATCGCGGAGGTATGTCCCACCACAGAACACCTTGATGCAGCCGTCGCGGGGCGGGCGCAGGTCGCGGCCAGGCCTGCGCCCCGCAGGTGTACCAGCACACATACTAAGCTAGTTGACTACATTTGAAAACTTGGATCATTATATACTTTATTATCCATTTTATCCCAAAAATCTATATTTTAAAGTTTCGCTCCGTCCGCCTGCCGTGCGCGGCTCAGCTCAGAGACCCTCACTACTAGGAAGCTGTAATTTAGTACGGGTGTACTATTACTATATTAATCACGCCAATAAAGTGGTAGACTGGGCATTTGATAAACACTCCGGGTCTGGGAACAACACTGTTAGATGGAGGGAGCCGTTTGCGATATATAGCTTTAAAGCGATAATTTTTGCCCCAAATCTTTTAAACTATTTCTTTTAAAAATGTAAGAAAATTCACAGAAGCAACATATGCTAAACTTTAAAGGAAAACTATCACGACTAAGGTGGCTTCACAGGTCAACGAGTAATAAGCGACCAAATTAAACTACGGAGCCCTGCACTGCGCGTGCCCGACACGCACTTGACCGGGGTTCGTCACAGGGGCGCTGCAGGTCCTCCACTCATGGGAGCGCATGTTCCTGTTTAAACTTGGTGTCGTCATCTCTGGCGCCGCCTGCACGTGCCGCTGGGAGGACCATCAGTCCGTCACCCATGCACATCACAGCAATCTAGCGTCGTCGTCAATTGAGGCCGATCCTTAACTATCAATTACTGAGCTCTATTACACGGTGCGTGGGAACTCAGAGATGCTGGATCACCCGCCGACCTAGTTACAGTTTACTAAACCGTGCGCGCGCCCGCTGACAACTCCTCATGACCGACTCCTGCGCACGCGACCGACCAGCGCCCCGGGGTGGACCCCGGCACAACAACGTTAGGTGTCATGTAATGACGTTCGTAAATCTTTGCAATCTCTAGATTTACTTACTCTTAAAATACATTCATTTCACCACAGAAGGTCAGAATGATTTGATTTCATAGAGGGATAGTTATAAACACAAGGAACGATGTATGTATCGAATGAGTAGTGGAAAACCATGATCTGAGGTAGGCATTTTGCTTCAATAATTTAATTTATCAATTCTATTTTTGTTTCTCCCTATCATGACCTGACGGCGACACCTGGCCGCTGTCCACTGGCCGTACACCGCACGTCTCTCTCCACTATGCGTTACCTGAAACAAACAAATATTCACATGAACGCAGGTCAGCAGCAGAGCTTGTCCACAACACGGTCAGAGCAATTGTTTAGCTCTTCGAGGGAAATTAAAGTGAGGTCCTGATATCTGCAACGCATTTATAGTGCTCCTCCATGGCACGCCACACCGACCGATGCCGAGACACTGGCATGCCGCAACCCTCCTATACATCTGTCTATCTATGGGGTGCACGGCCCGGTACACGCTTCCCGGCACGTGGTCGCCACTCGAGAACACTCTCCACCGGTTATCGGTTCTTGGAGCGATGTGGCCGTAACGCATTGAGTACGTTCTTCAACTGACTTCAAAAAGGAGGAGGTTCTTAATTCGACGGCTATGTTTTTTCTGTATGTGTGTTACGGGATAACTCCGCCAATAGTGAACCGATTTTAATAATTCTTTTTTGTTTGGTAGAGCATACATAGAGGTGGTTCTACATAGGAAAATTTTTATCGAAATTGATTGAGCGCTTGTTTAGAAAATCAACAAAACCAAATATGTACCCAGATAATTGGTTGGTGAAAATTTTAAGTCGGTTTTAGTTCTTTTTGAAGACGTTAATTATACTCGTAATATAAACCAGTCCGCGGTAATATAGGTGTATCTTGACAACTGGGTGAGAGCTGCAGTTAGAAAGGAGGTTCATACGGAGCCCCCGCCCCCGCCCCCGCCCCCGCCGGGTGAAAGCAGGCCCTAACTACAATCTAGCAACAATGTAGGTAGGTACAATCACGCGCATAGGACTGTTGCGAGCTGCAGGGTTCCAGGGATACAAGAAAACACGTGTACAAAGTACCGGAGTCTATTGGCAGCACGGGTCCACAAGACAATCTTCTAAATCACAGGTCTTCCCGACAGAGCGCGTCCCTGTCCTCCGCACTGGGTCCGTGCCCGAGTCCTGTCACCACTGACGCCGGTCTGCCGCTACTGACCCTTATTCACTTCACTGTACTTTCGCTTGACTTCTTCTTCTGGTTTCATTTTCATCGGTTTCTTTCTACTAACGTGAGAGCTGTGTCCTCGTGCAGAGCAGACATCACTTGTTGCGTGAGTGTTGTGGGCACGGCGTCCGTCGCGTCGCGTGTGCCGAGCCAGCACAGGGCGTGTGTCCCGCGCCCCCCGTTAACTGCTGTAATGTACACGCACCCAGTTGTGCCCATAATACAAATTAATGAATCCATTTAACTCGGTGCTGGAGTGACGCTACATGTCTGCCAGTAGAACACGCCGGCGTCTCCCTCGGCGGTATTAACGATCACTGTCTTGTTTGCAAAACAAAACAAGCGCTCGATCGACCGCCACGATTCGTCATTAAACGCAATGATCATCTCTCTGACCAGCTCCTCCTGTCCAACCATGGACCACCCCGTATGTCCGTACCGCCAGTCACCATATTCTATGCTTGTAATATAAATCGATTCCGATCGTTACGCGATCTCTGATGCCGTCCCGGTGTTACACCTGACGATTCAATTATAAAAAAAGAAGAGTATTTGTGTCAATAGAAGTGTCCATAAACAAGATGAAGTGTAGACACAAGTTACATCGATGCGAGCAGTGACAGAGGGCGGTGCGACGTGGACCGCCGACTGCCGCCGTGCTGTCCAGACAACGTAGACGGTGGTACCTGCTGGGGGTCCTGAGTGAGCAGCTACACTCTCCCTCACCACCAGGAGAGGTTCATGGGAAAGTAAGTCGCCGCTGGACAGGTATTATAAGATAGGTAAAACAATATTTCCTTTTAATCTGCTGTGTTAGTAAATGCCTGTTCGCAGCACCACCCGGGCAGGATGCAGGCGTCAGACACCGCGGGTGCACCCGCTAGTGTCCACCGTGCTGTGCTGCAGCGCGCGGCAACATCCATGTCTCCAGTGACAGACACGGCACAGTGAGGAGTCTGTGTATAGGCGGCCATCAACCATCCTGGTACCTGGACCACATGATAGTGGTCAAACGGAAGCCTGTCTAATATGTAACAAAATTGTAAATATAATATTAACTATGATGGACTCGCAAGTCAGGGAATGACCTGTGACATACGAGCGCATAACACGAGCTGTCGGGAAGTGAATCAACAGTTGTGTAATTAGGTTAGTGAGGTGACGCGGGCGGGGCGGGGCGGGGCGGGGCGGGGCGGGGCGGGGACAGTTATGTCAGGTATGTTTGCCTTCATCATACCCCGGATATTTTGAACAATGTCGTGATATCTGTTCCTATTCCCACACATCGACCTGAGCGGGTCACTGTCTAGTCATTAGTTATACAAATTATACTGGTATAATGAATATATAATATGTATATGTATGACTGTTTGCGGTCCATCATCTCGTGAGTGAGGGCCGCGCAATCAACGACGCACATGTTGTGGGGTTTTCTTCATTTGTACAAGATATACCAGCGCTTGACCTCAACGAGGTCGACGATGTTACGCGTTGTTCTAGAAGGTGACTGTTTACTCTTCGCGTGACAATTGTCAAGTTGCAGTTTTGATGTAACACGTGAACCGGTATCGCAGTACATGTCATGTCTGCACGCATGATGAATGTGTGTGTGGAACGCTTGTCGCGAGCTGCAGGAGGGTCTGCAGTGCGCGAGGGAGGACGGTTTGCCTGTGTGTGTGTGTGTGTGTGTGTGTGCGTGTGTACAGTGCGAGGAGGGATATCGCGTTGGAGCTGATATCGTTATCACGTCAGTGATATACCGCTCAAGTTCATCTATCTACCATAGATAACGAGAGGACGGCGGACGCGCAACAGCGGCGTTCAGCGATGTTTCATAATGGCTGAACTGAAACGCTGCATTGCAAAATCGCAGTTCTGTCGTGCGTGGCTATGCGTGTCATAAAAACGATGGCGTCCAAAGTCCTGAGCCCGCGGGGTCCCAGTGATCTCGGATACGACAACTTTTTACTGTTGCTTCGACTAAATACATCTGTGAGAAAAACAATACAAATTGGAGATTTATTTTGAATGTCGCTGAATGGAATGCAGAATTTAATGAATAATCCCAGCAGTACGAGTGTCAATGACCTCAATTTAAGTGACAACTGATTGTAATAAACGCTCTGACACACACACAGTCTCGTGTATATAAACGCTCCCCTTTGTCTTGTAAAAGACTTGTACAACACTGCACGTCTGCAAGTTCTCTGAAACACAAGTCGGGTGCTCGCAGCAGTAGCAGAGTTGCGTGTCGGGTGCGAGGGGTGCAATGTAGCGAGGGAGAGATTGTTTGTAGTATGAACAACAAGCGAGTGATAAGACAGAGGTCATGTAATATCGTACATAGTAAGTCATTGAGTAACATTTATTTGAACTATGGATCATCACCAGCCTATATACTCCACCCTGCAGGGGCTCACGCCTACTCTCCTACAGAGTGTCTTGGGCATGCACCGCTAAACTGCCCTACACCATAAAATATATTTGTCATTTGTCAATATATATAAAATGTCACAACAAATTAATCTACTCCGCATGAACAGCTGTGCGAAAAGACATATGAAGATGCGTCTCCATGGTGCGCACCTGCACTGACATACTGTCTTCCATCGCTTGTGACAACACTAGCTAGTCGGTGCATCAGTGTATAGCTTCGTATGTCCTACAACTACGAGACATCCTCTCTACAACTGTTACCTACCACTACCACCACGTACTCGATATGTTACCCAGTAAAGATTTGACTTTGAGAAGGACCTGCTCACTCCTGAAGTTTATCAATCGGCACTGGTCCCGCGCGGTGGACTATGAGAGTAGGCCTGAGCCCCTGCAGCGGGGACATGTATAGGCTGGTGATGATCGGATATTGACAGCGGGTCCCCCTCCCCCACTCTACGCAGAACCTACTCGAGCGGTTGTATGAAACGCGGTAACACGTTTCTGTCACGCTGCAGTGAGAGGTGATCTCTACGTTATGTTCAGTGTGCGACACACGAGAGAGAGAGAGGGACTGTCGCCATTCCTCACAACACACGTCTACAACAACGACTCGGGCGCATGTTGCGTCGACGCGTCGATCGATCACAGTGACATGCGCTGGACACGATCCACGTGACCGACGCTTTCTACCGTCACTCGAGCAGCGTGACGGTCGCTGACAGACTGACAGACACACTGACAGAGGTTGACGGACGCGACCCTCGCGGAGAGAGCTGCAGTACTAGGTACTGGCGGGCGTCACGAGTGAATGGCACACTCAAGAATATCTTCACATAGCTATACGTAATGACAGAATTAGATATATCGTGAGTAACACTAGGTTTGTTTGTTTAGTACTAAAACCATTCAGGCTTCGAGACCCTGCTACTTACAATAAGGTTATGTGAAGGAAAACATCGTGAACAAACCTGCACACTCCTGAGAAGAAATTCAAAGGTGTGTGTGAAGTCTACCAATGCGCACTGGTCCCGCGTGGTGCACTATGTCCCATACACTCTCTGTAGGAGAGTAGGACTGAGACCTGCAGTGGGGACGTATATAGACAACAACTGTTGATGATGGCTATGCTGATGGGATGCTGCTCTGTCCGTCCGTCTGTCACAAGGCGGTATCTTTGACCCGGGCCAGGTGAACGCTTCACAGAATGTATTCCACTATCGGCCGCCGCACAAGCAATACAAATGAAATAGGGTCCCAATATCTTCTTCTTGAATTATAATTTTTTGGTAGCACTGTACAGGCAAACATTTTAAATTATATGTGACGTCATATATCCTATAACCCGCGACGCTTCTAACGACACCTCAATTGACAAAATTCGATGAGTGTTTTAGTAGATATTAGAGGACAAATGAATGTAAATACTACATACAAAGGTTGTTTTGCTAATATGATAAGTGATAACCCTGCATCTGCCGTGGCTGCAATCGGGCAATATGATAATGACGTAAACTGCATCGCTGCATCATTGATGTTCATCAAAACGGAGCAGTAGTTAATTGTAACGGGCAGTTATCACGCCGTTAACTTTACGACGGTCCAACGCTAACTGCTCGTTCACTAACCGGGAGGGTTCATTAATTTATAACTACAGACACTAATTGTTTGTGTAATTACGTTTGTTTATGTTTTTATTGCATCAAAAGTGAATTAATCGGCAATAAGTGTTTGAGGTGGAGTCGGTGCTGCCGGTGAGCACACGATGTCTGCTGGAAGGCAGGCATGATTTACCCACGACCGAACGGAGACAGTGTAATGCGTTTCGGGTGAGAGGTTTTTTCTATGTGTTCCCATTTATCTACAGAACTGTTCTGACACCGCTTGTGATTCGTCGGCGATGGTTCTGTAGGTAGGTTAGGCGGCGCTTAAATAAATTATTCTTAATTTCGCTTTTTATGTCCAGCTGTGGACGTGGAGCTGTAACCGATGACTTCGTGACCTACCTATAGCGTCTATGAAAGTGAATCAGCATCGGTCGAGGACATCACCAGGTGATATCATCTGTGTGCCGCGTGCCGGGGTGCGTGCATGGAGCGGCCCCGCCACACTCAGTGCTACAGGTACAACGATCCACAGAGATGCAACATGCACTAATGGTTACCACTCCGCCATGTTGCCAGCGGGAACAACATTTCATGAATCAAAAGTACAATTTCACTAAATCATGTTAACCACTAATTAAAAATACAGAATACAATAGGTTAGATGACACCAAATCATTATTCATTAATTGACTTTATTTGATCATTGATTGATTGAATCATCATCATTGACATTAAACAACCGCCTCCTGGCATATCTGGAAGCTAATGATCTCCTCAGTGACCGCCAGTTCGGATTTCGCCGTGGCCGGTCCACTGGGGATCTTCTCATTTATGCCACTCACAAATGGAGCGAAGCCATCGAGAAACACGGCGAAGCTATTGCCGTGTCACTCGACATTTCGAAGGCTTTTGATAGGGTCTGGCATGATAGCCTTATCAGTAAACTTCCAGCTTATGGGGTAACTGCAGGCTTGTGCCTGTGGATATCGGACTTCCTGAGGGGCAGATCGATTCGAGTAGTCATTGACGGCTGCTCGTCTGATCTGCTGAGCATCAATGCTGGTGTCCCTCAGGGATCTGTTCTCTCTGCTACTCTATTTTTGCTGCACATCAACGACCTGCTTTTAATGCCCGGTATCTTTGGGTACGCAGATGACAGCACAGTAACAGAGAGCTATGTGTCCACCGCACAGGCCAGTAGTCTGAACACCCGATCCCTCAGAGAGGATATGGTAGAACGTGTTGAACTGACGCTGAAGGCCGTGTCCGATTGGGGCGAAGCCAATTCAGTTAAATTCAATGCGTCGAAGACACAGGCGTGTCTGTTCACAGCGAAGCGGAGTCCATTTCATCTTGCTCCATCCTTCCAAAATGTATCCATACCGATAACAAACCGTCTCGAGCTCCTGGGATTGGAAATCGCGTCTGATCTCAATTTCGGGAGCTACATCGAGTCCATAGCAAAAACTGCGGCCAAAAAACTAGGCATCCTATCGAAGGTCAGACGGTACTTCCAGCCATCACAGCTCTTGAGTCTATATTGCGCTCAAGTTAGATCATGCATGGAGTACCTCTGCCATCTTTGGGATGGTTCAGCTCGCTATCAACTAGCTGCTTTGGACTCGGTGGAGCGTCGAGCTATGAGACTGATAGGCAACGATACGTTACATAAGGCAAAGTTCCAAAGCCTCGAACATAGGCGTCAGGTTGCCTGCCTTTCGGTATTTTATAGGATACATTTTGGGGAGTGTGCGCAAGAGCTATTTTTGTTGATTCCACCTTCGCCGTTCAAGTACCGGTCAAACAGAAGAACGGCAGACCTTCACCCGTACACTGTGGATATTCCTACAGCTCGCACCAAGCGTTTCGCTTCCACATTTATCGTGCGTACAGCAAAAATATGGAATGCACTACCGGTTTCCGTGTTCCCTGACAGCTACAACTTGGGAATCTTCAAAAGAAGAGTAAATAGGCACCTTCTAGACCAACACGTAACATCGTCGACCTCATCGTCACTTACCATCAGGTGAGATTGAGGTCAAGTGTTGGTCTATCATCTATAAAAAAAAAAAAAAAAAATCAGATTGGGGCTAAATTGTATTTTAAACCATAAAGGTCATTATAAAGCTCCTATAAAATTTAAAATATCTAAAATTATTTAATTTTTTTCTGGACTTTTTACACTTATAAAGCCCGCAAAATTTCCAGAAAAACCAACTTGCTCGTATACATTTTTTTATTTTACGTTTTGCTTTGTAATTACATTGAGAATATTTTTTTGTAAGGGCGTGGTCACATAAAAACATTATTTTACGAGATAACTCAAATATTGTTAAAAGTTTCATACGTTATCTATACTTCAATACTCAACCGTGACGTCACGCCTAGGTACCGATTTGTATGGAGCGTTTTTGCACCGCGTGACTAAAATCACTTTTCGACGGGTTATATTACGAAAACTCAGTCGTATCGAAAAATCTTTGACAAGGCTATTTATCTCTTCACACGGTCTCTCGAATGAGGGAATAAAAATGTTTTTTTTCATCATCCCTATTATACAACTAAATTAGATGTAAAAACGTTAGGACCCCCACATTTAGAAACTTATTGTTTCTAATAAAATAAAGCATTAAAATGTACAACAGTATAATAACGAGCAAGGGAAATTGCACTAGCCCTTGTACCACCGACGTCTTACAGCGATCACCAACCCGCCTCACACCCTGCGACGCTTGTTTGTAGTGTCGAGTCGTGAGGGAAAACGGTGACCCAAGCGAGCCACCGAAGATATCCCGGACGTCAGCCTGTATGAGGTTCGAATGAAGTTCGGGTGAAGACGGAATCACATCAGAGCTTCTGAAAGCGGGTGGAAAACCGATACTTGTAGTCCTTCAGAAGCTCTTTCAGTCCGTCATACACGCAGGCTGCACACCGCCCCCACGCGGGCAACATACAGTTGGCGCGACCTACCACCAGTAACGCTGATGACGGAGCACATTTCACGCGTATACAAAACATCTCTACTGGAAACCGTTCATAATAGACGGAACGTTATTTGCAAATTTAATTTTGAACATTCTGCGCGCATTGGAACGCGGCTGTCGAGCTGTCGAGCGAGTGCGGGACAATGCCAGCCGGCGACAACATGGCGGCCCCGCGAGCTGGCAGCGGGCAACGGTCACGCAGGCAAGCGGCGTAGTAACAATTCTTGTATTTATAATATTCATTACATATCAGATTGCAGACGAGCACTGCATCGCACTGCAGATACAGATCAATTATTTAGGTTTAAACACGTTTTTTTAATACCTTTATTCGATTTCGTGAAATCCCTCGTTCATAAATCGTTATCTGACAAATGTTCTACGCATATCATAACCGAGGTTAAACAACTTGAACACCTTTAGAAAGTTATCGAACGATCGTCATCAGGGAACTAGAAATCGAAAGAGAGAGAGAGAGAGAGAGGCACGTATCGACTGCGTACACAAATTACAAACATATATTTTAGGTATTCGTGCAAGTATGCAGATAGCTGTGCAAAAGCAACTTTTAATGTGCGACTCTGTTTGGGAAAGCCCACTTCTGACTGAGGCTATTTATGAATCATCATTTGTCACGTTCTCTCTGATAACCGTGCACCTTACATACGAGTATACCTACCAGATGTAGCCGGTGTGCCGGCGGCGGCGGCGGCAGCGGTCCCTGCCTGCTGACCGCGCGATGTCAACGATGGCAAGGAACAACAGTTACGTTATTACTGCGGTATTTGGTGTATTAAACATAAATTAAGAGGCTATGTTGGTAAGACCACGTGGTCGGTTTCAAGGTTAAATTGTTTTGTAGCTGTCCCTCTCCGAGCCCTATCCTACCCGTGCGCGTACGGTGAGACAGCATACATTATGCGATGTTATCCACCCGTTATTTGGATGTTTCGTAGTCCAGGGATCATTTGAAGGATACAGTATATTATGTAACCATTTTTTCAATACAGTATACTAATGAAATTTCAGATGTCGGTGGTTTTTCCAAATTGTTCTAAATTGATTCATACTCTTGTAAATCAGGTTCAAAGTTGGGGCTTTTTATTACCGAAAAATACAATACTTTGACGCCCTGTAACTCTGTAAGTATATATTTAAACGAAAATCTGACTCACCACCGACACAGATATTTGTTTCTAGATTGTGTCTTGAAAATTTCATAGATTTTCATAGCTTAATACTCAAAATATGACTGGACTACGTTTGTATGGGCGCTTTGACAACAGCATAGCCTCTTAAATACATACAAGGCAACATCGTTCATTTCACTACAGAACAGTGAAAAGCGCGCGAATAATGACAGCTGCGTCAAGATGGCGGCCGGCCTCATTAGCGCACGGGATCAGCGGCATTCAGCCCAGTGACAGAGGGAGCAGGTCCCCGCCGTTTCAGATAATTAGGCTTCCCTTTACAAACTTACTCCTTTTATATATTTAACGAGTTCACCAGTAAATCCTCCCTCGACAACGACCGAGCCCGTTTGGAGTCAGATATTTCTGGACTGGCGAGAGACGCAGGTTCGAATCCCGCTCGTGTCCGATATAAATTATTCTACAAAGTTATACGCACATAATTTATACGGGTTAGTGTTAATACGGATCATATGTAAAGTTACGTCGCTTAATTTTTGAATTCATCTAACAGATTATCTAATAAATATCATGTAAGTAGAGCTAGAATTTTTAGAATAAAAATGTAATTAAACCTTCGTAAAAGCTGCATACGTACAATTCAAATATTATAAAGTTTACACAAGGTGCATTATGTAAGCATAATTTAGTATTATAATTCATATCTCATCTCGCTCTGTCTTCGAGCGGATATAGCAACTAGTGTTGTACCGGTTGGATAGTCAACTTGCGTCCGGCGCTCGTGCGAGCGAGGGCGCGTTCCTTCAACGCACACGTGCTTACATTATAATATCATTAGGAATTACACAACGCAGAAAGTCGTCTTATAATGAGATCGAAACTTCCGCCATCTTGATTTATGATATTATGTGTTTAAATGTTCAATAATTACTGTGAAAGCAGCGGGATACGAGTAGTGCAACTTGCGTCCGGCGCTCGTGCGAGCGAGGGCGCGTTCCTTCAACGCACACGTGCTTACATTATAATATCATTAGGAATTACACAACGCAGAAAGTCGTCTTATAATGAGATCGAAACTTCCGCCATCTTGATTTATGATATTATGTGTTTAAATGTTCAATAATTACTGTGAAAGCAGCGGGATACGAGTAGTGCAACTTGCGTCCGGCGCTCGTGCGAGCGAGGGCGCGTTCCTTCAACGCACACGTGCTTACATTATAATATCATTAGGAATTACACAACGCAGAAAGTCGTCTTATAATGAGATCGAAACTTCCGCCATCTTGATTTATGATATTATGTGTTTAAATGTTCAATAATTACTGTGAAAGCAGCGGGATACGAGTAGTGCAACTTGCGTCCGGCGCTCGTGCGAGCGAGGGCGCGTTCCTTCAACGCACACGTGCTTACATTATAATATCATTAGGAATTACACAACGCAGAAAGTCGTCTTATAATGAGATCGAAACTTCCGCCATCTTGATTTATGATATTATGTGTTTAAATGTTCAATAATTACTGTGAAAGCAGCGGGATACGAGTAGTGCAACTTGCGTCCGGCGCTCGTGCGAGCGAGGGCGCGTTCCTTCAACGCACACGTGCTTACATTATAATATCATTAGGAATTACACAACGCAGAAAGTCGTCTTATAATGAGATCGAAACTTCCGCCATCTTGATTTATGATATTATGTGTTTAAATGTTCAATAATTACTGTGAAAGCAGCGGGATACGAGTAGTGCAACTTGCGTCCGGCGCTCGTGCGAGCGAGGGCGCGTTCCTTCAACGCACACGTGCTTACATTATAATATCATTAGGAATTACACAACGCAGAAAGTCGTCTTATAATGAGATCGAAACTTCCGCCATCTTGATTTATGATATTATGTGTTTAAATGTTCAATAATTACTGTGAAAGCAGCGGGATACGAGTAGTGCAACTTGCGTCCGGCGCTCGTGCGAGCGAGGGCGCGTTCCTTCAACGCACACGTGCTTACATTATAATATCATTAGGAATTACACAACGCAGAAAGTCGTCTTATAATGAGATCGAAACTTCCGCCATCTTGATTTATGATATTATGTGTTTAAATGTTCAATAATTACTGTGAAAGCAGCGGGATACGAGTAGTGCAACTTGCGTCCGGCGCTCGTGCGAGCGAGGGCGCGTTCCTTCAACGCACACGTGCTTACATTATAATATCATTAGGAATTACACAACGCAGAAAGTCGTCTTATAATGAGATCGAAACTTCCGCCATCTTGATTTATGATATTATGTGTTTAAATGTTCAATAATTACTGTGAAAGCAGCGGGATACGAGTAGTGCAACTTGCGTCCGGCGCTCGTGCGAGCGAGGGCGCGTTCCTTCAACGCACACGTGCTTACATTATAATATCATTAGGAATTACACAACGCAGAAAGTCGTCTTATAATGAGATCGAAACTTCCGCCATCTTGATTTATGATATTATGTGTTTAAATGTTCAATAATTACTGTGAAAGCAGCGGGATACGAGTAGTGCAACTTGCGTCCGGCGCTCGTGCGAGCGAGGGCGCGTTCCTTCAACGCACACGTGCTTACATTATAATATCATTAGGAATTACACAACGCAGAAAGTCGTCTTATAATGAGATCGAAACTTCCGCCATCTTGATTTATGATATTATGTGTTTAAATGTTCAATAATTACTGTGAAAGCAGCGGGATACGAGTAGTGCAACTTGCGTCCGGCGCTCGTGCGAGCGAGGGCGCGTTCCTTCAACGCACACGTGCTTACATTATAATATCATTAGGAATTACACAACGCAGAAAGTCGTCTTATAATGAGATCGAAACTTCCGCCATCTTGATTTATGATATTATGTGTTTAAATGTTCAATAATTACTGTGAAAGCAGCGGGATACGAGTAGTGCAACTTGCGTCCGGCGCTCGTGCGAGCGAGGGCGCGTTCCTTCAACGCACACGTGCTTACATTATAATATCATTAGGAATTACACAACGCAGAAAGTCGTCTTATAATGAGATCGAAACTTCCGCCATCTTGATTTATGATATTATGTGTTTAAATGTTCAATAATTACTGTGAAAGCAGCGGGATACGAGTAGTGCAACTTGCGTCCGGCGCTCGTGCGAGCGAGGGCGCGTTCCTTCAACGCACACGTGCTTACATTATAATATCATTAGGAATTACACAACGCAGAAAGTCGTCTTATAATGAGATCGAAACTTCCGACATCTTGATTTATGATATTATGTGTTTAAATGTTCAATAATTACTGTGAAAGCAGCGGGATACGAGTAGTGCAACTTGCGTCCGGCGCTCGTGCGAGCGAGGGCGCGTTCCTTCAACGCACACGTGCTTACATTATAATATCATTAGGAATTACACAACGCAGAAAGTCGTCTTATAATGAGATCGAAACTTCCGCCATCTTGATTTATGATATTATGTGTTTAAATGTTCAATAATTACTGTGAAAGCAGCGGGATACGAGTAGTGCAACTTGCGTCCGGCGCTCGTGCGAGCGAGGGCGCGTTCCTTCAACGCACACGTGCTTACATTATAATATCATTAGGAATTACACAACGCAGAAAGTCGTCTTATAATGAGATCGAAACTTCCGCCATCTTGATTTATGATATTATGTGTTTAAATGTTCAATAATTACTGTGAAAGCAGCGGGATACGAGTAGTGCAACTTGCGTCCGGCGCTCGTGCGAGCGAGGGCGCGTTCCTTCAACGCACACGTGCTTACATTATAATATCATTAGGAATTACACAACGCAGAAAGTCGTCTTATAATGAGATCGAAACTTCCGCCATCTTGATTTATGATATTATGTGTTTAAATGTTCAATAATTACTGTGAAAGCAGCGGGATACGAGTAGTGCAACTTGCGTCCGGCGCTCGTGCGAGCGAGGGCGCGTTCCTTCAACGCACACGTGCTTACATTATAATATCATTAGGAATTACACAACGCAGAAAGTCGTCTTATAATGAGATCGAAACTTCCGCCATCTTGATTTATGATATTATGTGTTTAAATGTTCAATAATTACTGTGAAAGCAGCGGGATACGAGTAGTGCAACTTGCGTCCGGCGCTCGTGCGAGCGAGGGCGCGTTCCTTCAACGCACACGTGCTTACATTATAATATCATTAGGAATTACACAACGCAGAAAGTCGTCTTATAATGAGATCGAAACTTCCGCCATCTTGATTTATGATATTATGTGTTTAAATGTTCAATAATTACTGTGAAAGCAGCGGGATACGAGTAGTGCAACTTGCGTCCGGCGCTCGTGCGAGCGAGGGCGCGTTCCTTCAACGCACACGTGCTTACATTATAATATCATTAGGAATTACACAACGCAGAAAGTCGTCTTATAATGAGATCGAAACTTCCGCCATCTTGATTTATGATATTATGTGTTTAAATGTTCAATAATTACTGTGAAAGCAGCGGAATACGAGATACATCACGTTAATTATACAATAAAATGTGTATGATTTCTAATTTAGTTACAACATGATTTTTCACAAATACTGCGTGTACGTACCTAGGGCGGGGTTTCAAAATGGTGGAAGCGAAAAATACTACCAACAAAACAATATTAAAACGTATAGTGTTGCCAACAACATGACACATGTAATATTTTAAATCAACGATACGTTAAAGGGAGGTTCATTTAACATAGGTATTGAATATAATGATATGTTGCACGACGCAAACTCAAAATGAAGTTCAATATAAATTATACCAGGTATAATAGAATGTCATTTATGTTTTTCTAGCTTTAACTTAACTGTCAGACGGATCGATGGATCGCAGTACGATGTTGATGGTAGATTTAGCCGCCCCGTGGCCCAGTGGATCACGCTTGGCCTCGCAATTTGTAGGTCCCGGGTTTGATTCACGGTGAGGGTATAATCAAGTTTTAATAGCACTGCTGTGTCGCGGTGTGACAAGCAGCCGCTTGCCATACAACACTTACAAATAGAATGATTTGATTTGCACGGCGTCATCGTCACTTACCTTAGGTAAGATGAAGGCCAAGTGCACACCGTGTAAGTGTAAAAATGAACTTCTGATTGTGCGCAGGTAAAATACATATAGTTACAATATAAAAAATTAAATTCAAAAATATTTTTAGCTAATAGTTCTATCTGAAGTTGCAATGCAAACCCGCGACGTTGTAAACTTGTCGAGTGTCGTGACAGTGGAGTCAGCTTGATGACGTCACGGTGCACCCCGCGGGGAGGGGCGGGCTCCACCGCACAGAAGGTCACGCGTGGAGGTCACACACTCCCGTGCTATTGTCAACCAGCGCTGTTAAAATCACATTAGCTCCTTTGTATTGGTGATGGAGTAAACAACAATCGCGGCGGAGGTTTCACCTGCGTGGGAGCACGGTGCGGGGTGCGCGGGGGTGCGGGGGTCTCACGCGCGTTATCTAATACACTAATGACATGCAAACTATCAAATATTCACAAAACGTATGTGATTTCATTCGCTCATTGTCGCGTGAGAAACCGGCGCGGGGTACCAGGCAGCTCTGCGCCCGCGCAGCGCGGTAGAACGTGGTGCAGGGATGTGGTCGATAACATGCGCAGGAGTCGAGGGTCACGCGAGCTACATCCCCACGATAACAAACCTTAAGAGGCTATGTTGGTAAGACCACGTGGTCGCGTTCAAGGTTGCATTGTTTTGTAGCTGTCCCTATCCGAGCCCTATCCTACCCGAGCGCGTACGGTGAGACAGCATACACTACGCGAAGTTATCCACCCGTTATTTGCATGTTTCGTAGTCCAGTGATCATTTGAAGGATACAGTATATTATGTAACCATTTTTTTCAATACAGTATACTAATGAAATTTCAGATGTCGGTGGTTTTTCCAAATTGTTCTAAATTGATTCATACTCTTGTAAATCAGGTTCAAAGTTGGGGCTTTTTATTACCGAAAAATACAATACTTTGACGCCCTGTAACTCTGGATGTATATATTTAAACGAAAATCTGACTCACCACCGGCACAGATATTTGTTTCTAGATTGTGTCTTGAAAATTTCATAGATTTTCATAGCTTAATACTCAAAATATGACTGGACTACGTTTGCATGGGCGCTTTGACAACAGCATACCCTCTTAAATATAGTATGTCATAGATAATATAAACCAGGATCCAAGTAGCTTTATTCTAGCCTTTCTAACATCATTGAATTGACATAAGAGATAATGAGATGAATTTTGATGAAAATGAAAATTCTCTGTCGCAAATTATGTGTCAAAGTTAAGCGAATAGCGCCATTTGGGTTGATACTTTTTGGAAAAAGGCTATTCTTTAGTACTGAATTACCACAAATTGTGTAAAATCAGCCTGTAGGATATTTGTTTGTCTGGTAGAGTGACAAGGACTTTTCCGAGCGGAGCACATTAATACAAGTAATTTATGTCGGGAAATGAATTTTACAACAGTAATAGCAAAGATACACTGGATTCTTGATTCCAGTCGTGGTAAAGTGCGAAATTAATCATCAATCGTGACCAAAACGTGTATAAACGTCAATAGAGCAGCACGGAGATGTTACTTCCCTTAATGAAGTAAAAAATGTATAGAGATCTGAGTATTAATTAGTGTAATTATAATAAGTTATACAATGTTAACACGTCTGCGTGCACCTGTCACAGGTAACATAGCGTCCCCCGCCCGCCCGCCGCGCAGCGGAGAGTGTCCGCCCGCCGGAAGTGGCCCGTTGTACGCAGCCACTTCCGGCGGGCGTCATTATCCCACCGTTGCGACTGAAACAACGTCCGTCGGCGCTGCGGGCTGCGGGGCGCCGCCGCCGGCGCATGTGCGCCGCTGACGTCACGCGGGAGGGGCGTGTACGACACCCGGACCGCGTCCACGCTCCGTGAGAATACAACTCAACCTCAAACCACGAGGAAACAATCACCGTCACATCCCGCACATTGCAAACAAATGTCGTGATATATGTTCCCATTCCCCTGCTAGATGCACCGACGAGCTAGTTAAGGTCGCGGGGAGTCGCTGTATGCAGGTGGCTCGGGACCGGTCGATGTGGCGTACCATGGAGGAGGACCATGTCCAGCAGTGGACGGTTCCCTGACTGATGAAGAGGTAACATATTCAAGAAAATTATACACAAGCATACTCATTATGAAAGGAGTGTGCTCATAAACGCAGCAAGAATATTGAATTCATTACCTAAGGATATGAGGGAAGACATGGAACAAAATTGAATTTAAAAATGGCTTTAATAGAAAAAATTGTATAATTTAGATGATTTTAAAGTTATAAAATAGTTTTGTATTGTGTACTTTATTGAAAATGACAAGAAATTGTAAAAAAATTCAATAAATACTTTCTTTGACTTTGATGCTGATGAAGACATTGACTTGTAACTAGACGAGCAGTTCAATATGTGTTTTATGAAGAACAACAATGGCCGCAACTGTGGTATAGCAATCGTGTTCACTAACAACATCGCAGGAGGGGACCGAGGGACGGTTATCTGTCCATCACTGTGTGTAATTGTGTACACCCCACGTCACGGGACGATGCCCAGCGGTGGACGTGCGTGCCTCCACCAGTGGGGAGGGGAAGTGACGGAATTAAAATAAAATTTGATATGATGGTAATTGTTCGAACTGACAGTCAAACGTCTGACAGCAAGGGGGTGCGTTTATAACTCGCTGCCTTCAATAATGAAACAAAATGGTGGTGTCAACTGTTGTGTGGTGGTAGACTTAGGCGGACATATAAAATGCACGAGATTGTTCACCCAAGTTATAGCTTTGTGGAATAACTTGGGTGAGTATAGACGCCGGCAGTGCGTTCCACTCCCTGGCTGTACGCATGATACAGTTAGAAGCGAAAGGGATGTCGACTATGTACTGCCGGAGCCCTGCGGTTCGTCTGTTGGATCGGTACTTGAATGTCGATGGCGGAATCAATACGAATATCTCTCAGCGCAATACAAAACAGATTTCCCCTGCACAGTGCTGCTGTCGCAAACCTCGACCTCCGACGACCCGAGCACGGTCCGATATACGCAACGTTCACAACTCGCACCCAAACACAGCTACTGACGTCACTATGGAAGGGATCTTTTACAAACTATGCGAGGCATCCCTGTTTATTTACAAACTTATTCGAGAAATGTTTCCAAACTGTTGCCGGAGAACTTGTGAATCTTGTGCAAGCCTGGTAGAGCCGCGGCAGCTCAGTTGTGTGGAGCGTCAGTCCTTGAACAATCGAGGTCTGGGGTCTGGGTTCACTGGCTCGTGCCAATGAGTTCCAATTTGTTATTAATGTACGAATGATAACAACCATTAATTACCATTGGCTTTTCGGTGAAGGAAAACATCGTGAGGAAACCTGCACACTCCTGAGAAGAAATTCAAAGGTGCGTGTGAAGTCTACCAATGCGCACTGGTCCCGCGTGGTGCACTATGTCCCATACACTCTCTGTAGGAGAGTAGGACTGAGACCTGCAGTGGGGACATGTATAGGCGGGTCGCAGGGATATGAATATTCATATCCTGCACGTACAGAGAGGTAATGTGTGTGGCGTGTATGTTGTATGTATGTATTTCTTTTACGTCGCACGATACAAGAGGCTGGGCAAGCCAAGCAGAGGCGACCTGCGAGTTTATTTGATCATAACATTTGACAGTGTGTTTGTGTGTGGCGGTGTTCAATCACTAGATTGTAGTGATAGGCGCGCATCGTAGTTAGTACCGCCTCTAGTCAAAAGATTTACATATCGAACTCAAAGGATGCCGCTAAGGTATACACCCGCTGATGAACTTGTCATTTTATATCGAGGCGTCGCAGTGAGGTTGTGGGTAGAAAACGTTTTGTGTTTAATTGTGTGCTCCGTGGTATGTACCCATATGTTGGTCGTTTCAATTATCTCGTGTTTTATTACAATAGCCATAATACCGTTCGTGTGTACCCGTAGCCATCTAAGCGATCGGTCCACACACACGTCAGGATGTCGGTCGATGTGTGTCGTCAGCTTCCTCATAGAGCTAGGGGAATTCTACGCATGCCAAATTTTAAGGCAATTTAGGAGCAATCAAACTTTAGCATTCAT
The DNA here is from genome assembly GCA_910589575.2 of Carcina quercana. Lineage (NCBI taxonomy): Eukaryota > Metazoa > Arthropoda > Insecta > Lepidoptera > Depressariidae > Carcina > Carcina quercana. The sequence goes on along the minus strand of OU342455.1, from coordinate 6,903,822 downwards.
AATTTAGCAGCAACCATGGCTCAGTTACAGCGAGTTGTTTTTAGTGTGTCAGCTGGAGACATGGGTCAGCGCTGGCTCTGCTACCTTTCATCCCGGAACACAACAGTGCTTGTAGCACTGCTGTTTGTCATCAGACTTAGGTAACACGGTGGTAGCTAGCCAGGCGACTACCACCAATCAATAACTAGCCCCGACAGGTCCCCCGCTGGGAATCTCATCCGGGACCTGGGGAGTGCTCGTCCACCAGCACGGACTAGCCGTCAGTACACGCAGTCCGTACACCAGTCATCATGTCCAGCCTGAGGCAGTCCACTGCTGGACGTCTGCCCGTCGTGCCCTAATGTAATACATTAACAATTGTTGCTTCATTGCACCGCGCAAAGAAGTTAATTGAGATAAAGCTGAGATAATAATGAACCTCGTCAAGGGCGAAAGGACGTGACCCCCCCCCCCCCCCCTAACTTAGCTGTGACGTCACGTGTGGGTGGGTGTGGGTGTGGGTGGTAGACGGTGAGCGCCGGGCGGTACTCGCTAAGTCTGTGCAGGTTGGGGTTGAACGTCCCGCGTGCATTGCTCTCCAGCTCATTTGATACAGACTTGCTTTATTTTCGTCTGGGGTCGACGTCGACTACAGCGCGGCAAGGACAGTAAACAACAGTGTCAAGTATTTATACTATGTTTGATACTTCGCGTGGAAATAGATTTTGATGAGTGTACAGGTGTATTTAAAGATATGTAGTTGTGTGTACTGTACAGCGGCGCGACCTTACACTCGGCGAGCGTGGAGAGGGTACTGCACGATATTACTAATATTATACGCTGATTTAGTTGAATACTTATTTAGGTTAACCCAATCCTTGAATAAAGGTTTGTGTCATCTCAATAAATATCAAATTTTAAATTTACAATTCGTCATGCGGGTGTATGTTTGATCTGTCAAAGTAAAAACACGTCTGTACAATAACAACTGGACACCGCCCCTCCGCGGCCCGGGGGTCGCAGGTTGTATTCCAGCGAAGGTACGTCGCGGTACTGGGTTTGGTTGGTGGTTGCGTTTGATTGCATCTAAGGGTCCGTTCAAGTATCCGGCTCGAAGGACCCTTGTTAACGACGACGCAGGGCAAGTATGACTCGGTGGTAAGTTAAATAACGAGTTTAAACACGAATGGACTGTATTCTCTATTTTAAAACGATATTTTACATAAAACGAAATAAAGCTACACAGCGACACAGAACAAACCAAAAGAAGACAGACATTTTGACATAACGTTTTTTTCTAATAAAAACAAATTTATAAACTGCCAGCGACAGGGGCAAAGGAGGTTTGAGTAAACACTGTCCGGGGTGGAGTGATTACGTCAGCAGTAGTTATTTCATTTTCTACACATATGACAACCCACACATTGTCTATGTTTGAAACGAAACCACAGTTTGTTTAAATGAATATTACGTGCGTTAAAATCCTCTAACCTAAACCTGTCTTTTATTTCCAGAATTATATCTGCTGTTCATGAATCACAAAAAACAGAATACATTAAAAGAAAAATTAATGTATCAATGTTTACGTAAGCATGGGGGGGAGCGGGGGAAGGGGGCTTTAATATGCAGTGTATGTAACAGAGAACATAGCCGGCGACATGAAGGCCAAGTGCAAGCCTCGACGCTTCGATCCATGCGCCGACATTGACTTTGAAACAATAACTAATTACACAAACAGAAGCAGAACTAAACAGAGTGCATTGTCCCTCGTGCACGGCGGACAATGGCGCCCAACGATTAGTACAGGTTCCGTTCCCGGATGTGTCGCTGTCACAGGGCAACGCGACACTGACGGAGACATTATGTCACAGCGCGCACCGAGCGGTGGCCGGTGCCGTCCTTACGTACTCCGGCCACCTCCGACGTTGTAGGTGATCAGCGCAACGCCTTACGCTTAGTGCGAGCCAGAGGGATGTCGACTGTGTACTGAAGGAGTCGAAGGCGATGCCGGAATCAACAAGAATTCCTGTGAAATACTTACTACTGACTGATTTCTTTATTGTTAAACTAGTGACATGTGTAGAGGTGCGCGCGGCTCGGATGTCGGCCCGGGCCCCGTCGGCTCACGCTGAACCGCCGTCGGTACCTCCACTACAGGTTAATGCAACCCCCGCCCCCTGCGTGCATCAACTCCTCAACTCCCGCTAGTCGCTCTGTGCGTACTACTTCAACATGGAAAACCTTTTACACTCATACCCAGTACCGCCCGCCCTACAGCAGCCCGCCCGCCGCCGCCGGCACACCAGCTGCGGTGTTACAGTGTAAAACTCAAATACTTGATCCGTGTGCTCTCCGCTTTACAGTAGGAATGTATAACTTGGCTTTATATTAATGGTATTCATTCATCACTGGTGGAAGCCGTACGCTAGTAAAGCGCCGTCGGGAGCTACGGACACTTGCCTGTCGCCAGTACCGCGGCCGACAGTCCATGGACGCCGGCGCCCAGACTCACTTCGTTACAATAATTAAAATAAACCTTCAATTACTCTGTAACAAATCCCCGACCCCGGAGCAAGCGAGAGCTTTGTTGCTTTTAAATTTAAACAAGCTGATCGGGTAATATTTCATAAACGTTATGTACACACACACACACACACACACACACACACCTTCATACGTACAGTATTGAGAGGTTCCATCCACACACACATACTAATATTGATATACCCATCACACGTCCCCACTGCAGGTCTCAGTCCTACTCTCCTACAGAGAGTGTATGGGACATAGTACACCACGCGGCACCAGTGCACATTGGTAGACTTCACACACACCTGTGAATTTCTGCTCAGGAGTGCGCAGGTTTGTTCACGATGTTTTCCTTCACCAAAAAGCCAATGGTAATGATTGTTATCGTTCGTACATAAATAACAAATTGTAACTCATTGGTACGAGCCAGGATCGAACGCAGACCTCGATTGTTCAAGGACTGACGCTCTACACAACTGAGCTTTTTCAAAGCACGGAGTGTCATATTATACGAAGACATAGTAACTCGTAACGTGTCGATAAAGGCCAAGTGCACGCAAGACCACTATCAGGCAATGACCAGGTCGGGTATAGAACCGGCTTCTTTCCCATTAGAACGGTGCACGACTGCGCCGCGGCGGCAGCTACAATACAGTTATGTGGCGCGTGTTTATACAGGGTGTCCTTCCGTGAAGACAACGGTCTGCGATGTCTGTGTCGGTCAGTCGGCGAGGAGGGCGTGACCCGCGTGCAGAGCGACACGTGCACGTCATAACTGCACACACACACACACAAGCGCGAGTCCCCACCGCTCGCCACGGGGACACCACAACGATCAACAAACATCGTCTCTGGTTTTCGATATTTATTTGTTCCAGCGTACAGTGTGTCACAGTGACGAAGCGTCTAATTACAAAAGTATTTAATCAGTGCGTGTTGCCAGTGATGACATACGGAACCGAAACGTGGTCCTTTACTGTGGGCCGAACAAACAAGCTCAAAGTCACTCAGCGAGCAATGGAACGAGATATGCTCGGAATTTCTATACGTGATGAAATCCGGAATGAGGAAATCCGTAGACGAACTAAGATCACCGACGTAGCTCGACGAGTCAGTGAACTAAAGCGGCAATGGACAGGACACATCGCTCGAAGAACCGATAACAGATGGGGAGTGAGGATTCTCAATCTCAAGTGGCGACTACGTCCCGGAATCCAAGTGTCTCGGCACCGGTCATGTGTCGTACCATGGAGGAGGACCATGTCCAGCAGTGGACGTTCCCTGGCTGATGATGTAACCATGTAACATTGAACTGTTGTAATGAAGCTCCATGATCACACTCTGATATTGAAGTGTGAAAGTGAGTTAACTTGGTTATTTTGACGCCTCAATCAATGTCATGGAGAATGACTTATAAGGTAAAGTGTTGCGGCGGTGACGGTGGTGTAATTGTATGCAGTCCTCGCAGGCGAAGTCGCGGCCACAGCCGAGGCAGCAGAAGTCAGCCAGCGGCACGTCAACGTCCCCAGTGTTCCCCGCATAATGGGTTCCACTGGGCGTGTCGCTTCTACAGCGTGCGGCCCAAAAAACCGTAATATATCAAACCTGCCGGTCTGCCCGGTCAGATCAGAGAGAGACCACCGTGTAGCACTTTACTTACCATCAGGTAAAAACGGTACCAAGGGTATACTATAGCGAGCACTTTTTCCAAGTAACTACTCGTAGGTCACCCATGAGATGACATGGCAAATGACAGCTACAGAGAACGGTGTCTGCAAGAATGTACCAGGAGCGCAGCGTGCAGGAGAGATGACAAGTATTGGAGATCCGTCGTCAAACTTCAATACAAGCCAATCATACATGAGACAGATATTGGCGGATCTGCCGACGACGACAGTGTCGTGACGGTCACTTGGTCAAGGCAAATGACAAATGTGTCAGGAGAACAACTATTGAAGGATACATCGATGCGTCGTGTTGAGTGTGAGGGAGCCAGCACGAGGCGAGCAGCGTGCGGGAGAGACGTCGATCACTGCCGCATGAAGACAGGCTGAAGTACAACGAGCAACCATTACGCTACGGTTGACTTGTTTCTTACAATTGCACGCGTCACTCGCCACAGACAAATCGTTGAGTCGTGGGCTTGGAAAGGTTTGGAAGGATATATGTATACTACCAGTGAAACCAGCTTTGGGCAGGTCAATCAAATCCAAGGTGACATTTGACGACATGAGGATAGCACTCGTGAACAGACTGTTCTAAATTCAATCTCACTGTAACGTACTCAGTCCGTGCACGTGTCCGCCAGACGGAGCCAAGCGAGCAACAAGGTTTACCATCGAGTTGTACAAATAAAAAACTGGAACGCACCACCAGTGTACACGATCCGTTCCTCGACCGCTCAGTAATTGTGTATATCTCACGGTGTTTATTGTTTCTTGTTATTGAATGTTGCGCGCGCGCAGCGACGCCGCGTGTCCCGTGAGCGAGGGGGGTGGGGGGAGGTCGTTACAAACACATTAGTAAGTGAGGGGTTCAGCGTGGTGTCTCGCGGGAAGTAACCTACGAATATTAGAATACATAAACATCTCTAATGTTAGTGGCATGTCTTTTTTAAACGGGTAAATAGGGTAAGCAGTTATAGTTTACTACAGCAGCTGTAAGCCTCAGCCGGCCCTCTTTGAGCTCGCGTCGTCATAGTTTAACACAGGCGGCGTGTGCCACGGGCGGCATTAAACAAAGGTAATTGTAACTAAGCGAGAGCTGAGCAGGAAATATTGAAGAGGCAGCCACCAAACCGAGATGGTACTGCAATTGCCAATACAATACACACGACAAGCGTGGTGATTGTGAAATAACCTCATGGTGAGTAGGACGCGGCTGTCTTCATAATTATGTGGACTTATACAGCTTGTAAAATTGTAATTGAGCGAGTGAACGAAGCGAACGAAAGCTCTCCGTTTCAGCTAATAGAGCAAAACGATACTTTCTGTGTGGTTGTATGTTTCCCTCTACAGGACGCATATCTCAACCGATCTGCACGAAACTTGGTATGTAGGTCAAACGATTTTTGAATGTATTCGTCGTCGGGATTTCTCATTGGAGAGGTACTTCTTGAAAAAAATGGTAAAAAGGGGGAACTGGATACCTGCGACATATGATGACAAAGGAAAAAAGTAAAACGTCGACTCAAAACCCTTGGCCCTTTCGTGCACCCCAGCCCTAAACCAAATTACTATCTTGTAGATGTCGCAACTGCATGTCAGCGATAGATCTGTACTGGGCGTTATTTATAAGGTGTGTGCTCGCGGAGTGTACAGTTCTGTTGCACGAGGGTCTGCGATGGAAGCAGCTACGGCCGCGGGGCGCAGGGATCGCCAGCGGACAGTGACACGGTACAGTTACGGTGTGGGGGACTGTGGCGACGACCTGGTGGTCGCGGCCACGCTCCGTGACGCGCGCGGTGACCGACCGGACGGACGCCTGCGCCTGCGCCTGCGTGTACACTACATTCATTACAACCGCAGATATCAATTAGGATTCAAAGAGGAGTTCGAATTGATGCTAAATGACAATCGAACGAGACGCTTACCACTTAGCTTAGCAATGTATATCTGCTAAATATCGCATGTGCTGTGTGACGTGGAGTTGCAGTAGACATGACACGACGTTTGTTTTATATTTTGCTTTTAACAGTAACGTATGATGTCATTGAGTCCACAGCTCCTCGCGTAAGATCACCCGCAGCACGACATGATCCTAGCGTTTTCATAATGAATACGCTAGGCAAGCGGATTGCTTCTCGCAGTACGATGTTGACATGTTATAAAGCAATGACCACAAGGCCATCCATCCCGTATTCGAATTCAAACTCCCTCTTTAGGCAAGCGCAGATATAGAGACCACATTGAATCATCGCCGACCAATAGTGAACGCCATCAAGTTCCCGCGCAATTACGACGGTAGCTAACGTTGGCACGGCGCGTCATGCAGCTCGTGCAGTGGTTACTGTTGTGAATCAGCGAGCCGGCGAGTGAGCGATGCAACAATGCAGCCTGCGCATGATTCACCTCCGACCGACGGTACATCACTGCACTGCAATGTTCTAATCAGTATTGCAGTTGGGACGGTGGCGGCCCTTCCGAACAAAGAAGCTTACACACTTTACTCGATAGATGGCGTTACTATACGTACATGGTGATTTCAACAGCTGCCTTACTTCTCATGCTCTCTCGCATTTCTTTTTCTTTCTTCTTCTCTCTCTCACATTTCTCTACATGAAAAATTTGGAATGAGGAAATCCGTAGACGAAGTATTGTCACCGACATTGCTCGACGAGTCAGTGAGTTGAAGTGTCAATTGATAGGCCACATCGCTCGATGAACTGATAACTGATGGGGAGTAGAAGTTCTCGAGTGTCTACCACGTACCGATAAGCGTATACCGGGCCGGTCGAGGACATGATTGACATACACATCACTCACAGTTCGGCAAATACTATAACTTTTCGAGATGCGATTCATCACCTCGTTTGGCAGATGGATAGTGATCGCAGTATGATGTTGTCGACATAACATATTTCCGCTTGCTTACTTTAACATAATGCATACATCATCTGAGTTGTATCCACATACAGTTTGCTATATGTGTGCTGTACAACGGACTCTGCAGAGTTTGATTGTGACAGCCGAGAGCGTGCTACACGGGGCAGGTCCTGGCGGCTCCGCGGCCGACTGCAACGGGCGGTTATTTTGGTACAGTTACAATAATAACAAGGTCCTGGTCCGTGTCTCTCAACAATGAGCACTGCATTATTATAAACATAACATCCTGCGCGCGCGCACCGCCCGCAGCCCGCCGGCCGCCCCCGCGCGCCGGTCCCGCACACAAGGTAACCAGCTGAGCGTGCATCTCACCGGACACTCGTGGTGAGTGTCGCCGGTGTGGATCCACAGAACGCATTCTCAGAACCGGACGCGACAACACAACGCCGTGCAGGTGCGGCCGCGGGCGGTGCAGCTCACAGCTGGCATCAGCAAGGGTGATGCGCGTGCGACGGTCTCACGCGTCACCTCAGCCAGCGGTGACGCACTTGGCCTGCATCTCAACTGATGGCCGTTGCATGGTAGACGTGCGCACACAGATGCCTCAAGCTGATGAGGCGCTGGCTCTGATACCTTCATAGCATGGCGGTAGCCAGCGGACATAGAAAATGCTCTACCACCAATCGATCCTAGCACCGCTAGGTATCCCCAGTAGTGACGTAGCCCGCGACCTCCAGAACACTCCACGTTGTAAGTGTAGACGTACCGGCACGGAGGCGGACACAGGCTGCTGGTCGACTCCCTCGAGTCAAAGCTACAATAATGTCGTGGAGCCATAGGAAGTGACGTCATCTAGGAGGTTACCAAACAATTATAAAGATCATTAGGTACTATTGGCTTTAATGTGAGAGAAAGTCGCGGGGAGACCGTCATACGACTCCTCGGCAGTTCCTATATGTACCTGCGTGTACGGCGTTAATCGAGCAACAACCTTTGGCGAAGATTCAGTAACTTGTGACTTTGCTGACGTTACTATTACGGACTTCCCCAGTTTCCATAAACAAGATACTCGAGTTCAAATACAGAACCCTCAGCATTTCTCGTAACGGCCGTGACCGCCATGTTTGTTTTTAAAAATGTCCGGGCGCAGAGTATAGTATAGACATCTCAATCCGTGTGTTTACGAAGCCCGCTACCGAAACAAAACATGTCGGTGTAAATATTTACCAATATCGTCGTGGGCGCATCACCCCGCGCAGCCTGCCTCGCGCTGTGCGGCTCTCCCTCGCTCACTCCCGTCTAACAATAACAAGAACCAATATCGAGAAATACTCGTTGTAACGTCAATAAACATATCTACGCAAGTATATGTAGATCACATGTGATTCACTGACGCAATTTTATATTTTATACTCTGTCACAAATTGTCACGATGCAGCTGTCAATATTTAAAGAAAAAACTTGTGCGCGTGCGAGCCGGACTCGCGCGCGCCAGGCTCCGTACAGAATATGTATATTTAAAATACGTACAACCAAACAATGGTACGAGTATGATTATTTACGACAACAACACAACACCCGCGTGTTAGTCTCGCAGCGGCTCGGGGCCGCGCGACGCGACGCGCTCTAGTCGAGTGCATCCATATATTTTATAATTACTTTACTTTCAACTTTTTGCGATGATTAAACAGATCAAGGTAGTGTTCAATGAGGCGACGAGGGACGGTTCTGTGCACTTGGCCTTCATCTCGTCCGATGGTGACATCGCGCATGATAGCAGCACGGCCGAGGGCACATCCCGTCCAGTGGTCTATTTACAAAATACATTCAGCGGTACTATATCGACTCTATCGGTACATATATGCATATCAACTGAGTGATGCATAAGCTACCCTCGTACATGTAAGACTAGCTGAAGTCCCCGACTTCATCTTCATGGACTTGCATACCCTTCATCCCTATGTCGGTAGAAACGAAATATCAAAGACGACACATCGTCAACAGCCTATATACAAGTACGTCCCCACTGCGGGTCTCAGTCCTACTCTCCTACAGAGAGTGTGTGGGACATAGTGCACCACGCGGGACCAGTGCGCATTGGTAGACTTCACATGCCTGTTCAAGACATGCAGGGAGACAGGGGGTCATTGTTATTTCACTGAATGGTACCGCCCGTGCGTGTGCGTTCACTACAGTATACCTACCGAAGCAAGAGTCATAGCAAACACAACCTGCGAGCAAATACACATATAATGACATTCCTTGCCATCTAAAAGCTCTCCCAACTGCATTGAGAGACAGCTGACTGACAGTATCGCTTCAACAGCTTTCTACGTCCGCCTGGCTAGCTACCAACATGTTACCAGTAGCCGAAATGCAGCAGTGGTAATTAATAGCACTGTTGTGTTCCGGTGTGAACGGTAGCAGAGCCAATTATACCAGGTGAGATGTAGGCCAAGCGCAAACACATCATCAACCATGAGGCAGGGTTCTGCACGCCGCGGGAGTGTGTCATTAGCAGCGGACGGATGCGGAAGCGGCCATGTCGTTACACTTTCCAAACTGTACCCAGCTATAGTTTGTTTTAAATGTAATCCAAATATAATAACAGTGTTACTCGGTCGGGGGCGAGCGAGAGGCACGGTGCCTGCGCTCTCTGTCTGCGCACGCATTCCTGGACGCAACCATCCTCGGTGACAACTGCGACCCACCAGCGCACGGACGAGGGTGTCACGGACAACGCTCCCAACCCTCACGCTGCACCATGCGAGGCAGGACTGTTCTCAGAGGGGACATTGGTCTGTCTGTCTGTGGCATCGTAGATTTTGATGCGTTTTTTACGTGGAAGCAAGTTCCAAGTGATGATCAGGTCAGAAGTTTGAAGAGTCTGCTGATGTTAGGCATTTCCGGCATACAATATCTTTGTTACTGGTCTTCGAGCTACGTCGGTGACCTCAGTTCGTCTACGGATTTCCTCATTCCGGATTTCATCACGTGGAGAAATTCCGAGCATAGCTCGTTCTATAGTGACTTTGAGCTTGTTTCTTCGTCGCACAGTAAAGGACCACAAAGTCAAAACTATACCTCACTAGTAACAAACAAACTCATACGTGAGTTTTCCCTTTCTCTTTGGATCTTATAATTCACACGGCTTCACTCCCTAAGGGGGTGACTATTGGGAGCTAAACTTTGAATTATTTTTCAAATTAAACGTCAACTTACGGTGTGTGAGGATTTGAGAAAGCTGCTTTCTCAATTATTTGGTGATGAATGAGTCAGCGAATGAGTGAGAGAGTGAGAGGTATGTGTCAGAGGCAGTGACTGATGTCGGCTAATTAACTTATTTATAAATATCCGTTATGAAAGAGCGCGCTAACTAGTAGTAATAACTTTGTGATTTGTGTTACGTTGTTGAACAATTATTAACAAATATCATGAGGTGGTTGTCTACACCGGACACGGATGTACAACATTTATAAACGGAACTCAATTCACCGGCGAAAGTTGCAGATATTATTGAAGCGGCATTACTGGAAAGCTTGTTGATTGCCATCGCGCGGCGCGGCGCGGGCCGATCCTTTCTAAAGGAACGAAAGCTGTACGAGTATATCATTGATCGTATAAATACAATAACAGAATAACGGTCTCACCTGTCACTGCAGCTGCCATTAGCAATCCAAAAAGCGCGGGAATCGCGGCCATCTTGCGTCTTTTGAATTCCGAACACTGGCACTCACAAACTTTCGAACATTACTAAAATAGGAACGTTCAAAAACCGAACACTTTTTACTTTTTTTCCTCGAACTTTTTAAACTCCAGATACTTGTATCCTTTGGAACCGGTTCGACTGGACACTTCCTGTCTCCGTCGCACTAGTCGAGGTCCGCCGTCGTCGTCTCGTTCTATCTGTAACAAAAAAGGCAAACTATGTAGGTTTCAATCGTTTTATTCTCTGGGATGTTATGTAACTCGTAGAGACCAGAATGCGTTGACCTCTGAGGCGGACACAACCAGTTACAATTATGTATCTTTCTTGTTCGGTCGTCCAGAAAACGTTGACCTTTGAGAGTGTATGTGCGCGGTGGAGGCGCTCCCCCCTGGATGGACCTTCGTTCCCTGGTCACACAACCTGCTCAATCATCGGAGATTGTGTATAACTTAAGTACAGAGAAAGTCTTATTATTATTTATCTGTTGGAACACGAGCTTGCACTAGCACACCACAGTACAGATATTATTTTCAATATCTACAACGCGCTTGCCCTTGTCCTGCATCTCACCTGATGGTAAGTCACGATGAGGACGTCGGATTTTAAGCATGATCACCCAAAGCCTCAATCTAATGTGTGGCTCACATACCGGAACACAACAGTGAATCCGAGGGAATTGCTCGTTCTATCGGGATAAATTAAGCCTACGTCCTTCCTTGGCCTTTCAACTATCCCTCTACAAAACATCAAGTCATTTAAAACTTTCTGTTAGGTCGTTAATGTACGAAAAATTGAATCTTTTTCGTGTGAATGTATCCCATGTTTTAATAATTCTGATATGCGGGGCGGAGGCATATACAAATAAAAAACCATGAAAATCGGTGCAGCCGTTCTCGAGTTATACGAGAGTGTTGTAACAAACCCGACTTTGTTTTCAGCCGACTATAAGAAATAGACAATTTTTGTTTGTTTGTCTGCGGTGAAACGGTGCCGAGAATGACTCGGTGTTGTGTGTACAGGAGCCACGCCATAGTTCCCGAGGTATAATAACATTTTGTTAGTGCAGTGAACGCGGCTGGACGGTGGCGGTGCTGGCGGGGAGCCGGGCGACGCTGGTGGATCAATGGTGTCCCGGCAACGGAAACACAACACTGACGTCACCCGGCCCCCCGCTACACCCGCACCCCGCGACACAACCCCATGATGGATTTCTTTTGTTTGTAACGTACATATTTGTGTATGCCTGGTGGTAGGCTCGATGCGCTCCCCTTGACAACTACCGCTGAGTGCTAATGAGTGAAGCTGATTGTTGTTGAATGACTTTTTGAACCGACATCAAAAAAGGAGAAGGTTCTCAATTCGACTGTATTTTTTTATGTTTGTTACCTCATAACTTTTGACTGGGTGAACCGATTTGGATGATTCTTTTTTTTTTAATTGAAAGCTCCTGCTTCCCGTGTGGTCCCATTTCAATTTGGTCTAGTGACTGACAACGGCATCCTGTTAGGGCAGTTGAAGTCGGTTCCATTTTTTTGAACGCGTTAATTATTTGAATAGTTGGAGGTCCGGAAAACGACACGGCCCACTTTCTATACCGATCGACCTATTATAGCGATAACAGTTGCTAGTATATAAGTATACCACATTGAATAACACACATATAAACATGTACTGCGGGAAGTAGTTTGTTATCAAGGAGTATGCAACTGCACCGTCCGGCACGCTGGCATGCTGGCGGGCAGGTACGTGCGCGCCGGTGCGGCCGCCGCTCGCAGGGAGATAGGGCACGTGTGCCGGGGCGTGCTGCTGGCACGGTCGCACACAAATCGACCTACATTTGTTTATCGAGGGACCAGCTCACCAGCTCACTTCAAGCTACATACACTTTAATCAATTAGAACCGCCGTGGAACAGCGACTGGCTCACTATAGACGTCCCGGATTCGATGCCCGATCAGAATCCAGCGCTTGTTTTTGTCCTAATGTCTAAAATATAAAATCATCATTATCCTGTACATCATACATGACGTCACATAACGTCATGACACGGCACTTCATCATATTCAGCAGTGGACATTTCCTGGCTGATGATGATAAGTGATGTACCCATGAAAACATTTCATATATGTAGGCTCAGTAAATCATCATCATCATCATCACCAGCCTATATACGTCCCCACTGCAGGGGCTCAGGCCTACTCTCGTACAGAAGAGTGTATGGGACATAGTGCACCACGCGGGACCAGTGCGGATCGGCGGACTTCACATGCCTGTTCAAGACATGCAGGTGTCCTACGATGTTTCCCTTCACCGTTAAGCAATCGGATAATGTACTTGAATTGAACAACAACTCATAGGTGCACGGCTGGATTGGAACCCGGAACCCTCAGATTGAGAGTGTGCGCCTCATCCACTGCGACACTGGCTCAGTAAATACACCTGTGTAACTACGAGCAGCGCGCTGCGGGAGCTGTGTGCGCGTGCGCCGCGCCCGGGAAGGAGTGTCGACGACTGCACATCATTTCTAAGTACAGCTCCAGTGTGAGTGTACACAGGTGACGTCACGCGCACCTCGGTGACCGAATGAGATTGCATGTGGTTACGTTTGTAACACAACGCTACCAGCGAGACGTCCGCCTCGCACAGGTAGCCTGGCCGCAGCTTGCAGGTACACTTGTCCTTCATCTCACCTGATGGTAAGTGACGATAAAGCCGTGGTACTCGTATGGTGCGCGTGCGCACACAGAAGCTAGTGCGGCGCTGGCTCTGATACCGTTCACAGCGGAACACAACAGGTTTGGCGGCAGACTTAGGCGGACATATAAAATGTCCTACCACCAACCAGACCCAGTACGGGTAGGGAGTCCACTGTGAATCGAACCCGGGCCCTCCGCATCGTTAGCCCGCGCGCCACTAGCTGCAGGTCACTATATGTCAGGAACTGACTGTACTCGTACCTTTTAGTTGCACATAATCACACGAAGGTTCGTATATATATTATTTTCTATTATATACATATTTTAGGGTTCCGTACTTCAATAGGAACCCCCATAGGATCACATTGTTGTCCGTCCGCCTGTCTGTCAAGACCCTTGTTGTCAGGAACGCGTGGAGGTATCAAGTTGAAATTAATATAGAATACTGAAGTAAGTCCCTCGGAGCTGTGACAAAATCAAGCGAAAATGCATTCCATACAAAGTGCAAGATACCCAAAACTTGTCCCGTTTACCTAGAATCCTGAAATTTGTCAAGCAGCAAGGTCTTACAGCACAACCATAGGAATACATTAGAAAACCAAGATTTTTGAATTATAACACAGTAAAAAATAGCTTTTTTAACTTTACAAACTTAACTTTGCAGTTGAAAGATTACATCGGGTATGTAATGCAACTGCAAAATAGTAGGTTCTTCAATGTGGTGACTTACATTTTCAGTAGAGCATGATTTTCAGTATGTTAATCATTCATATTCTGTACGGAGCCCTCGGTGCGCGAGTCCGACTCACACTTGACCGGTTTTTTAAAGTTACCTCACATAGCCTGTATGTCAAGGGTGGGTGGAAAATTAGGGCGTTAAATTACAAGTAATACTGGGACGCAAAACTTTCAATTTAAGCGGATTGTCTGTTTAGAGCACGTGGCCGCGTTCAAGGTTGCATTGTTTTGTAGCTGTCCCTATCCGAGCCCTATCCTACCCGAGCGCGTACGGTGAGACAGCGTACACTACGCGAAGTTATCCACCCGTTATTTGGATGTTTCGTAGTCCAGGGATCATTTGAAGGATACAGTATATTATGTGGCCATTTTTTTAATACAGTATATTAATAAAATTTCAGATGTCGGTGGTTTTTCCAAATTGTTCTAAATTGATTCATACTCTTATAAAACAGGTTCAAAGTTGGGGCTTTTTATTACCGAAAAATACAATACTTTGACGCCCTGTAACTCTGGAAGTATATATTTAAACGAAAATCTAACTCACCACCGACACAGATATTTGTTTCTAGATTGTGTCTTGAAAATTTCATAGATTTTCATAGCTTAATACTCAAAATATGACTGGACTACGTTTGTATGGGCGCTTTGACATCAGCATACCCTCTTAAATATATGACAATAGCGAGTGGAACCGCAAACACCAGCTAGTCTATGTATAGACCCTAGCAGAACAATATTCAATATCTAGGAACAAACAAAATGATATAAAATCGTCGTCAGGCGCGTGAATCATGAAGCGGGGTCGATGACTGGAGGATGGTTTTTTCTGTTCAGTCGTCTAGGCAGCGCCCGCCGCGAGCTGGACCGGTCCGGCACTGCGGCCGCCCGGACACCCCAACAACAAATCTTATGTATAAAATAATGTGACGTCATACTTCAATGGTGATTGTAACTGTTTCATCTTAGCTACTATGAAAAAGAAATTATTTAGCAAAAAATAATTCAATCATTTTAGGGTCCTTACACAGAGGGTAACCAACGGGACCCTATTACTGAGACTCCGCTGTCCGTCTGTCACCAGGCTGTATCTCATGAACCGTGATAGTTAGACAGTTGACATTTTCACAGATGATGTATTTCTGTTGACGCTATAACAACAAATAATAAAAAGCAGAATAAAATAAATATTTAAGGGGACTCCCATACGGCAAAAGTGATTTTTTGCTCGTTTTTTATAAATAATGGTACGGAACCCTTCGTGCGCGAGTCAGACTCGCACTTGGCCAATATTTTAATGTTAGATGTGTTTGCACTTGTCCTTCATCTCACCTGATGGTAAGTGACGACAAGGCCGTGGTATGGTGAGTGAGCGCACACAGAAGCTAATAAGGGGCTCTGATACCGTTCACACCGGAGCACAACAGTGCTATCAACACTGCTGTTTCGCGCCAGGTAACATGCGTGGCAGCTAGCCAGTATACATAAATATTATGTAGGAGAGTTGTAAAGGATGTTTAAAAATATATACTTCATGGTTAATAACCGGGAAGTGAAATTTTAATAAAGGGCGTGTTCCCTAGTTGACTTTACACAATTATATATGAATATTATATTGGAACTTCCACGTGACCTGTAACAGCACAATCTATTCGTTAAATAGCTCATCAACAGTCGGTTACAGCTACATCGAGGTCAAAGTTCACTTTCACACTTATTGCGTGGTGGTATGGTTTCGCCGGCGACTTACACGAATTACCCCGCGGGAGTTACTTGTTGCGATAACTAGCTGACATACTATCATATTAAATGCGAGTACTCAAAAAAATCAATTATAACAACAATTCAAATCTACATAATTTGACCAAGTCCGATGTATATCATTTTGTGTTTGTTGCGTCCCTGCTACAATCCGTCCGTCCGTCCGTCTGTCACGCGGGGCTGTATATCTTCAGGTAGACACTTCGTTCGCTTCAACAACTAACTCATGATATAAGTTAAAAAAGATACGCGTTTTTTACGAGGAGGTTCGACTGTATGTTTATTTACGTGTGTTACGCGATATCTCCGCCAACTGTGAATCGATTTTGATAGTTATTTTTTGTTTGTTAGAGCATACTTCAGAGGTGGTCCCGTATAAATTTTATCGAAATTGCTTTAGCGCTTTTTAAGAATATCAACAGAAACCAAAAGTATACCCAAATAACCATACCTCTAAAAATGAACATTTTAAGAGGCTATGTTGGTAAGACCACGTGGTCGGTTTCAAGGTTGCATTGTTTTGTAGCTGTCCCTCTCCGAGCCCTATCCTACCTGAGCGCGTACGGTGAGACAGCATACATTACGCGATGTTATCCACCCGTTATTTGGATGTTTCGTAGTCCAGGGATCATTTGAAGGATACAGTATATTATGTAACCATTTTTTTAATACAGTATACTAATGAAATTTCAGATGTCGGTGGTTTTTCCAAATTGTTCTAAATTGATTCATACTCTTGTAAATCACGTTCAAAGTTGGGGCTTTTTATTACCGAAAAATACAATTCTTTGACGCCCTGTAACTCTGGAAGTATATATTTAAACGAAAATCTGACTCACTACCGACACAGATATTTGTTTCTAGATTGTGTCTTGAAAATTTCATAGATTTTCATAGCTTAATACTCAAAATATGACTACGTTTGTATGGGCGCTTTGACAACAGCATACCCTCTTAAGGCAGATAAAGCCGGGTTTTAGCCCTTTTTGAAAGCGTTAATTATTTTCTCTAAATTTTTCTATTAAATGTTGTACGGGAACCTTTGTGTGAGAGAGAGACTTGCCCTTGGCCACTTTTTTGAACACGTAAATGGCCATCGTAAGACTCAATACGGAGTAGACGTGTCGTCTTACTAAAATATTAAAATCACCTATAATAAAATCACTTAATTACCTGTTAAATAAAACTAAACTTTACTGTGTCTACCTTATAGTTGATTATACTAAGCTACAAGTGGTGCATCCATTGACCATTATTGCTCCGAGTCGAAGCAACCTACCGGCGTAACAGAGACGGACTGCGATAATTCGTCTCGCTCATACTCACAGCTGCGCGTGTGCTCCCCGGAACCTACCAAGTAACTATACATCATAATAACTACAGTCACTATTGCTAATAATGAGCGTCCAGCGATCGCCGCCACTGGGTGGATCTATTACGTCTGACCATAGCAATAGTGGAACGATAGCAATGGAAACTAGATCGCAACCAGACTTGCGTAATCTTGAGCTGCCACTAAATGCTTTCCGCAACAAAAGAAAGCACTCCGATGATGATCTATCTGCCAAACTAGACAGTTTCCAAGATAATGTGATGCTTTTTCTACGCAATATGTCCCAAACACAAGGTGAGAATTTTACCACAATATCGGAAAATGTATCAGAAATAAAAGATCAAATTAATGAGATAAAACTCACAACGGACCAACTGGCACTGGAACAAAATAGACTTAAACTAGAATTAGTGAGCTTAACGAATTTCAAATCAGACATTGAAAATAAAGTCGAATCCCTTGAAAGCGATGTCACTACACTTAAGGCTACCCTTCCGAAAGCCATCATGTCGCATGAAGACTTGATCTATGAAATGCAAGAACGCTTGGGAAGAGAGAAGAATGTGATTATTAGCGGTATTACTGAAATACAATCCACCAAACCAGAGGATCGACGTAACCACGATAATAACGAAGTTAAGAAGATCTTAACCCTGCTTGTCTCAGACTGTCCTGTCCCGAAAAAAACTATCCGACTGGGAAAGTATAATGCTGAAAAGAACCGCCCTATCAAAGTTATATTCGAAACATCTCAAACTGCAAAGTCGATTTTACGCAATAGAGCCGTTATAAAAACCGAAGGAATAAAAATATATTCTGACGAAACTCCACTTCAGAAAAAGTACAAACAAGAGCTACGTAATGAATTGAAAATTCGAACTGATGGAGGTGAAGAAAACCTAACAATCAAGTACAACAGAGGCATTCCCAGGATTACAAAAAACTCAACCAGATAAGTCAGCCGGCAAATCATTCTCTAAACAGTACTACATATAAGATTACTACTAGCCACAACAGTCTCGTCGAGGACTCTAAAGCTCTAAAATTTCTTTATTCGAATGTCCGCAGCATAGTAAAGCACGGAAAACTAGATGAGTTAAGATGTGTTATCCAATCAATATCCAATACAGTTCACGTAATAATTTTAACAGAGACTTGGATCAAAACTGACTCTGAAGCGGAATGTCTAGTACTGCCCAACTATACACACTATTACAACTTCAGAAAGAACAAAAGAGGAGGAGGTGTGTCAATCCTCATTGAAGAGTTGTGTTCCAACGATAACCATTACCTATGGATACACCTTGACAGATTCTCCCTAGATATTGGCGCTGTATACAAACCTGAAAGAACCTGCAACAGTCAATTTCTAGAAACATTCTCGGAACAGCTAGAAAAGACTTTAACTATAATCTCTTAAAAGCTGATAAGCCCACTAAAGACTATAAGGCTACAATACGGGAAAATGGGTATAACATCCTGAATAAGATAGATAAAGAGTACTGTACACGAGAAACTACCACTACTAAAACTATCCTTGACCATGTCTGCACAAACATAAAGAACATTAAAACCCATCTAGCAATAATCAACTCAGCAATGTCTGATCACAATCAAGTATATCTTGAGGTCAATAAATTCAAGCCGGAAGCAAAGAAAAAGGTCCAATATCAAGCTATAGATTATGAAAAGCTTTATAAAAGCTTGGAATATGCCCAAACACCCGAGTACGATACTGAACTTGACGACCTTCAACTAAAGCTTAAAAAAGCAATCAACATGAGCAAAATAACTAAAACCAAGGTGCAAAATTCTCCGAAAACTGACTGGATTAACAAAAATATAATAGCAGCAATAAACAACAGAAACCAAATATGGCAAACATACAAAGGCTTATCACATGTTGATAATACCCGTGAAAAGAAAGAACTCTTGGCAGCTAGGAAGGAAACACAAGAAATAATACAAGACACGAAGAGTCGTTACTACCTCAAAGCGTTCAAAGACTGTAAAGGAAAACCCGCCAAAATGTGGAAACTAATAAATGAACTGTCCAACAACAACAAAATTGTAAGCTATGCTCCTTCAAATTTAAATACCCAATCAGGCACAGTGACTAAAAGCGAGGAAATATGCGAATGTTTTAACTCATTCTTTGCAAACATAGGCTCTATCTTAGCTAATAAAATCCACCCTAATTACCATAACAGCAATACCTACCCTCATGTGTCCAGCAAAGCTTATAAAACTAATCGTATAGAACTAATAAGTCTAAAGTTGGCAACAGTAGATGAAATTAATCAAATAATTGATGCCCTAAATCCCAACACTGCTACTGGCTTAGACGGGATCAGCTGTAAAGCCGTTAAATGTGTAAAATCCCTTATCAATGACAGATTAACCTTCTGTATCAATAACTGTTTAGAAAACGGCCTGTTTCCTAACTCACTAAAAGTAGCTAAAGTGAGCCCAATTTTTAAGTCCGGGGAAAAAACCGACCCAGGTAACTATCGCCCAATATCAGTGCTCCCAGTATTGTCCAAAGTACTAGAAAAGATTCTCTACAATCGTCTCTGTGCTCATCTCGAATCTATTAATTTCTTATTCGATAAGCAATATGGTTTTCGCCCTAAGTCAAATACTCTCTCCGCAACTTTAGACCTTGTAACCAATCTTAAAAACAACATTGATAAAAAGAACATAGCTCTTGGGGTATTTATTGACTTAAAAAAGGCATTTGACACGATTAGTCATGATTTGCTGTTAAAAAAGCTTTTCTCCATTGGAGTGAAAGAAACCGCACTGAGTATGTTTCGGTCATACCTGTCAAATAGATATCAAATTGTCAAAATTGGTAATACTAAAAGTACTCCCAAGTTAATTACCTGTGGAATCCCGCAAGGATCTATTCTAGGACCACTGCTTTTCCTCGTTTATATAAATAACATTAACGAAATAGGTCTAAGCGGGAGTATATCGTTATATGCAGATGATACTAGCCTTTTTTATTTCGGCGACTGTATTGAAACTATTGTCAAACGAGCTCAACACGACCTTAATACCCTGAACATATGGTTACAGTACAACTTGCTAACGATTAATGTATCCAAAACGAACTATATAATTTTCAGTGCGAAAAACAAAAGAATAGGAACTTATGAACCGCTGACAATTAATAATGAATTATTATCGCAAGTTGAATCTGAAAAATATCTTGGCCTTTATCTTGACTGTAAATTGACATGGAAACCGCACATAGACAAATTAAAATCAAAGTTACAGTCTCTCATGGGCGTCCTTCGTGGTATCGTTCGTTGTTTCCCAAGATCTGTGCGTTACACTATTTACAATTCTATGGTAAAACCACACCTAGACTATCTGATAGAAATATGGGGCTCAGCAGCGAAAACACATACAAAAGCTATACAAATAGCTCAAAATAAAGTAATTAAATTGTTATTTCACTACGATTTTCTCACCCCTACAGAAAAAGTCTACAGAGAAACCAAGATAATGTCACTGTCACAAATGTATAAATACAATACATGCCTATTAATAAGAAAAATATTACACAAACAAATACACACACAGGTGACATTTACGAAGGTAGGACAAGTCCAGGAACGATCGACTAGACGAGCGAACCACATATGTTTGCGTGCGCCTCGAACCAACTACGGAAAGAGAAACATACTATTTGAAGGAGCACAGCTATACAACAAATTACCAAACGATATAAAGGAAATCAAATCATTTCTTCTATACAAACGCGTAGTGAAACATCATATTTCTAAAGATTTTTCTGACTTGTAAACCCACACCTAATGTCTTTGAAATCTCTATGGCTGTCGACTATTGTTTTGACATGTAATAGTGTAGCATTTTTTCATGTGTTTTGTTTTTATATATAAGATAGGTGGATTTTAATATCCAACCTACCCACTGTATCTTAATGTAAATAATAATTGCAATAATACCCACTGTATCTCGTATTTCACAATACAAGTGAATTTTATTCTTTTTTGTGAAATAAATGTCTTAAACCGTAAAGATAATGCAATCATTGATATTGTATACAATGTAGTAGCAGATTATATTTCTCTATTACAATGTACACTCGAGTACAAAACATGTATCCACTCTTGAACCATGTCACATTCAACCTTTATTTCCTTGCAGTGAACACGCCAGGAACCAGCAAGGATGAATGTGACGTGGTTCAAGAGGGGATACATGTTTTTGTACTAGAGTGTACCAATTTAAAAATCACAAAATATTAAAAAATTAAAGTGTACAGTAAAAATAATATTCAAATAATATCAATCTGTAATCTAACGGGTGGTTACATCGTGTCAAGAATATTTTATAATACATATAAATATGTATGTATATGAGAAGGCAGCATTTCCCATGTGTCGCGCCGCTCCATGGGAAAGTAGCCGGACAGCGGGCGGGGCGGGGCGGGGCGGCGGAGTGACCCAGATACTGCGCGCGCGTCGCGTCCGCGGCACACTGACACACATACAGACAGACATTACAACTGCCCTCACTTACCGAGCTGTCGTGTCTTCAACTACTCACGGGTAACATCGTATACTAAAGGCCCCTGCAAAACTCTGTAAAAGTTATTTAAGAAATAAACACTTTTTACTTTTACTTTTTACTAAACATAAATTAAACATACATAGATTATATCAAGCAAGATCGTAATAATTCGTAAATTATGTGTCGAAATTAAGCGAATGGCGTCATTTGGGTTAATACTTTTCTTTAATTAATACTGCATTTAATCAGTCTTCAGTACAACTAACAAATATTTCAGCTGTCGAAAACCGGGGCGCTGTGTTTCAAGACGTGCAAATGAATATATTGTCATCTCTTTTTATTATACGAAATGCTGTCATTACAGTTGAATTTTATTTATTATTAAAAAAACGCAATAAAATAGTTTATTCCATTTTATGCCAAAAATGCCAAGCATCAGCTGATACTCTTCAAACTGGTGCATCATTTCTCACCAAATATAGCTAAGAACCACCGCTACGAAAACTCGGTCCATCCGTTGGAGAGCTACGATGCCACACACACAAACATTGGCGTCAAACTTATAACACCCCTCTTTTTGCGTCGGCGGTTAAAACAGACGATCCACCCAGTGTGGATAGAATTGTTGAACTTTTATGTTTATTGATTGTTGGGGGAAGTTGAAGCGTCGATGGCGCAGTGGTTACGGCACACACTCTCAATCTGAGGGTTCCGGGTTCGAATCTAGCCGTGTACCTGTGAGTTGTTTTTCAATTCAAGTACATTATCCGATTGCTTAACGGTGAGGGAAAACATCGTGAGGAAACCTGCATGTCTTGAACAGGCATGTGAAGTCCGCCGATCCGCACTGGTCCCGCGTGGTGTACTATGTCCCATACACTCTCTGTAGGAGAGTAGGACTGAGACCCGCAGTGGGGACATACTCGTATATAGGCTGTTGATGATGATGTAAGTTTAAGGAGACTCCAGTTCACTGCATATGAATGAGTGTAACTAACGGGTTCAGTTCACAATCATTAATGTTTGAGTATGTATGAGTCTGCATCTACGTGTCGATGTATGTCAGTGAGCGCGGCCGGTCAGCTGGAGCGTGACGCGGTCACTAGCACGCACGAGTGTGCAGCTACCACCGTGCGACCGGTGAACCTAAGCACTGGACTGCACTACGTCACTGCAGAGCACCCTTGGTGCGTGTACGGAACCCTAGACGGCACACACAATGAACGGGACCCCTCCTCGGACCGCCGGTCCGGACGGCCCGAACCACGCGCCCGACACATTTGTCTGCAGTCCCCGGCACGCGCCCGGCACGGCGCTGCACGAGGGGCCAGCATTAACATAAGTGAGGACATTTTTCCCGGAAGTAGGGCGACGCATCCAGCCGGAGCCTGATGCCCTTCCGCGATGACCGTAGAAGAGCGAAGGATAATAGAAGTGTCATCAACTGTGCTGGAGACGCGATGTGGTTGCAGACACCGCTCGAGGTCCATCTAGTGATGAGGTCACTAATGCAAACTCTGTCTTTCTCTAATCAAAGGACACAGCCGCGATATAAAAGCCAGCCGGCTCCAGCGTACACCCGCGGGTATATCTCTGCATCGCAGTGTTTATACGTTTGTGGTGTCTGCTGCGTGTATAGAAAATGTTTTGTGTTTCATTGTATGCTGCGTCAAGTGAAGGCATTTTTATGGTTCTGCACCTCAATAGGAGAAAATAAACCTCATAGGATCTTTTTGTTGTCTGTCTGTCTGTATATGAAGAACCTTGTTCTCAGGTACGCGTTGAGTCATCGAATTAATATCGAATACTGTGTGCAGTCTCTTGAAACTGTCAAAAAATCAAGCTTCTAAATCGAGGCAAAAAACATACGGCCAATTTTGTCGCATATTTCTTAGGAGGAATCAAAACCTACAGGGTACTTCCCGTTGACCTAGAATACTGTACTTTGTCCAGAAGCGTTGTCTTCCAGCACAGTATGGGTGATGTGTCACTTCCATAGACCGGCCGCGGACGTCGGTGGTACCTCGTGCCGCTGAGATATTTCATCGCGCCCCGCGCAGGACTCGTGTCACATTCCCTGTTTATGGCAGACATCCGGACATTGAAACATCCGTGGTACATTCATATATCACCATGACCCTCAGCTATTAGTTTGTCTCGAATGTACTGGATGCTGCAGGTCCTGACAACATTACAGCTTCACCTCAGACAGATAAGATTCACGAGCGACATTCTCGGTCACGATCTCGGCTTTAGGCTGTCGTACTGTGATGACGAGATTGGAGTAAATCGTCCCGGAATGGAAGGAAACCTGTCACTTACGCGAGAGCAAGTTGTTCAACAATTTACCCAAAGACACATTAAATTTGTCCAAAAATAAACTTCATAAACACATTGTTGAAATTATCAGATTAAATAATTTTTATAATATATGTAACTGCCGCACCAGACGAATATTTGTCATAATTATTGTAATTTCTCATATAAGTGACAAAATGAATTTTTGAGAATGTATTCTTTAAACGACGGAGGTTGCGATAAGCTCTAGGACTATTTCTCGTCATGTCATGGTCATGTTGTCGACGGCTCGGGAGGGAATGACGCGACAATATGTGGAGTCCAGCTTATATGTATGTATGTACTAAAGCACAGTGAAACCTGCATAACTGGGACATTTGAGAACCCGCAAAGTCCCATTTACAGGTATTCCTCCCCCTGTAAATGAGACACTATATGACAGAGGTTATTGCAGTTATAGAGGTGTATTTTCCCTGATTATCGCTCCGGTCAGAGAGGTGATACATTCACAAATAAAAGAAACAGTATTCTTTGAAATACAGTCTCAGTAAAAGAGATGCAACTGACTCGCTGCGGAGATGACGAGGTAACTGTGACGATACAATCTGAAGAACGAATCGCAGACATAGAGGTCTACGTCGAGCCTCGAGCAGAGGCAGGTCAGTACGAGTGCCAGCTGTGGAGGGCTCTCACTTGTCCAGGTCGCACTTCACCAAGCCTCACTGTATTTGTAACTGACGGTGATCAACACCGCCGCGATGTAGGCTATCTTAACTGTACAGTAACTCTCTTTTACCGAACGCCCGGCTCTCCTACACTCGTACGGCGACGGTTGCATGTGAAGGCGGCGTAACCCCGGCCGTGACGGAAGGAACGCGCCTTGTAAACTGTGTTATATCGTTTTCACAAGCCATTTGTAACTGTTATAGCGATACGCTTCTTCACTTGATTGGTGGTAGGGGTCGATACCGTCACCACAGCTTAGAGGTATCTACAATCTACATGACATCTTAATTAATTAACACATTTGTTTATTGTAGATATAGTACAACGTTTGAACAGAATCCCGCGCGATGATTTTGAGACAGAGATCGTTTAAAAAATGTATCTCACCTTATGTCAAGTGACGATAAGGCTGTGATATTGTAAGCGTGCGCACACACAAGCCTCAAGCGTAATGCGGCGCTGGCTCTGCTGCCGTTCATACCCGATCACAACAGCTGTTTGATAGCAGACTTAGGGAGCGTGGTGGTAGCTACCCAGACGGACGGAGACAACACGCCACCACGAGCCCGGGACCTCCGGGTTGTCAGTCAAAGGACACGGAGGCGGTGTTCACTCTGACCTTGGCTTTGACCTTGTTCTGGCAGAGGAATCCTTTGATTACGTGTTTGACGGTAGGACATGGTCCTCCTCCATGGTACGCCACATCGACCGGTCCCGAGCCGCCTGCATCCAGCGACTCCCCGCAACCTTCACCAGGTCGTCGGTCCATCTAGTACACGATTGCCGGTACGTGGATCCACTAGGGAGCCTTACACACCATCGGTAATTCGTTCTTGGAGCGATGTGGTCTGCCGCTCTACTTCAGCTCACTGACTCGTCGAGCTACGACGGATTTCCTTATTTCGGTTTATCACGAGATTCTGTAGTCAAGTGCAACTGCCGCCTAGTTAATAGTTAATCGGTAATTAGGTAGGTCCACTACGACGAGCGCGCGGGCGGGGGGCGGGGGGCGGCGGGCGGTGGAGCGTTCAACTTAACAAAAACTTCAATACAAGGTCACTTGCGAAACAGTTAACTCTGTAGTTAGACGGTTACAAACGTCGCACTGTACATACCTGCGCAGTAGTCATAGCCGAGTAGATATGAGGACCGCAGCCGGTGCGGCGCACCAGGTCGCCGGCAGCTCGCACAAACGTCACGAGATAGTTTGTATTGTGAATGTCTCTATTGGTAAAATATGCGAACCTATTTAAATTATTGCCGCGGTAGCTCAGTTGTGGAGATCGCCAGTCCTTGAACAATCAAGGTCTGGGTTCGATTCGGGCTCGTACCAATGAGTTACAATTTGTTATTTATGTACGAATGATAAAGATCATTACCATTGGCTTTTCTGTGAAGGAAAACATGGTGAACAAACCTGCACACTCCTGAGAAGAAATTCACAGGTGTGTGTGAAGTCTACCAATGCGCACTGGTCCCGCGTGGTGGACTATGTCCCATACACTCTCTGTAGGAGAGTAGGACTGAGACCCGCAGTGGAGACGTGTATAGGCTGGTGATGATTTAAATTATCTCCACGCGTGCACTATCAATGAGGAGGACCCGGGTTACACTACCAGTACTGGTGGTAGGACATTCTCTGGGTGCGCCAGATTACCTACCACAATGTTAGCACAGGTCTCCCGCCAAACAGCAGTGTTACCAGTGTTAGGTTCAGTAATTTGGTAAAGCCTCGGTGTTACGTTTCGTCAGCGGAACGGTCTCAGAGAGTACCTTATGACGCGGGACAGTCTTGCGAGGGACAGATGTATTGTAATTAGTAGTAATGTGAAACAGTTGTAAAAGGAATACAAGAAGAAGAAATGAGAACCATTGACCTCATTGCCTAATTAACTAGTAGAAAACACACGGGGCGAGTCCTGACAACACTGCAGCATTTCACACCGAACATGAGTGTTATGAATATGCATGACCACTTAGCGGAGCGCGACCACCGCATCGTTGCCCGCTAGAGGTCGCCACGTGACCGACTAACTGTAGCTGCGTCGCCGGCGCGCGCGCATCCCTACACACAAACAATTACAATTACTGACAGGTGACCCGGTCACCGGACTGCCTCATCGTAGATGGCGACTACACGCACATCTACAGAATGTATCCCGTGGGAATACTATACACTTACATGAAAATATATATTTTTTAAATCAATTCAATTCAATTCAATTCATTTATTCGTATCAATTATTACTTACAGTTATTCTACACATAATAATATTGTCAAAATTATAAAACTAAACTATAAAACTAAATCTGCTATTGGTAGTTTGCTAGTGCCAGCTCTAGATCGGTCATAGTCTGTCACACTCACAGTGCTGGGACCAGCAAGAGACTCCAGATATCGAGCGGCTGATGACAGGAACCTCGATTCCGAGTCGTAGAAAACGTCTACTGAGTAAATCAGCAGCAACGGCTGGATCTCATCTCTCCAATGCTCACAGATTATATTGATGAATTGGATTTACAAATTATAACACATTTACAAATCAAAGGGATACCAGAGACGAGTAAGTCGATTATAATGGCGCTTCACTTGTTTCCATTACAAATGTATTAAATGTATCACACTTAGTTACTCGTAGTTTTTTGAATTTGAACATATTAGACTGCAGATGAGGTCCCGCACGCCCAGCGCTGGGCGTCCAACAGTGTCGTCGACAGCAACAAGGCGGCACGCTAGCTCGACGCAACGGTAAACGTCCGTTACCGGCTGCCTGCAGACCAGCCAGGTTAAAGACCTCGACCCCTAACACGCGCCCGCCCGACAACTCCTCGATCACAACTCGCTCCAACGATACATCACACATTGATAAACTCGGCGACAATTTCACGGAGTACTTGACAGCGCAGTCCAGTGCTTGGAATATGAAGCAAAGCATAATG
Organism: Carcina quercana; assembly: GCA_910589575.2. NCBI lineage: Eukaryota > Metazoa > Arthropoda > Insecta > Lepidoptera > Depressariidae > Carcina > Carcina quercana. Next base: position 6,876,025 of record OU342455.1, on the reverse strand, counting down.
CAATATTTTATTAATTGTATACAGATACAAAAGAATCCTTATTCGATAGTTCGTGGTTAAATAAGTACGAGAAAACGTCTAAAAGGAAATACTAGTGAACCACAACTGTTGTGCAAACGATGTCATATTTATAGCCAATTTGAAGGAGGAAAACCAAAACCAAATACCTGATTTATCAACTTGTTTACAAGTACACACACGCGCGCACACACACACACACGAACGTACATCTGAAAATGGTCGTTATAGAACATAGGTTGAATGTTTGAAAACTAGTTCATGACCTTTAGGCACAGCAAGAGCGCATGTTATGTAACCTACTTGCTTTCGCCCGCGGTTTCATCTCCGTGGGCTTCGAAGATAACCCCACGGAAACTACTTGTTCGATACGGATAAAAATCTGTCCTATAGCATTTTATGAATCTTCAACTATATCTGTACCCAAAACAAAAACCAAGTCATTCTGAATCTCGGTTATGAGGTGAAAGACAAAATAAATATACTAACTTTCGCATTTATGATATTAGTCTGGATGTGTGAAGTCCCTGCCATTCAACTGTGCGACGTGTACAGCTTCACGCGGACAATGGCGAGGGGGGCAGGCGCTCAGCCGGTACAGTTAATACTAGCAACAGGCCTAAGGGCGCGCGCTCGGGCTTCGGGCGTTGCTTTGTGATGAAGAGATCGGAGAAAAGCGAGCGAGTAATCATCATCACCAGCCTATATACAAAGGGTGTATGGGACATGGGCCACCACGCGGGACCAGTGCCGATTGGTAGTCTTCACGCACACTTTTCAATCTCTACTCAGGAGTGTGCAGGTTTGTTCACGATGTTTTCCTTCACCGAAAAGACAATGGTAAATGATTATTATCATTCGTACATAAATAACAAATTGTAACTCATTGGTAGGAGCCAGGATCGAACCCAGACCTCGATTGTTCAAGGACTGACGCTCTACACAACAGAGCTACCATCCATGGACCAAGCGAGTAAAAACTGTGAGCATACCTTCATGTACCGCCAGCACTAACGTAGCCTTTCAAGGGGTCCATGAACCACAGATTAAAAAAACTGATTTAGACGGACATTCAGCAAAGATTCGGCACAAAAAAGATGACGACATCACTTCTAAAAGAAACAAAATCGCAACAAATCGTGATCATATTGGGAGCGTGATCTACCGTGGTAGGGGCCATCGTCAACCTATAGCAAGCGGTGACCTCTAACTGTTCGCTACGAGAGGCTACATTACAACAGACAGTTGAATCTAGAAATCTAGACGCAGACTGCTTCTTTTTGTTCGTCAGTTGTAGAGCTGGGGCGTCCGGAACTGAGCTGCTCTCGATTGGTTATTATCTGTTGGCGGCTCGGGCTCGCGGGTCTCAGTGGTGTATTCATTAGTGTTGGAGCGATCACGTCACGATAGACGACAGTGATGTCTGTATGAGCACTGCAGTTGATCTCATTAGAAGGAGATGTACGATCCACGTACATTTAGTTTCTAGCTTAAGTCAGCATTGTACGGTGCCCCGCTGGTCTCCACCAGTGCACACAACCGAACCGACACGCGATAATCAGAGAAAATCACCAAAACTAACGGTGTAAGCTAAACTTAACAATAAACAGTTAAATAGTGAACTCCTGCACTCATTCATCACCTCAACTTCAACTTCTAACTACAGCTACATACTGCTGCGTGTACGGCGCTACCTGGCCCGTACAGGAGGCATGGTAGCTCAGTTGTGTAGAGCGTCAGTCCTTGAACTATCGAGGTCTGGGTTCGATCCTGGCTCGTAACAATGAGTTACAATTTGTTATTTGTGTACGAATGATAGCAATCATTACCATTGACTTTTCGGTGAAGGAAAACATCGTGAACAAACCTGCACACTCCTGAGAAGATATTCAACGGTGTGTGTGAAGTCTACCAATGACGTGCAACTTCTGATATTAAATATTAAATTGACTGTAATTAATTATTATGTAAACATTTGTGTGTGGTGTCGACGGAAAACGCTGTACTATTTATTACCACTGTTGCCAGTTACCACCTCAAGGACCGTTATTCTTGCAAATAAATTAAATTTCATTTCATTTCAACCGTGCGCCATCGGCATTCGGCATACAACGAAATGGCGACATTTGTATACACGCGCATGTGTGAGTACGCGCGCGACATATCACCGACCCCTGAGCAGGTCATATCCCTGAGAAGGTCATATTCTTGCGAATAGTGACGTGTGTGAGTGACGTCAAAAATATTTGTAATGTTTACTTGTAATAAATATATTTTAAACTTCTGAATTTATCAGCAAGGTAGTATCGGATTCTATACTAAAATTAAGTTTAAAATTATATTCAGTTCAGGAAGAAGTATTTCTTTATCCTTATGAATAAAACATGAACAAGCTTATGCATAAATTACTCCATAAGAATATCAAAGTAAAATGATAACTAAAGGTAAGATTTGTAAGACATGTGTGCGTGTGACATTGCCACGGCAAATGTACTCTCCCTGTGGTTATTAGCTATAATCACTGGGGCTACTCGGTGCCCACGTTAGCCAGTAAGATTACCAATAACAGTTTAAACCGCGAGCCATCAATGAATCATCCATTCCGGTTATATCCCGCCATTTCAATGAATTTAAAATGGAATACGCTTCCGACGTACAAAATGGCGTCTGCGAGTGTTGCCAGCGAACGTATTTCCTTTCTAATAAACGTGAATTATACATTTCTGATTTAAATCTGTGTATTCCGCTCAGCGTTCGAATGGAACGATTTACTACTTTCAAGCGTCTTGGGAGGCGCTAGCGGCAACCTCAACCATATGTATGTAATCTAAGGAGGAATGAAATAATGAAATGACGAGAGCGAACCGTGATAGTTGGACAGTTGAAATGTTCACAGATGATGTATTTCTGTTGACGAAACCACAATAGAATACATATTTAAGGGAGGCCCATACAATAAACGTCATTTAGTGCCGTTTTTATAGAGAATGGTACGGAACCCTTCGTGCGCGAGTCCAACTTGCACTGGGCCGGTTTTTTAGGATTCCGTTCCGTAGTCAAACAAGGGAAAAAAATTGAGGGGGTCTGGCTCCGATGCACCTAACATGGGCATCGTGGGTATCGTTGGATAGGTCTTTCAAACACATCGAGAGTCTACGAACACCACTTTACGTTTCAGTGATCCCTTCCGATCCGATCAGTGTTTTACAAAGTTTATAGTTTAAAGTGGTATAATTATTACAAATATTAAGAGTACGTGAGCGGTTTTTTTAAATTTCATTGAAGTAAACTGATTCTTAAAGGAGCAACGGCAGATCTTGTGAGGGAGCAATGAAGGAATTGGAGGAGGTACAAATAATACGCATCAAAGCACTCGTTGGTTGCACGGGACACAGCTCGGGCGGACGCTTGCTGCTGTGTGACGTCACGCACAAACAATTCATGCGCTCTAAAATTAATTATGAAAATTATTTTCTTCCACGAACTAATGATAATATTAGTAGAGGAGCGCTGGAGCGGGACCGTCCGTGCAGTAGTTCACGTAGGATTGGTTTCTTGTTTACATTTGGATCAAGTTATTGAGGCTTAAGAGGAGGTATGTGCAACTTTGGTCCGTGTTTTCTCATCTTTTGGTGATAATTTTCTTTCTAATCGAATCTAAAACACTTGTTTCGTCACATCACCGCACTGTACAGAGATTTACGTTTTCATTTTATATTAACTTGTAGGTAAACTCGATATCTAGTAAATATCTAAACGATTGTCTCCTAAACGAACCCATTCTTAAATAAATTAACTATTTGTGTTTTGTCGCTTACGTTATTCTACTGCGGGCAGCATTGCATTACACCTGTCCTACTTCCGCATTGAGAACGTATGAAGTGCTATCACTGTCCTGCAAGTGGCTTACCGTTACATATTTCTAACTAACCAGGCGGACATAGAAAACCAAACAAATCGAACCTATCTGCTGCACATTGACTCCCAAATGTGTATCCACTATGCCAGCCGCCCGCTGTCCGCGACAGCCAGTGACCGGGAACACAACAATACCTGATTATAACATGCCAGAACGATACCTGTTGTATTTGGAAGCCGATGCTAATTGACCACAACACAGCGCTACAGACGGCTCCACCCGCCGCATGTGTGATGGGGGCCACAGGAGGGCCAGCGATGAGACAAGCGGCGCACTGTGCCGCAGCCCGCGGAGCCGTCGTTCACAATGACACGGTAATTGACAGAAGGGATGCTGAGCACAACGGCTCGTTGTGTCGTTCATTACAGCGCGGGCGCTGGGAGATGTGTGCCAATTAGAAGAAAGGTGTCATGGTCTGGAGAAATGTTACGGTGTTTACAATGCTCTCGTAGGGCGTCGTAGTTGAGTCATCATCCCAGGCACCAAATACGAGTAAATCAATCCTTCAGACGTGCAGTGTACTCGCACATACTATAATAAAATTAAAAATACACTTGACATCTTCCCCCTAAACAACAGGCTTTGCGAAGAGAAACCTTCACTGTGGTTGAAATCATTGAACTTCTGAATATTGTTAGTAAAAGGTCTTTCCCATCACAAACAAAGCTTTCACCTTTCATAAAAATTCACCTCTCACCTTGTGTTTGACATAATCAATTAAAACCTATTACTGTTACACACCCTCTCACACCTCACACTCACAGTTTCACCTAACACACAGAGAGGACTCACTTCCATAGTGTTGTTAACTGAGAATCACACATACAAAAATAAAATATGATTACTAGTAGATACCAATTCTTGGAACTACGGTCTCAGTTAACTCGTTAACAGTTATCTTATGAACAACAGTGTCACATTACAGGACGGGTTGCTGGATCTCAGGTTCTCATATTGCGTCTAGACTGCGGCGTTGTAGACACTACTGACGCAGCCTCCCGACATGTACATACGTACTGTAGATCAGTCGGCCTACATGGTGATGATCTCCGTGGCTGCGTATGCGGGTTGGCGGGATCTCTGGTTTTGAATGGTTTAAATATAGAACGCCTGTTAGAGTGACATTGTCTCAGAGTTGGAGGATGGACTTCGATGTGTCCGCGGCTCTCATATAAAGTTGATTAAAAAGAATACAGATCTGAGCAGACTCCTGTCGCCACCCAGTCTACCCATATACCTACCTAAGCTGTATCATACAATTTATTATTATTATTATATGCTTCTACTCTACGTATTGCGGCTTTTTTCTTGGTTCGAACCCCATACTTGTATGGGCTGCGCCTTGCGCTACGTCCCTTGCTTTACAACACTTAGATTACAAACGCGAAAGCTAGTGTGTCTCTTTGTCCTAACTCCACGTAACGGAGTCGTAATGACTTGATGTTTTCTATAAATATACTTGAAGGGCCGAAGGACATCGGCAGATCAAACCAGTAATTCCCGCGTGAGAAATTATAGAGATGAAGCAGCAGAAGTAAGTACTAGTGTTCAATCCTGAAGTCTAACTGACCTCAACCCCTAGGTTATCCGCTCCCCTTCGCGATAGATAATATTTAATGTAGCTTCGTCTGTTATCTATCCCGCTTTAGCACATGCAAACCGCCGAATGGAAACACAAGACAGCAACATTGTTATCAGTACGTCGATTGGCTACACGATCTTTAAAAACGGACAACTCGGGACTAAACCCGCTAGCATAGTACATTAATCTTTATGTAATAATAACCGATCGAAATAAAATGAGAATTCCAGCTAAAATGTAGTTTTATGTAGTTGTTGGTCTCGTCGGTAGCGGTGTTACACGTGAAGCAGCCGTCATGACACCACCATGACCTCTGTGCGCAGGGCGGAGCGCGCTCCACAGCCTCCGCGGGGCTACAGCCGGTAGAGGTCTGTCATCTAGAGGTACCCGTGTTGTGAATCATAAATTAAGTTTGTATTGAACACCGTAAGAAATGTAAGCAACGAGGTTTTATACTGAATTCCTGATGCAAAGTCATTAACGCCTACTGGCATACATCTACACAAAGACAATAATAACTACAGAGTAAATCTGTCCAAGTTGGAGCGGAGGCACTGCTACCACGGTTTATTAGTTTATGACATTAATTCGAGTTCTTTCGCGTCATCTATTCGTCCTTTAATAAGTAATTAATCAGTGCGTGTTGCCAGTGATGACATACGGAACCGAAACGTGGTCCTTTAGTGTGGGACGAATAAACAAGCTCAAAGTCACTCAGCGAGCTATGCAACGAGATATGCTCGGAATTTCTCTAAAAGATGAAATCCGAAATGAGAAAATCCGTAGACGAATTAAGGTCACCGACATAGCTCGACGAGTCGGTGAGCTGAAGTGGCTGAAGTAATAACAGATGAGTAGTAAGAGTTTTAACATGGACAACAACATTAGAGTCATAACATGGAGGAGAACTATGTCCAGCAGTGGATGAATATTGTTGCGCTTACATACGAGTGAAGCCTCTCCAAGCTGGAGGCTGCACTACATGTACCAGATGCGACCCTCTAACATACACACGCTCCAAGGCTATCTGTAAATATCGACAATTGAGAATGGATTCATGTACGGACAAACGAGATCGCGCGCCACTCGTCAACTGCTCAACGTTCCAAGACAACGATGTTGATAAACAAACATTTAAGTACAACACTGCAGACAGATTGCTCTGAAAAACGAGAATTTAATACCATTTATCTGACATTAGGAGAGGCTGTACAGCGGAATCCTGTGCCCGCCTCCGTTAAAAGAACATTTAAATTACAACATTTGCGAGAGGTTTAATCACGGAAGTAGCAGAACAGTTGTATTAATTATGAATTGTAATCACATTTGATCTTGTCTCAGTTACTTTGTTTGTAATTAGGGTTATCTACGTTTGTAGCAAGATATAGCAGCTATGCATAAACAAAAACATACATGTGTATCATGGCCTCATTATTCAGTACAACCAATCACACACACATCAATATCGAATTATTATTATTAATTAATAATTATTCTTAAATAAAGTTGTGTCTATGTCTATGAATTATCAAATGAATGAAAAGTACATTGTAAAAAAAACGATTGCGTAATTTTTTTAACTACTTATCATTTTGATATACTTAATGTCACTCTCACAGTAAATACGAATCTAACGACACCTCTCAAGCCAAAATCCATCGAGACGTTCATACAATTATACATACATACTCTAGAAAAACATAACCCTACTTCTGTCGCAGTCGGGTAAAAATTTAATTAACTATAATACTTTACAAAAGTATTATTTGATTATTGCGACAGTGTTGCCAGTGACAGAAATTATATGTCAGCACTACATATATGTCATAGTACAGCATTACTAAGAACTCCCGAACATTATTGTTTATTATTTCTGGATGAGTGTTCAAGTGACACAATGAGAAGTCCGTAGGCTTCATGGTTCATTTTTCAAACAAACTTTCGTCCCCTGTTTTAATCGTTAGGAGTTGGATTTCTGAAAACCCTTCCTTAGCGAGCGAGCACCGCGAGTGAGGAAGCGATTTACAAAAGGTCAAGTTTGTATCGTTTATAGCTTCGGAGATATCGCGATGAGAGAGTGAGTCAGTGGTAGTCACCTTATTTAAATTTATCCGAAGAATTCTATGAACTCACCAACTGTTGAATATCAATGTCTGACAGTTGTAATAATTACCTGTAACAGACAAATTCAATATAAGTAAAAGAACATCGCCTGCCTAGTGGATAGCGCCAATGACGTCGTCAGTCTGGAGGAGGCGCGCACCGCACTCCGCACTCCTGCAGGACACAATACCAAAACTGTACGTGAGCTATAATCCGTTAATGAGCGCGGGAAGTTCCCGACATCCATCTTCCTTAAGTTACCCTCCAGTTCGACAGTTGCGTTCAAATTAATAACGCTTAGCTGTCCCCCGACTAAAGTGCGAGTCGGACCCGCGCACCGACGGTTCCGTACAGAGTATCAATAATTAACATATTGAAAATCATAAATAATCTCTGAAAACGAGCAGGTGCGTGTCCGTGCACGTGACGCGCTGCGGGTCCGTAGACTGTGGTCTTTTTGACAATTTTTACGTTAAAAAAATGTGGTGCAACAATACACTGCGGGTTTAATCCTTCGATAAAGTAATTGTAAATAAAATAGAACAAATATGTGATAAATAATTATCTTTCTTTATCTTTATTGTTGACATCATGTCATCGTCTGTACAATGTCAATCTAACACGTGACGCCGCCCCACGCGGTCTAATGGATACATTTTGGACAAACAATCGGAAGGTACAGTGTTAGATGCCCAGTAGGATATGTCCGCCAGGCTAGCTAACACCATGTCACGATATGAAAGCTTGAGGCTTCTAGGTTCAGCTGCAGCTGCAGTGAACTTCACAATACGAACTTATAGGGTTGTGTTATTTTGCTACGAAACCCTAAAAATATTTAATTCAGAATTTGACGTTTTACATAATTAATTGATATTAAAGCAATTTGACAGCTACTTTTAGTTTAAAAGTAATCTTTTGTACACAGATCTTCATTTCGCTTCAAATAGAAGAGAAGGGAGAGCTGAAACAAGGGAGGGGTCGGGGGGAAAGCATATACGTTTAATTATGTATTACAAATGCTCGTAGAGAAATTCCTTAACATCCAAATCATAGTAACTCTTCGTGTGACAATTGTCAAGTTGTAGTTTTGATGTAACACGTGAACCGGTATCGCAGTACATATCATGTCTGCACGCATGATGAATGTGGAAGTGGAACGCTTGTCGCGAGCTGGGGGAATACAACAGGGTGGAGGTCTGACGTGCTTCTGTTTGACCTGTGCTTCAAAGAAGGCAGAATCAACAAGAATACCTCCTGCGCACCCTCTCCACAATGTATCCTGTAAAATACCGACAGGCGGGCAACCTGACGCCTATGTTCAAGGCTTTGTTACAAAAGTAACGAAAACTAAAAGTTCGTTCACTATTTGGTAATGTTTCTGTATACGCTTGTGGGTCTGCTCCAAAAAGCTGTTCACCGTAAATACAGATATCATCTCTTACAGCATAAATTACATAAGCCTGTTGCGCGCACAATGGCCGGGAACGCGCCGACGTCTCGTACTCGCACGAGTCACTTTCCATGCGCGCGCGCAGCGGGGCGGGCGGCGTGGAGTCTGCATTGTGTGCGTCTCCTCGGTGGGAACCTGCGCCATTGATTGTGGCAACACTCGATATTGTCGGGAGTTTCACCTCACGTCGATTGTTTATTTACTGTTATAGCACGATGTGTTTTTATCGTCTAGACAACGCATTGTTAGAATAGTTCTCTGCAGTCAGTGATATTATGAAAAATTGTTTAGATAATGATGATGTTCCGCTCGCAGCGCAGCGCTCGTATGTATTGCCACACACGAATAAGCCGCAGCGCCTCATCAGCTCGAGGCTTGTGTGTGCGCACGCTTACCTTACCGTCGTCACTTACCATCAAGTGAGATGAAGGACAAGTGCAAACAGATCATAAATATACCCCCAAATTATAGCCCTCTCTTTCTATCGCATTACTCTATTTTCTTCTGTCGCGGCTGACGCTACGCCACACCCGGGGCATCCCCGGGGTTGCACAGACGGTAGGTAGACACATACGTAGCGAAGTATACAAGTTCTAGCGTAAATACATAGATATATTTAATTGAATATGGCAGCGCGAGTTAGTAATTTCACTTTAGAATGATATTGTTTTTGGTATTTCATTTTTGTACCGTTTATAAACAAACACAAATCCAATCCACTTACAGTGTATTGTTCTAGTGATCCACTTTATAATGATCTTCAGCGTAATTAATATAAAACGGTCGTCCATTCGCAACAATTAGACATTCATTCGCTATTTGACTGAGGGTCGAGGAAATCTTTCAACAACTTTGTTGTATATTTATTTCTTTGTTGAAATATCTCCTTCATTTTTTTTTCGTTCGAACAAAACTGCTCGCTGTTAGTTAATGAGATAATTTAAGAATTAATTAAGTAGTAATTGATCATTTATTTATACAGTTTAGGTAAGATTGTAGAGAACTGTAATGGCGTCGGGGGCGTGGATAATTTTGTCATTTTCGCAATTTTTCAGTGAGCGTGTAAATGCAGCTGAAACAGTCTGTCTAGGTACCGACCAGTGCCTAGGCAGCCTGGATTATGTAACACCTGATGGAGTGTGAAATTAAATTATAGATCAACGCTGCCACGGGCGACGGCGCGGGCGCGGGCGCGGGCGCGGGCGCGGGTCCGACATTGCTGACACTCTGTTGAAATGGAAGCGGGTTGTAATTTCAGAGGTTATAAAAACCATTTCGTCCGTAATTAAATAGGTTTCGATGAGAATTCATCTGTTCCCTCGTACCTCATATTTGACAGACCGCTGCCTCCGTGTCCTAATGGCTGAAAATGTTGGATTTGGATGGAGGTCCTCGTTCGATTCCCAGTGGTTGTTTCAGTGGGGTATCGTTGAATAAGTCTTTAAAAAATATTTAGGGTCTAGGGCACTACTTTCGATTTGGGGATCCATTTGGCATATAAGCTTGCATAAAGATATAGCTTTACATGTTAACAAATAATAGTCGAACAAATTATAACATATACTTGTTGAAGTCGTAGTGAAAATTCAAAATTACTTCATTGGACGTATGAACTTATTGTTACGAGCAACTGCGGAGCCCTACGCTGCGTGCGCCCCGACGCGCACTCGCCTGACAATACAAATCATATATTGTTTCAGCTGCAGGTTATATGTTAGTATATCCATCAATTACCACCAAGAGACCGATTGTGAATGACATCATTAATGAGGCTGTATTAATTGACACTCATTATCGTCCATTGATACTCGGACGCCGGGCGCGTGGGGCTGCCGCCGCGTCCGCGTTTGATTTACGACCCCAAGTTCCGGATTGTAATAGCGTTCTGTCTCGTCCGGAGTCCGGAACTCTGCAACTGTTATCTGAACTCGATAAAGACGGCACACGACATTGCAGAAGTATGCACTTCAATTTACAAATTGTTCTGTTGAACATCACAGCCGAGTTTTTATACATAGTATAATGAATTTATTAACACAGTTTTGTACTTTGATAAATAATTAATTGGTGAAGTGTAAACAGCGTGTATACTTCATACGGGCGTATGTTTTGACGGCAATTAGTGTTGGTCCTAAAGTACAAATTTACATACATTTCGTTAATTGTTGTGTATATTTTTCCATACAAAATAATTAAGCACGCAATGTATTAATTACTGTTCAATGAACCGTTCATCCTGTGTCATGTCAAGTCAATTTGGACGCAATACATTGCTGCTCGGTCGTACATTTAAAAATAATTAACTATTCATTACTCCATTTAACAAAATTGCTTTCACGTATGATTTGTTCGGTCGTAAACTATATCTGTATAAATGATACGTCCCTATGAAGTACACACGATGCATACTCAAGATAATATCATTTTAGTCAGAACAAAACATCCGATGATAAACGGAACCTGATGACATCACTCAGATGTCGGTCACAGCTGAATATCTCAACAACTACTGATGATACCTTTATTTAAAAAATCATGATGTGTTCGCACTTGTCCTGCATCTCACCTGATGGTAAGTGACGACAAGGCCGTGGTAGTAACCGTGCGCACACAGAAGCTTCAATCTAAAGAGGCGCTGGCTCTGCTACCGTTCATAGCGGAACACAAACATGGTGTTATCTACTCACGGTCAGCTGTGGACCTCAGGGTTCTCGTGATCACCATCCAATAGTTCGCTTGATTTCTACCACTGAGATGTAAACGCTCCGTCCGTGAGTGACAATCAGAGCGCCGCCGCCGCCGCCATATTGATTTATATTTAATGTAAAAATAATAATAAAAAAATAGCTATTTGAGTGATCTAATCAACGAGGAGCCAACGAGTGATTCGTCTCGAGGCGAAAACAAAACACATGCACCGTGCATTACATCAAACAAGCTTCTTGACCACTTCGCCGGGTCACAGCCCAAATCATCTTACGGTAATATTTTCGATCAGGCGAGATGAAGGCCAAGTGCAAGCATCCAAGCACACAGTGAATAAAGAGGGAAAATATTGGCGGAAAAGCTACCGCCTTCAAGGACTGAATTTAAAACAGCCGTCTCACTCTAGCTGCGCTCGAGAAAGTTTAAGCAGACAAACGACGACGCTGGCCTGGAGGCACATTTAATCTGTGAACGATACGCGGCCAGATCACAGCTGAGAGCAAAAGTGATACTTTTAAGAGGCTATGCTGTTGTCAAAGCGCCCATACAAACGTAGTCCAGTCATATTTTGAGTATTAAGCTATGAAAATCTATGAAATTTTCAAGACACAATCTAGAAACAAATATCTGTGTCGGTGGTGAGTCAGATTTTCGTTTAAATTTATACTTCCAGAGTTACAGGGCGTCAAAGTATTGTATTTTTCGGTAGTAAAAAGCCCCAACTTTGAACCTGATTTACAAGAGTATGAATCAATTTAGAACAATTTGGAAAAACCACCGACATCTGAAATTTCATTAGTATACTGTATTAAAAAAATGGTTACATAATATACTGTATCCTTCAAATGATCCCTGGACTACGAAACATCCAAATAACTGGTGGATAACATCGCGTAGTGTATGCTGTCTCACCGTACGCGCTCGGGTAGGATAGGGCTCGGAGAGGGACAGCTACAAAACAATGCAACCTTGAAACCGACCACATGGTCTTACCAACATAGCCTCTTAATCGACTTGCATTGGTTTCATCAGCGTGCGCCCGCTCAGAATCATTCAGCTGATGGTGCACCGGCGCTGCTATCTTTCATACTAGAACACAACTGTGCATCACTGCTGTTTGGCGGCAGATTTAGATGACATGGTGGTAGCTGGCGAGACGGACAGCTACCACCAAACACATCGAGTTCCGATAGGTACTCCACTGTGAATATAACCCTCTGTAGCCACGGAAGCGGTTACCGTATTTAGGCAATTTTAAAACACTTCCATTAAGTATATATTTATTGCTGGAGACATTTTCATACCACTGTCTAACACCGATAATAATGGTAATTTGAGTCCTATACCACTTTCAGTGCATTAATTTCGTTGACTGTGAGCGCGGCGCGGGTCGCGATACCTCACGGGTGAGGTGCGAGTGAATGTTACCACTAGAAACCTTGGTGGTAACGGAAGGATACGCAGACATTCTATTGTAGATACCGCCGCAGTGAGTCACGCGCGACCTGTGCCATGCCGGGCCTTGTGACTGCGGCGCGACGTCACAGGCAGCAATGCGCGAGCTTCATATTAAGAGGGTATGCTGGTGTCAAAGCGCCCATACAAACGTAGTCCAGTCATATTTTGAGTATTAAGCTATGAAAATCTATGAAATTTTCAAGACACAATCTAGAAACAAATATCTGTGTCGGTGGTGACTTAGATTTTCGTTTAAATATATACTTCCAGAGTAACATGGAGTCAAAGTATTGTATTTTACGGTAGTAAAAGCCCCAACTTTGAACCTGTTTTATAAGAGTATAAATCAATTTAGAACAATTTGGAAAAATCTCCGACATCTGAAATTTCATTAGTATAAAAAAATTGTTACATAATATACTGTATCCTTCAAATGATCCCTGGACTACGAAACATCCAAATAACGGGTGGATAACATCGCATAATGTATGCTGTCTCACCGTACGCGCTCGGGTAGGATAGGGCTCGGATAGGGACAGCTACAAAACAATGCAACCTTGAATGCGGCCACGTGGTCTTACCAACATAGCCTCTTAAACACAGCGTAGTGTCAGCACAATAAACAAGCTGCAAGTCACTCGGCGAGCTACGGTACGAGATGCACTAGGAAATCAACTTTGTTTTAATTCGGTAGGCTTCAGTTTGACCACAATCTCACGTGATGTTAAGCGACGATGTGGTCTAGGATGGTTCAAGGTTGCATAGAAACAGCCTATTCACTGTACAGTACTCGCACGCTATGTTTGCTCCTCTGAAGTTATCTCTCCGCAATTTCAAACATGTACAGACGGAATGTGTGCGTATTATTTTCTATAATAACTATCTCTAGATGACATACAACACTAGGACATTTCTTTCCACCCGCTAACTTGCCTTGTCTCACACATTTATACTTCTCAGCCTTTTGTAGCTAACTTCAGAGGGGCAAACATAGTGTGCGAGAACTAGAAATATCCTATTCTCTGTAGCCTTGAATATATGGAGGTTGTAGCGCTCGGGAAACACAAAAGCGGCAAGTAGTTGCACTCCTTGGCTGTACGCATAATCCCTACTAATATTATAAATGCGAAAGTAACTCTGTCTGTCTGTTACGCTTTCCCGCTTAAACCTCTCAACCGATTTTGATGAAATTTGGCACAGACAATCTTTAGACTCTGAGAAAGGACATAGGCTACTTTTTAATGCGAAAAATAAAGTCCACGCGGGCGAAGCCGCGGGCAGAAGCTTCGTGCGAAATGTAAATATCTTAGATGTAAAGTAAAAGCTACTGCATAGCTTGATGCCGCAGTAACCCAACACCAGGCGTCCAGCTGTCACACACACACACACACACACACACACACACACACACACACACGCGCGCACACACACCCGTCCATCGCCGCACATTCGATAGCTGACGCACACATATACGACTACAAAAAACAGAAACAATAAATTACAAACCGGACCAGCGAGAATCATTCACGCGCAACGATCCCGTACAAACACTGAACAAATAATTTGTGTTACGTTTTTACTAAAAACACAACATGTTTTCTTTAGTTTGTTGTTTGTTGTTGTGTCCAACAAGAACTGCGCTGTATAAAATGAATTGCTATATTATGTCGATAAGGGTTTACAATAAGATTTCGAGGTATTTAAGAGAGCTGACGAGAATATTCCTGCAGCGTATGTTGCGTGATTGGATATTAGAAAACAGTTTACATTCAGTTAAATAATTCCTGGATTTTGAGAATTCATCATATGAACAGCATAAACATAATTACTTTAGTTCGGTATAAAGTATTGCCAGTGTTAAATAACATGCGTAGTTCTGTAACTAGTCACGTTAATTCAAACCGTGCGTGTTGTTAAAATGTTTAACAGTTAAAAATATTCGCCTGCCTCTAAAGGTGGAATTTGAGAGACATAATGAATTTTCCGACTGTCATCATATATACTTTAAAAACAGTAGAACTTGGTGTTATTATAGCGGCAAACCTTTTATTATAACTTCTCATTATCATTTGTTTGAAAATTGTAACTCTAGAACGGGCGAACAGTCTGTGGATGGCGCGGCGTGCCGCCAGCAACAGGGTTGCATTCCATAAAAACGATCATTATAATTTAGTGTGCGCGTTATTCGTCGCGGCGCGGACCGACTGCCGCTCTAACATCTGCCGTCTCTCCGTCCGTCCGCCTGCACACTGCACTGCACACTCACTGTACTGTACTGTAATCAAAGGTCGCAACCCCAAGGTTTTATTTGTCTAAGATGATACTCTTTTTTTAAAAAAAGAAGCTTATAACCATGAGATTTGTTTTAAGAGGCTATGTTGGTGAGACCACGTGGTCGGTTTCAAGGTTGCATTGTTTTGTAGCTGTCCCTCTCCGAGCCCTATCCTACCCGAGCGCGTACGGTGAGACAGCATACACTACGCGAAGTTATCCACCCGTTATTTGGATGTTTTGTAGTCCAGGGATCATTTGAAGGATACAGAATATTATGTAACCATTTTTTTAATACAGTATACTAATGAAATTTCAGATGTCGGTGGTTTTTCCAAATTGTTCTAAATTGATTCATACTCTTGTAAATCAGGTTCAAAGTTGGGGCTTTTTATTACCGAAAAATACAATACTTTGACGCCCTGTAACTCTGGAAGTATAATATTTAAACGAAAATCTGACTCACCACCGACACAGATATTTGTTTCTAGATTGTGTCTCGAAAATTTCATAGATTTTCAAAGCTTAATACTCAAAATATGACTGGACTACGTTCGTATGGGCGCTTTGACAACAGCATACCCTCTTAACGGGAATTGGCTGATAATGACTCCATACAGAATTTCTTTAATATAGAATAGCTGGCTTTGATAAGTAGTTATCTAAAAATAGGATATGGAATTATAATGCCGCGAAATGAATATCATTAATTTACAACTTTATTACAGCTGATGGTTCCTAGATAGAGTTAATGATATTCATTTCGCGGCATTACATCATGGTGAAAAAAATGAAACCTTTACCGTCAAATTAATTAAATTTAGAAACCATACCAACAACACATGCAGGAGATTCTATAGTTTACCCTACAAAAGATATGTTCGACAATACGGGATATCAGCAACAGATCCAGGAAAATCCAGAAAGCTCACCCCTAGACATATTTTATTAAATCGAACAAGCGGGACGGCATAATGTGTTTCTAATGCGGGGGAGCGAGATAAAATACGAGTTTTTGGGGAGGGCCTGTGTTTTACGAGAAACAATATATTTCCTTTTATATAAATTATATTATATATATATCTTACCGCCTATTACGGCTCCTTAATGGATAAAGTTGTTCAATGTTGACTTTCTTTGTATTAACAATAAATTTGTTTATATATTAAGTAAGTACGGGGTAAATACAAAAGGAGATTGTATAATGTAGCATTTTAAAAAAAGGTTTTCTTTCAGACAACTGTAAAAAATGAGTTTTCAGACTTTTAAGACTTACGTGCCGCAATCTGTCTAATACTTGTATGTTGGCATTAAAATAGTTTGTAAAATTGTAGGTTTTACAAGGCTACCCGTGTCAGCGCGCGGCTAGGCGCGGCGGGCGAGCGAGGCGGCTAACAGAAAATATGTACGAGTCGGCTATGTAACAATGATAATGATAGTGACGGTATTGATTTTTTTAAAATTTTTGATCAATAAATTTTATTAAATTCACTATTACACGCGAGGAAAGCCACGGCTGGTGACCAGTAAATACAATACAACAATGAAAACAATACATCGGTTGAACACGTTCAACCTTTTGTTCCCCACAGACCATCCACGAAGACTGCAAGCGCGCCTTATAAAGGAGATGGGTAACGAAAGAGGCGCCGCTTTCACATGTGTCAGTTCGGATACACGCACGTCGAAAATAGAAAGTACCATCGACCGGTGACTCACTGGGGCTGTATCCGAATTCCGAGCCCTGCGCACCAAGGAGATCGTATTGCGTTGCTTTATTTTTAAATTTATTTATAACGAGGATCTGCATATTTGTAAGTCTCGCTGAAGTTACTGAATTCCATTACAGATCCAGTACAATAGAAATTCGACAATAACTCGTCGCTTTGTTACCTTTTCACGTCTAAACGGTTGAACTAAAGTAGCCGATGATTTGGCAGAAGACATACGATAGTTTTTATCCGTTAATCTACCGTATGTCTGTTTCACTCACTCATCACTGTAGAAACTGACGGGGTACACGGAGACGCCCCCTGCCCCCCAAAATCCCGTACAATTTATATTATAATCTACATATAAAAGAGAAAGGGTACAATTTGGTGAACATTGAGCGCGACCGTTCGCCTCTAATATGCATTACTATATATATATTCAAATACATGTCGTTCGCTTCATATTTATGACCTCATTGATATATTGCAAGCTCGTGGGATCGTGGTATGGTCGTTATAAACCCTACCTTACAAATAGTGACACAACTTCATTAAGCAATGTTGTCTCGGATTGCTTCGCTCCATCAACCAGACCGTTGATTCGTTATCTGCATTGTATAAATCGTCACATGAGTCATGTTACAAATGTCAAGGACAACTTCTCACCCTTCTGTTATCCCAGTAGGACGGATTGCTAAAACATGTACAAAAGTGCCAAATGATGCGCCCAACCAAACATAAGAATTAAAGAGTTCAAAGCTAGAACATATAATGTGTACATAACTGGCTCGATGTTTGTTCGAGCGACGTAATAAGTATCCCATATGTCCTTTTCCAGACCTTCCACTATACAAAATAAGGTTAGTCATTCCGACTTCCGGTCGTGAATAGAAAATGAAATGTTTAACACTGGATGTATCCCGTGTTTTAATAGTTATTCTGCTATACGGAGCGGAGACAAATTCAAAAACATGGCCAAGTGCGAGTCGGACTCGCGCACGAAGGGTTCCGCACAGAATATGTACATTTAACATACGGAAAACCATAAATAATAAAATGCACCGAACAATCCTCTAATGAATACGCCGCGATTTTCGTTATCAATTCAGTTTTGCAGTGGCAGTAGTAGACGAGTACGACACTAGATGGCGCTAGTAGTATGCTACATCGCACGTCTAAAAACACGTTTGTTGTATGGGAGCCCCCTTAAATATTTATTTTGTTTTGGTTTTTAGTATTTGTTGTTATATCGTCAACAGAAATACATCATCTGAGAAAATGTCAACTGTCTAACTATCACGGTTCATGAGATACAGCCTGGTGACAGACGGACAGCGGAGTCTCAGTAATAGGGTACCGTTTTTAATCTTTGGGTACGGAACCCTAAAAATCACAGATCATAAAAATCTGACATTATTTTATTTATACACAGATGTAGATTGAATATTAAATTTAATTATATCAAGAGTTCTCTGAAATATCGATTTCCTCTTCCCATCCGGTGCCGATCCACACAAGGGCGCTTCCTCCACCAAAAAGATTTCTCAATAACAACGAACCCAAAACTCATTCGTTAAAAGTATTGCAAGTTCAATTTAAAAGGCGTCCAACAAATTGGAGAACTGCGAGCAAGGAACACGGCACCAGGGGCCGGGGGCCGGGGCCAGGCCTGTGGCGTGACGCGGTAATGGGAAAGTTTGCCGAGCGGCGACACGCAGGGCTGGGATGCCAGCCCTTTGTCGGGCAAATTGAAAAGCTTGGAGTGGAATGCACTTAGGTGTGGCCAAAGCTATCTATGACCATCACGTCAGCGATGTGTAACGACGCTCAAATATACATCCATCATTTATCATCCCCAGCTTTACAACCTGGCAGTGGTAATATTAGACTGATATACAAGCGTGTACCATCCTAGACCATAGCGTCACTTAACATCAGACGTTATTGTGGTCAAATTAAATGACACCCCAATCATGGGAAAAAAAACTACTCATACTAAAGTCGACGCCAAAACATCACGGACTGATTTGACAGCGCATCTGACACAAATGCCGCCGCAGCTCGCACAGCGCGGTTCTTATTTCTATAATTTACTAAGCATACATTTAAAGAAATATCGTAATCAGTACATATCTTTTTATAAACCAATTTTGAGAACCTTTAAAATACACACACTTATGTCAAAATAGTCCGTGAGAGTCTGGCGCTGACTGTAGCTAGTAGCTACTGACGTGATCCACGCTACTGAGGTATATTTGTGAATATTTTCATAATTTGAAATTTCGGTTACAAAAAACGCGAATAATCAAGTCACTCGAATGGTACGGTAATAATAATACGGCGTGGGAAACATAAAAACATGTTTTCACAAGGTAACCCAGGCATTTATAAAAGTTTCAAACATTTTAACTCTGGAATAGTGAGTGGTGACGTCATCAACCGCACCCAATTCGTGTCACCGCCAAGTAACGTAACCAGGCCATGTAATGTCGCCGAAACAGACCTGCCCCGCTCCAGGGACCGACAGTCTAAACTAATTTACAAAAATGTTTCGTCGTTCTGGCACTTTATTCATGTTTAGCCTTCACTAAACTTCATGAACCGTCTCAAACGATTTTTTGGGGATAAATTTCCGAAAAATATACATTTATTCATACAGTCACGACTTAAAAGAAAATTAGAGGAGGAGAGTAGTTCCCATGGACTAAATACTTGACTCCACGCAGACAACGTGGCACGCAGGAGCCAGTCATCACCAGCCTATACATGTCTCCACTGCAGGTCTCAGTCCTACTCTCCTACAGAGAGTGTATGGGACATACACCGTACGTACACCACGCGGGACCAGTGCGGATCGGCGGACTTCACATGCCTGTTCAAGACATGCAGGTTTCCTCACGATGTTTTCCTTCACCGTCAACCAATCGGATAATGATTCAATCAATAGTCAAGGAGAACCACGCAAGAGGACTTTCCAAGTAAATACACCTACTGCGGAAACTACAGAGTATATATGTAGATGAGCAGGTCCGTGTTGAACGACAGAGAGCACTCTGTAACACCGTATCAGTGATGGTGTGGATACCTTCTTCCCTCGCAATATTTAAACTGAACAAAGGCTCAGAGCGCGGACACTTTACTTGTGTAACTCCTAACTCTCCTATATTAGAAACGTTAAACGTTCTAAAGCTCCCATCACGTTTTACAGCTGAGACGTGATTATTGATAATCAATACAAGCTACATCCAACTCGGCGGACTGTACACAACAGGTTTACAGACTGTTTTCCTTATAGACCACTTTCAAACTGTCTCTGGTTGCGGTGGCGGGGGGACCCCTGCAGATACATTTCCACCATATTCTACTCAATATGATAGTTTTTACAAGTAACAGTCGCTGAGCTTCTGAAAAAATTATCTGCCCACATTGATAGGTGAAGTGAACACTTTAGGTCTTCACTATCGAAAGCAGATAAATTTTCGTGGACCCCGCTTACGAATTGTGGACCCTCAATTTTTGTCACGCCAACGTAGACCCCCGGCGAGTCTCCCGCGGACCCCTAGGGGTCCGCCTGGACCACTTTGGGAACAACAATGCGGTTTGGTTGGTGGTACGGCATTTTCTACGTCCGACTGGCTCCCACCAAAAACAGCAGCGGTGTTCCGATGTGGACGGTAGCAGAGCCAGCGGTTTGATTGTTGCGTAGCGTTTTACAAAACAGCTACTCATTACTATGGCTATGTTTAGATGTTTTGCAGAATGGCTTCCCTGCAAATACAAAATAGTTTTTTTGCAATGCGACCATGATTTATTTGTTATTTACATACTACATTATGCTTACTCGCAAACTACAAGAACGTATTTTTTACAATATGACGTTTCATTTCGCGCTGTTTTACACAACCGCTAATCACTGCTCCGCTAACTTGATGAATGCAAAACATTCCTTCAATTCAAGAGTTACCGTTCAGCTATTACAAAATATCGCAACGACGTCGTTTAGCTGCTTCACATGACGGAGTTGTTTAATGACACAGCTAGCGGTTATGTATAACAGCTCAATAAGCTATCCATTTGCGACATATATGTCATACTTTATATAAACTATTTCTACAAACATTACTCAGTGAATTGATAGCAGGAACTTGTAATGCGACGTTCCCGGATACCGAGCCCCGTTACTGGAGTGGAACAAAGACATACAATATAATATATACGCATAATGCAGCGCCCGATCAACTCGTCTGGAGATACACGTGGTGCGTTTATTTTGAGAAACCATCCGTGGATGTGTCCCCGCCTCCCCGCCCCCCGCCAGCCACGAACCAGCTGCAGTTCAGTATCATACAAGGCATCACAACAATGGTAATAACTGCCAAACTATTTGATTGTCCTGTATCCACGCACCGACGTAGCAAGGCGTCCAAGTGAATCTTTTTCGATCAGGCCTCGTGTGGATAACTTCAAACACTTTGCCGTCACAGGACACCGCACCAACACAGGACATCACAGTGTTTGCCGCGAGCACGACATGCTGTATAAGACAAGGACATGACAACGAGGACCGGTATACTGTCTATTTCGCAGTGAAATATATTTTATATCACTCGTCTCCACTGAGTTGTAGCAGTCACTTGTTTTAGCTATACATACATATGTTCTATTAATTTGTTGTTGTTTTATTTCAATTATTGTTTGCACGCGGTGGTTTCCTGTCGTTGAAGGAGCACTTACTGTTGCTTTAAATTGTTGTTATTGTGTAAATTAGCTATAGTGTTTCTTTGTTGGAAATGTAAAATAAATAAAATAAAGCGTGTTAAATAATTCCTGGCAGCCACGCGGAGACGGGGGTAACAGATAGTCTGGTTGATACACCACAGGCGGTTCAGTGCTTTATTTAGTATATAATTTAGGTTCACAATTAGGTTTAAACGTTTATTTTCCATGTAATCGTACTATAATAACTGTGTCACTCTGTTTGCATTATTTTGAGGACTTCGTAGGCACTGACTGGCATTTGGTACGCAAGTGTCCTGAGGAATGGAGCGGAACATTTTGAGGACTTCGTAGGCACTGACTGGCATTTGGTACGCAAGTGTCCTGAGGAATGGAGCGGAACATTTTGAGGACTTCGTAGGCACTGACTGGCATTTGGTACGCAAGTGTCCTGAGGAATGGAGCGGAACATTTTGAGGACTTCGTAGGCACTGACTGGCATTTGGTACGCAAGTGTCCTGAGGAATGGAGCGGAACATTTTGAGGACTTCGTAGGCACTGACTGGCATTTGGTACGCAAGTGTCCTGAGGAATGGAGCGGAACATTTTGAGGACTTCGTAGGCACTGACTGGCATTTGGTACGCAAGTGTCCTGAGGAATGGAGCGGAACATTTTGAGGACTTCGTAGGCACTGACTGGCATTTGGTACGCAAGTGTCCTGAGGAATGGAGCGGAACATTTTGAGGACTTCGTAGGCACTGACTGGCATTTGGTACGCAAGTGTCCTGAGGAATGGAGCGGAACATTTTGAGGACTTCGTAGGCACTGACTGGCATTTGGTACGCAAGTGTCCTGAGGAATGGAGCGGAACATTTTGAGGACTTCGTAGGCACTGACTGGCATTTGGTACGCAAGTGTCCTGAGGAATGGAGCGGAACATTTTTTAAAGCCGCAGGAAAAAGGCTTCTGCTTAAGAGGGTATGCTGTTGTCAAAGCGCTCATACAAACGTAGTCCAGTCATATTTTGAGTATTAAGCTATGAAAATCTATGAAATTTTCAAGACACAATCTAGAAACAAATATCTGTGTCGGTGGTGAGTCAGATTTTCGTTTAAATATACTTCCAGAGTTACAGGGCGTCAAAGTATTGTATTTTTCGGTAATAAAAAGCCCCAACTTTGAACCTGATTTACAAGAGTATGAATCAATTTAGAACAATTTGGAAAAACCACCGACATCTGAAATTTCATTAGTATACTGTATTAAAAAAATGGTTACATAATATACTGTATCCTTCAAATGATCCCTGGACTACGAAACATCCAAATAACGGGTGGATAACATCGCGTAATGTATGCTGTCTCACCGTACGCGCTCGGGTAGGATAGGGCTCGGAGAGGGACAGCTACAAAACAATGCAACCTTGAAACCGACCACGTGGTCTTACCAACATAGCCTCTTAAAGGTTTGTCAACGCTTGTCCACGATCTCACCTGATGGTAAGCGATGGTGCGCGGTGGTATAGAAGGCGACTGTTCACCATCGACTTAAATACACCCAAGTTGTAGCTTTGTGGGAGTATAGACGCCGGCAGTGCGTTCCACTCCCTAGCTACATTTACAAGCAAAACGCTTATTGCGAGCCCTAGGGATGTCGACAATGTACCGTTGGAGCCCTGCGGTGCGTCTGTTTGATCGATACTTGAATGGCGATGGCGGAATCAACATGAATAAATCGCTCTTGCGCATACCAAATGTAACCTATAGAATATAGAGAGGCAGGACACTTTTCGCCTGTGTTCAAGGCTTTGGAGTCATTACCATTGAGCCTTTTTGTACGAGATTCAACCGAGTCCAGAGCAGTTAGCTGGTGGCAGCATTCTTTAGAGAAGAAGAGAGCCATTCCAAAGGTGACAAAGGATATCAACAACACGATATTAGAATATTATGGACAGCAAGTGCCACAAGGCAGAGCTATAAAAGAAAACATGATACCTCTACAAACCGGGTAGTAAGGGAAGCCGGCCGGCATAACGTTTTCCCCGCCACATCAAACAATCTAATAAACATTACCATACACACACTAACCGCCGCATCAAACCATGAAAGCCTCGAGATGTGTTGTAATGTAGGTAACTAACGTCAACCGACATCTTTTATTGCCATTTTATAGCGAGTTTTTTTATATTCGTCGCGGTCGAAGAACCGTTGGCCTGGAGTTACGCAAGTTAAGCCAAATTGTGGGAAGCCATGATGAATGGCTGAGAAAGTGCCTTATGGTATTTAGTTATGAAAGTTTGTGTGTTGGAAAACTTTTTAAATGCCCGGTAAAGGGCACCGGCTCTCCGCCGAATGGTGCTGCTTTGAAGTATTTAAAACATAAATCACTAAACGTTTTATGTTTACTGGATTCGAGACGAGTCATTTTATTTCAGCTAGAACTTTTGCCTGGATTTCAGAACTATCCCGTACACGGGCACTACTGAACAGAGCGGGATATAACTAGCGCGTTCGAAAAGAACTAAAAACAAACTTCAATTGCCTTAAACATGTTCACCCTTAGAGGTAGAATGATCTGAGTACATATTTGTTTTTTATTGAGTTTCTCAAAAATTGCTCAATCAATTTCGATCAAATTTATATGGGACTACCTCTGGAGTGTGCTCTACCAAATATAACAAGAATCATCAAAATCGGTTCACTATTGGCGGAGTTATCGCGTAACATGCATACAAAAAACGCAAATTGAGAACCTCATTTTTTGAAGTCTGTTGAAAAGTATCCCATGTATTTCTCCATTCCCTAGGCAGCCTAGGCTACGTGCTTGGTTTTCATCACGATTGGTTGCCTCGTTAAAGCGCCAAGCGGTAACAAACAAACAACCAGTTCATATACCTATACTAACGTGTTATAGGTACAATATATAAATTCTCCGTTGGCTATATACATGGCATAACTTCTCTGACAAAGAATAAACACAGATGTCACTTTACAAATGGCTGCTAAAAATATAGCACTCGAGTTTACACACCATTTTTAAACGTATAATGTGTTTGCATATGCACTTGGCCTTCATCTCATCTGATGGCAAGTGACGCTATTAATAATTTGGTAGCAGATTAGGAACCATGGTGGTAGCTAGCCAGGCGAACATAAATTGCCCTGACACCAACCAAACGAGTACCGATAGGGAATGGAATCGAACCTGGGACCTCCGGATTGTAAATCCAAATGCCACGGGGGCCGTTCAAATCAATAGTTGAGTCACATACCAAATAAGGATTAGGCAGTGTGTTAGTAAAAAATTAATGAATAAAAATAATGTTCTTACTTATTTCGAGCTTATATTCAAAATTTCACCATTCTGTATTTCGAAGATTGATTCAGATTAAACATTCCGAAAGGCGAAACACCAAGAAGTTGGGTGACTCATACACGCACATCCCTGTTGAACGGCAGTGGAACAAAAGTGCAATAAACTTGGACACAACAAAAGAATATTTAAAATTTGCATTTGAATATAAAAATTAACACGAAACATTAGTATAACAATGGCACGGACAAGGCAGGTGAATAAAAAATACCACGAAGCAGCAGCGGTATAATGTTGAAGGTAGGTCATTAGACCCGAGTTTTTTGCATTTTACACCTTTTCTAAAAGAGGAGCGATTTTACCTGTATCAATCAATCTTATCGATAGAAGATTATATACGCGATTGCGCCAATGTTATTTCGAATGCACTAACAGAGATAAAACAAAGGTATTTGTTGAACTCACCTCAATGATAAAAATCGGCGAATCCACAGTACTGAGTCACAATCACTTCGCAAAAGTTACTTCTAGACCACAAAGTATCCTTTCCACAGGGAACAGAGTATTTTTTAGTTATGTACGCGGCACTAGACACCCACGCCACACCTCGAAGCACTTTCAAAAACCGGTTCAAACGGTTTCCACGTAAAAGTAGTTTAGTTTGAGCGGAGAAGCGACACAACCTCACCGCGCGATCGCTTTGTCGAGACTGGTTGGGAAATTAGGTGGTGTTGCCAGCGCTTCAATTAAATTTTGCAAGTGTTTTAAATATTATTTTAGTTGTCTCGGTTCACTACAACACTATTTTATTCTTGCTAAGGACCTCATTGAACAGCTATTAACAAACTTGAGCGACTTCAGAATCGTTGCCCAAATACCTGAGCGTCATCTTCGGATTGCGAAAATATTACTGGGTGTAAAGTTTTCGCGCTCAGCTCATGTGGCTTCTTATCCTCCATCGAATAAATACTTTATCGATCATTATGGATAAATAATATAGTTTTATTAAACCTTTACTGAATAAATAAGGTTTGTCAAGAGGGAGCTACTTTTTAGATTATCTTGTTTTGTAGGCGAATGTCCCCAGTCCGAGGGGGTCTCCAAATGATGCGCACTGCGCAGTGAAAGATTTCAGTTGGGGGACACCTAGCTATACTCTGGGCCAAGCACTACCTACAATCTGTCCGCGATAAGCGGCGACTTTATCCAGCCACGCACCGACCAGCTAGCAAGTCAAAGTAAAAACTAAAAACGTGACCAATGACAGGTGACATAATCTGACATTTATTAATAAGAAGGCAATGGTCATAGCGCCATACAGCCAATTCTTTTATTACTTTTTAAAACCGAACAATTGTTTATTGCTTATGTTAATATTTTTATTGTTCACAACATGTAACAGGACAGTTTTTTTTTCCTAAGCCGTCACATATGTCGGCCATTTTTAATATAAATTCATTCAGAAAAGTTACAAGTACGCAACATGGCGGCACGTCATACGTTACTGTTCATTCTTTAAAATGTATACGTAGGTGTACGCAGACGGATGTATATTATATTTCCTCATTACACAGGAGTGTCGAAGAACTGGCAACCCCGTGCTACACAAACTTTCATCTACGCTCGGGCACGCTCGGCTGTGGTCGGGCGCGGTCGGGTCCACGCTCGTTGCGCTACGGTTCAAAAGATCCGCCCGCAACCTGCCGTTGAATGAAACCAAAAGTAGACGCTCTTTGTTGTAAAATGATTGTAAAGGTACTTTATGAAAGGTTTATTTAATGAATGCCTTTCTTTTTATGTACTTACTTATTCAGAACGATATTTTAGTTCTATAAGTAGGCGCTAGCCCGACCTCATTTCTTAGTGCAGGTGACTTGTGAAGTTTTCATTCAATAATTTATCTTAATTTTCTTGTAACGAATAAGGACTGTAGCTATAATTAAATATAGCTACCAAATTCTAAAAGTGTTACCACTTGGGAAATGTAGAATTAGAATGTTTTAATTTGAACGTAGTTATTAGCCACGGCCACGGCCTGCCACGGCGCGGCGTTAGTATAACAGGCACAGAGATACAGTTAATTAATTCCATTACTAATGTATATTTAATTAATAATTACATCACCTCTGTCGGATCACCTGTTTATATACAAATAATCGAATATTATAATAATTGAGTCATCAGCGCAAACAAACTTTAAGCAATATGGTTCTACGTTAGACCCTATACCAATATTGATAAGATTCAAAATTGAAGTACAATAAGTGATGAATTGTTTCGTAATGTTTATTTCATAAATACCTGTGAAAATGTCACGTTCCGCCTCGACTGTACTACGCTTGCAATTGTAAAACATATAATCATCATCAGCCGGGAAACGTCCACTGCTGGACATAGGCCTCCCTCATGGTACGCCACATCGACCGGTCCCGAGCCACCTGCATCCAGCGACTCCCCGCAACTCTAACCAGGTCGTCGGTCCATCTAGTGGGGGGACGGCCTGGTAGACGTTTCCCGGTACGTGGTCGCCACTCGAGAACCTTTACTCCCCACCGGTTATCGGTTCTTCGAGCGATGTGGCCTGCCCATTGCCACTTCAGCTCACTAACTCGTCGAGCTATGTCGGTGACCTTCGTTCGTCTACGGATTTCCTCATTCCGGACCTATTATCACGTAGAGAAATTAAAACATCTAATACAGTGATTTATTTAATTGTAGATATTTGTACAAAAGCAATACTTGCCGCAGAGAGCGAAAAAGTCAGACAGACAATCCCGCTTCATAACACCTTCATATTAAGAGGGTATGCTGGTGTCAAAGCGCCCATACAAACGTAGTCTAGTCATATTTTGAGTATTAAGCTATGAAAATCTATGAAATTTTCAAGACACAATCTAGAAACAAATATATGGGTCGATGGTGAGTCAGATTTTCGTTTAAATATATACTTCCAGAGTTACAGGGCGTCAAATAATTGTATTTTACGGTAGTAAAAAGCCCCAACTTTGAACCTGATTTACAAGAGTATGAATCAATTTAGAACAATTTGAAAAAACCACCGACATCTGAAATTTCATTAGTATACTGTATTAAAAAAATGGTTACATAATATACTGTATCCTTCAAATGATCCCTGGACTACGAAACATCCAAATAACGGGTGGATAACATCGCGTAGTGTATGCTGTCTCACCGTACGCGCTCGGGTAGGATAGGGCTCGGATAGGGACATCTACAAAACAATGCAACCTTGAACGCGGCCACGTGGTCTTACCAACATAGCCTCTTAAGGATGTGTATCATTTAGTGCAGTCTTTTTATATCTATAATAAAAAGATTTAAATATATAAAAGTAAACAAAATATTGGATATTTACCCACTGTCACGCTATGATTGTAAAAACCCTGTACACTATACTCGTAGTACTCGCAAACTATGTTTGCTCCTCTGAAGTTAGCCACAAAAGACCGCGAAGTATCAATTATTAACGTATAAATGTGAGGCAAGGCAAGTTAGCGGGTGCAAAGAAATGTCCTAGTGTTGTAGGTCATCTAGGGATAGTTATTATAGAAAATAATACACACACATTCCGACTATACAGCTATAGCTAACTTCAGAGGTGCAAACATAGCGTGCGAGTAGTATACTTGCACGGCATGTTTGCCCCTCTGAAGTTAGCTATCCGGAATTTCGCATGAATGTGTGACATACAACTTTAGAACATTTCTTTACACCAGCTATCGAAATAAAGTTCTTTCTTTCTTGCTTTCTAACTTGCCTTGCCTCCCACATCATTGATACTTCGCAGCCTCATTAGCTAACTTCAGAGGGGCAAACATAGCGTGCGAGTACTGTTACTATGCTGGTAAAGTTGGTACCGTGCAAACATGAAAGAAATAGAGTTTGTAACTTCAATCGTAACGAATCTACATAAAAGCATGTCCATTTCACACACACATACAGGTGTTTATATACTTATCAGGGAGCTCCAGCGTAAAGAACAATAAGATAATTTAAGTTTATGAAATAAATATACTTATAAACTTAAGATATTTTGTCTGTACATTATTATTATTATCTATAATGTTGTAATCCTGTCCTGTGGTCTACATGTCTACAATATATAAACAGCACAATGAAATAATCACACAGTTATTGTACCTCTATCTGCATCACACAGCGCGCACCGCATCCTGGTTTGATTTGTCATAGTTAGATTAGGAGTTAGTCATTGCACCAGATGACCTAACTAACTAGTGCTTGTACAATCTGTGTATGTTTCAACTGCGTACCTACGTTTGTCACAGAATAGATTTAGCAGGTAGATAAGTAACACACATTTCTCTACGCGATAAAATCCGTAATGTGGAAATCTGTAGGTAGACGAACTAGGGTCAAATAGGCATCGCTCGTAGTACGGATAATCGATGGGGAGTAAAAGTTCGCGAGTAACGACCACGTACCGGGAAACTTGTACCATGGAGGAGGCCTATGTCCAGCAGTGGACGTTTCCCGGCTGATGGTGATGAAGTACCATTACGGCTCGATTAGACGGTAGGGCTTTTCTGTATCTACCCACCATGTCTGCCGCCAAAAAAGCGCTGTTGTCTTACAATAATGGAATGTTAAACCTGTGACTTCAAACGTCGTTCCATGGGAGTTGAACCCGCTTATATTATGTTGTGGTCTGTCGTTTGATATCAAATCGTTAAAACATAAAAAAATATTAGAACACTCAGTCGTTTTTACTTATTAGTAGAACAGCTGTGAAACTGTGTGTAACAATTTTCCTAAGTCTGTATGCTGTAAAGCGTCGTAATTAATAAATATTTTCGTTCATTTAATTCGCGGTTTAGCGCTTGCACTAATGTAAGCTAAATTTTTTCAAGATCGTTAAAATTAAATGTGCAAATAATAATTAGCTGTATGCTTACGTGTCTGTGCCCCACATTTTTGGTGAAAGTATAAAAGTATCGTTATAATATTGCTACAGTAAAATATGTTTGATACTCTAGCAGCTATTTAAACTTCGTCAACGCAAAACGTCAAATGGTTAACAAATTTGACGTTTAGATATATCACTCTCATGCGTGTCTTGATACCGTTGTTGGTCAGGCTGTAGATCAAAGAATATAATACTCACAAGGAGATTCCTTGAAAAGAAGGTTTTAACCTTATTTTCTCAGGTTATGACATAGCAACACCAAAGAAAACGTCACATTGACAATCGCTCGTTGTCAAAGTCAGTTTTTGTTTGAACGTTCGGTGTGGACGAATACGAAATTTCTCTTTGAAAAATAAATGTGAAATCCTTTATTTTCTCGTTTAAAATCATTCGGAAGTCTCGCGTTGACCAGTCAACTTTCTATTCGTGATGTGTATAACTGAATTCAGCTGAAAAAAGGTTAGTCTTAAACAAATTTGCTGGTAACTAGTTTAGACAACATCGAGTTTTAATTAATTTATTATGATAATATGGTTATTATTTCATAGTTTTATAGATGAAAAACGATCGGCGGATGCTATAAGTTTATCTCACGGTCATCCGCCCACTTGTTGTCGTTTAATTACTGCTTATTAAACATTTGTTTTTGTTTGTTTTCTTTTTTATTATGAGCTTTAGATATGAAAATTGTTATAAAATTGTTTGTTGGATCGTATGTATTGGAGATTAGATTATCTATCGATTGCAGCGGTTCACTGTTTGTTATAAAAACAAAGCACAACTGACAGCTTATAAGTTTTTAAAATAAGAAGTTATTTCTCATTTCAAAAATATACCTTCATGTTTTGTTTATTAACAGAGCAATTGAAAGTTATAATTGAATAATAAAATCATTCGATAAATATGTACTGGTATTACAGTTCCAAACACCTGTAAAAAAAGAAGGAATCCTTATAAAATACTTTTAGTAATATAATATATTTGTTTGAAAAGTAGAGTCTCTATGTCAAGTGGGGTATCATATCCATGTACTTCGTTTGCACAGTTTTTCGCAAATAATAATTTTTTTGTAATCAAGACAGGAAATCGAGTTTGATAAAAATCAATTTTTTTAAAATAAAATAAATAGTTTTTATTTAATTTAATTTATTTAATTATTAAATAAAAAATTAACAAGAAAACATTTTCTTTCTATAAATTGTAAATCCTTTTAAACAGAACTGTTTCACATTTGTATTTGGTATTTCTTCTAAAATCAAATAACTTTTTAAAAAACATATTACCATTTTTGACATATTTGATGAACAATGAACATAATTAGTTTTTTTTTTCAAGAGTTTGACTAAATGGTGTGTCTTCTCGGTGCCTAAACTATTTCTTATTTTGCTGAGCACCAAATTGAATGCCATGGCTTGGTGAAAAGGTTTATATCAGGGGAAGTCCCTTGGCACATTTTGGTTGATTTGGCCGTAGCAGAAAAGTATTGATTTAAATGATTAAAAAATCACTTGATTTTAATCACTGATTTAAATTTAATTTGATTGAAATCATATCAACACTGCAGGAAATCTGGGATTAGTGATGTCTATCTAGTATTGTTGATAAAGCAATTTAAACTTTGTATGTTTCTTTCTATGGTTTGGAATCCTCGGCACGCCAGTTGCACACTTGTCCAGTCGTGTTTATAACATTAATAAGTATGTGGTTATGTCAACAAGTGTAGAGACAGTGTGTTCCTGTAGGAGCTGATGAGACATGGAGTCTGACACGGACGCCTTGAGGACGCTGGCTCCGTCATGGAGCTTGCAGGGAGACACTCAGCTGCTGGGTACGCTGCAGGCAATGCACCAGGTGAATGCACCAATCATGATCATCGTTCACACTCTGACTCGTTGCATGCTAGTTATTCAAATCATATTGCTATCCACACTAATATTTTTAATGAGTAAGTGTGGAATACCTGCATCTGAAGAAATTGTCCATGCAGTGACTGTGTCACATTGGTGCAAAGAGTAACCCAAATTAATGTACAGAAAATACTGGGGTAGACATGATGATCCATTATGACCTACCCTCCCAAGAGATGCCACACAGTCGGCCAAACGTATGGACGACAAAAATGCTGTATGCCTAAATGAAATGAGAGAGTTAGTTTGCTTCTTTGTCCTATAAATCGTAACAGAGAATCAGAATGACTTTACTTTTTGTATACGGATAGTTGAAGGGACGGAAAAGAACATAAAATACTATTTATCACAACCAATGGTTTTCATGAGCTTATTTCTGCCGTCCATGCTGACTAAGTCATTGGTAACAGTGAGTTTTTAACAAAGCATTCCGGTTAGCCATAAATTTTGGCATCACTTTTGTTTGCATACATAGAGTAGTAAATATACAAACTTGAACAATTAAACAAAACAATAACTCTAAATACCTCTCTCATGACATAATTCTATTGTAATCTGATATAATTGACATACGATCCCCGTCAATAGCTCCTATGTAATATACATGCTCCTACCATGACTTGAACAAAGAGAAAGTGAGTATTTACCGACACACTTGCATACTGCAGGCAGACAGTCACTTTCTAGGACAACACAAGTCATGCTAACTTGACGGCCAACTAATTATAACTTAATTACAAGAAATATGTAAATAACCGCAACTTCAAATTAGATGTGTGTTGTGTTCATTCAAATATGTGTCCCTCGTAGCGATATTGTTCTCAAATAACTGGGGAAAGCTGTACAGCGTGAAATCAGCAGTCGTAAGATATTAATCCCAAACTTGCTCATCAAAATACAGTGGACCCCCGGTAATCCGACATGGTCCTACAACGAACTTCTACTTTTGAGAAGACTGAGGGACAAAGCTTTATTCTCGCGTTTCAACAATGTGAAACAAAAAAAAATTGATGAATATTTGCATGCTTCTTAAATTACATACATATGTAGTTGATTCATAGTTTTTGATTATTTTAGTATGTACATTTGTTTGTACAAAATTATTTGACGTTAATTTTATAATAAAACGTAAGCTCTCTATTGTGTTGTTTAATTTACAAAATTTGACATATGTACATAATGAAGTATGATTTGTACTTCAGAGTACATTATACAATGTATTTATTATAAAGAATCATCATTGGATCTATAATTTGTCGGATTACAAGGTACTCTTTTGTAAAAAAAATCGGACTATAAGGGGTCTTAGGCAGTACTCTACAATCCGACAAATTCGATAGTTCGACACTGCCCTGCAAAATGATTGTCGGACTACCAGGGGTCCACTGTACATGCAGTTGTATTTTGAGGGATAATGGAACAGACAGCCGTATAGATAATAGGTAAAATATTAATAAAAGAAAGACATAAACAAAACAAGAGTTAGGTATGACTGATATTATGAAGATTTTGACACCGAGGCGATTGATTGCACTACAGCTAATTCAATCAATCTTTTGCATGACGAAACAGTATTGTGTATTTGTGATTGGGATGAGAATAGATAGTGAAGAATAGTGATAGTGAATAGATAGTAGAAGTGATAGTGTCCTAAGCGGAGTAGAGCTGTGACTTACCTGTAACACAAAAATCTAACATACATTCATATAATTATTTATGTAAAATTGTTTAACATAATTTTAACATTTAACTTTATTTACTATTTTAATTTAGCCTTCTTTATCTTGTGTTACTCTTTACTTTCAACTTGTCTTTATTGTTTAAATATCTTTTTTATTCATTGTAGGTTTGCATAATGAAACCTGAACTCTGTCTTCATTGTATGTTACTTCTAGTTTGGGGGTTGTGTTGTTACAATAATCATCTTTTAGTGGTTACATTTTGGAAGTAAATGAATGTATTTTAATATCATAGTAATGTGTCATTGTTTGATTCCAGAGGATAGTGTCCAAGTGTAGTGAGACGGAGCTACGTCTGCAGGAGATGGTGTCTGTGCTGGACGGCGCGGGGCTCGTGCTGCAGAACATCAACAACAGGTCAGGCAGGACTTACATAGAGGATAGTGTACAAGTTTATGCAGAATGCACAATTTTGTTGTATAGGTCTATCTATAATATGTTACTTATCTCACGAAAATTGCACAAGGCCAAATAGATATCTCAGTCTCCCACTGACTACCAGCAAAATTCATTTTTTATTCGAACATGTACGAAAGTTAATAAATTAGCCACCGCGCACCTCGGAGTTGACCTGTTCAACCCGACTCCGCGACATACAAGGACACTTACGTCAGGCCACTTAATACCGTAACTTAAGGCCGTAACATTATTTGGTATTTTCTAAATTATATGTATTTTTTGTCTTTTATCATATCTTTGTATAATCATATGTTCTAATATGTATAAAACAATAATTTCCATGTGCTTTAGTGACTCCGTTTTATATAGAAGTACATATGTGACGTTTAATGGCTTCTCGTTGTACATTTATTGCGTATAGTTGTATCAACACAGCTGTATCAAAATATATACAACTAGTATGGTTGCTCTAGTATACAGCTAAGCACGACTGTCTCTTGTTTCAGGTTCATGTCTCTGAGCAACAGACAGTTTGTTGAGAGCCGGGTGTACGACGATGACGTCACTGACGCCGCCCCCGCGCCCCCGCCCCCGCCCCCCGAGGTGAGACCAGCACCGACATCGCTACGGAGGGCACTCACTTTACACACGTCTAGATACTGTAGAAGCGCGCCACCTTAGTTTCTCTGTCGACAACTCAGTATGTCTAGTACTCACTATGATAACTAGATGTCGCTGCTGAACATCAACTGTCAAATGCCGACTGTCATATCTTTGTCGCAGTTTAGCTTACGGCGATCCGCCTCCATCAAAGTTTCATACAGTATCGCATAGTATGGTATGGTTTAGCATTAGGAGAGGGATCCCGTTAATGTGCTGTTTTACATAACCGCTAGCTATTCTACTAAACAGCTGGACTATGTGTAGCTGGATTGTCATTGCGTTGTGTTTTACAAAACAGCTACCCGTGTTTATACGCTTTGAATTTTGATGAATGGGTAATCTGCAACAACAAAAAGCGTTATTTAAAAATAACCATGACTACATATAAATAAATAAATAACTTTAATTCACGGCTTTCACTAAAATAAGGTTTAAATGACTTTGTTTATTCGTTTATTTTGACGAACTGCGTTCTGCTTCGGACGCCTGTTTGACATGCACAGAGCCACGCGCGGCCTCAGTTACACAATCGTAAATCATGGACTCGATACATTAGTAAAAAAATTATTAAAAAAGCGGCAATTCTATGCCGCGAGCTAAAGTTCAGCTATTACGAAAACCAGCTTAACGCCATTGAGCTATGTAAAACAATCCGACTGCAATGTCAACATGTAAATATTTCTTTTATAAGTAAGCGCCATCTATGAATCCGACGAGGTACTTTTATCCGTCATTTGACACCACTATCTGCTAGCAACGAAGGAGGCCTACCCTACTTAGAAGGCAGAATTCAATGAAATGATATTAAACGTTTAGTATATTGTGCCGTTATAAACATATTTGAAAACAGCGCCATCTGTTGAGTCGCTGTTAGTAACAACTTCCATTGCAAGTCTGCACCAAGTAATAACGATCTGGTGTGTTAGAAGAGTGCGCGTGCGACGTCGGCGGGTGTCTCGGAGCCGCGGTGCGAGCTGGAGCGGTGCCTGGACACGCTGCAGAGCTGGCACGAGGTGGTCACCATCGTGCCGGACAGCGACAGCGACACCGACGACGATGACGTCAGGTGAGCGGTGACGTCACTTACTGTATGTAGCCTTAGCGACAAGGAACTTGAAAAAAAATTGTTTTAGAATTTTCGGGGAAAACCTTTACATTATAAAAAAACTCGCAGATGACGTCACACATGTGATACTTCGCAACCTACCCCCACTGTCATAGACTAGAGGAAACAAATTCATCGCGATGTACATGTCAGGGTACCATAATAGTAGTTCTTATTCTAGATTTTAGTTAAATACTTTTCGAGCCTCACGAGCTACGTCATTTTCGTTAAGAAATATAGTTTTTTCTACAAAAAAAACACGAGCGATCCATATAGTCGCATGCGATGTGTAACATCTGACATCTCACCTTGGTAATAAGCAATAGTGACATTATATAACTTGTTGGTAGCGACATCTATTGACAAATGAACATAGCTTGATGTGACGGTGTGGAGTGAAGGAGGTAGTGAGATCAACCGACGTGTTTAGTTCCATGAAAGAGTCATAGATGGCAGCAGCAGTACAAGTGACGGAGTTTGCTTACAAGATAACAGTGTAGATGTCGCTGATTTCACGCTACATAAGGCAAAGTTCCAAAGCCTCGAACATAGGCGTCAGGTTGCCTGCCTTTCGGTATTTTATAGGATACATTTTGGAGAGTGTGCGCAAGAGCTATTTTTGTTGATTCCACCTTCGCCGTTCAAGTACCGGTCAAACAGAAGAACGGCAGACCTTCACCCGTACACTGTAGATATTCCTACAGCTCGCAACAAGCGTGTCGCTTCCACATTTATCGTGCGTACAGCAAAAATATGGAATGCACTACCGGTTTCCGTGTTCCCCGAAAACTACAACTTGGGAATCTTCAAAAGAAGAGTAAATAGGCACCTTCTAGACCAACGCGTAACATCGTCGACCTCATCGTCACTTACCATCAGGTGAGATTGAGGTCAAGTGTTGGTCTATCTTCAATAAAAAAATCACTCCCGCAGATTGCACGAGAGCGAGACGAAAGATGTTACATCAATAACATCTGCAAATATTTCGTTTGAAAGGTTGTCCATTTCTAAAGTAAAATAAGTAATGTTGTATTATCTCAGAATGGTCCTGAAGCCGAAGGACCTGTACAGGCACCGACCGTTGCCCTATGTGATCGGGTCCCAGCAATGGAGGAGCAAATGGCACTGCGGGCTGGTGGGGGAGAGCGACAGTGACGCAGATAGCGCGGAGGCAGCGGTAGAGAGGGACGAACTGTACTCGGACTCGGAGAGATCGAGCGACGGACGCAAGGTACCTCTTGCATATATCGTATGGTTCTAATTACAACAAAACAGTGTCCCTCAATCTCTCAATACAACCTGCGTTACCTCAGATGTCGCCTGTCTCTGACCGCTCCGAGGGATCCCCCGCGCCGCCCCCGCGCGCCCCGCGCCCCGCCGACGTGGCGCAGGAGCTGGCGCGCAGGCTCGGGGGGCGTCCCCCGACGGTGAGTCATCATGCACCTTGTTATATACAGAAGCAAGACCTGTCATTTATAGAAGGAAGGTTTATGTATTAAGTAAGAAATACAGATATTAGATAAAAGCATGAAATTACTTGCACGTCGCTCAACTGCCCTCTTATTGTAAAGATTTCTCGATTAATTCTGCCATTAGAAGTTTATTAAAAAATAAAACTGTACACGGGTAAAACGGGACCCTATCACTAAGACTCCGCTGTCCGTCTGTCTGAACGTCTGTATCTCATGAACCGTGATAGTTAGACAGTTGACATTTTCACAGATGATGTATTTCTGTTGCCGCTATAACAACAAATAATAAAAAGCAGAATAAAATAAATATTTAAAGGGGCTCCCATACAACAAACGTGAAATTTTGCTCATTTTTTATAGTTAATGTTACGTAATGATTCGTGCGCGAGTCCGATCATGATTTTCTCAGTACAGTAGATAACAGGAAATGAATAAGGTATAAAGACAGACGATGCAGAAGTACGAGATGGTAGAAAGGTAGAAGCGGCGGACGGGGCGGGGGCGGGGGGAGAGACAGTCTGAAGGAGTATTTTATTACTACATACATACATACATACACTTTAGCGCTATCCCTCTCCTAATGCTTACATACTAAATTTCTGTTGCCATAATCATTTAAAATAGAACCTAGCCAATGACGAGTAACATTAGGTGAACAAATTTTGAGGTTATAAACTATGCCGAAGCCATTTCTTCAGCTTTCTCAATAAAAGTTTCAACATTATTCGAAAGAATCCATATGCCGAATGTACTCGACATGGTAAACTCTTCCGATCGCGTCGAAACCCTCGCAATTTTGCGTAATTGATACTATAACACCGTCCGTGACACTTTTTGCACTATATCACACCATTATAACACAAAACACACATAACAGTATTATTATTCAATTAACAAAATTGCAATGAACCACCATTTTTCAAGTTCGCGCCAAGAATCCGGCTTTGATAAGTAATTACCTAAAAATAGGACATGAAATTATAGTGTCGCGAAATGAATATCATTAATTTACAACTTTATAGTTAGCTACAATAGCATACAAATACAATAGTGATGTCGCGAAATGAATATCATTAATTTACAACTTTATAGTTAGCTACAATAGCATACAAATACAATAGTGATGTCGCGAAATGAATATCATTAATTTACAACTTTATAGTTAGCATACAAATACAATAGTGATGTCGCGAAATGAATATCATTAATTTACAACTTTATAGTTAGCTACAATAGCATACAAATACAATAGTGATGTCGCGAAATGAATATCATTAATTTACAACTTTATAGTTAGCTACAATAGCATACAAATACAATAGTGATGTCGCGAAATGAATTCATTAATTTACAACTTTATAGTTAGCTACAATAGCATACAAATACAATAGTGATGTCGCGAAATGAATATCATTAATTTACAACTTTATAGTTAGCTACAATAGCATACAAATACAATAGTGATGTCGCGAAATGAATATCATTAATTTACAACTTTATAGTTAGCATACAAATACAATAGTGATGTCGCGAAATGAATATCATTAATTTACAACTTTATAGTTAGCTACAATAGCATACAAATACAATAGTGATGTCGCGAAATGAATATCATTAATTTACAACTTTATAGTTAGCTACAATAGCATACAAATACAATAGTGATGTCGCGAAATGAATATCATTAATTTACAACTTTATAGTTAGCATACAAATACAATAGTGATGTCGCGAAATGAATATCATTAATTTACAACTTTATAGTTAGCTACAATAGCATACAAATACAATAGTGATGTCGCGAAATGAATATCATTAATTTACAACTTTATAGTTAGCTACAATAGCATACAAATACAATAGTGATGTCGCGAAATGAATATCATTAATTTACAACTTTATAGTTAGCTACAATAGCATACAAATACAATAGTGATGTCGCGAAATGAATATCATTAATTTACAACTTTATAGTTAGCTACAATAGCATACAAATACAATAGTGATGTCGCGAAATGAATATCATTAATTTACAACTTTATAGTTAGCATACAAATACAATAGTGATGTCGCGAAATGAATATCATTAATTTACAACTTTATAGTTAGCTACAATAGCATACAAATACAATAGTGATGTCGCGAAATGAATATCATTAATTTACAACTTTATAGTTAGCTACAATAGCATACAAATACAATAGTGATGTCGCGAAATGAATATCATTAATTTACAACTTTATAGTTAGCTACAATAGCATACAAATACAATAGTGATGTCGCGAAATGAATATCATTAATTTACAACTTTATAGTTAGCATACAAATACAATAGTGATGTCGCGAAATGAATATCATTAATTTACAACTTTATAGTTAGCTACAATAGCATACAAATACAATAGTGATGTCGCGAAATGAATATCATTAATTTACAACTTTATAGTTAGCTACAATAGCATACAAATACAATAGTGATGTCGCGAAATGAATATCATTAATTTACAACTTTATAGTTAGCTACAATAGCAGTTACGCAGCTAATGGTTCATAGATGGCGCTTTGAACAATAATCGGAAAGTGTTTAAAATGACAATTGTGATTCACTGTGAAGTTGTATGTTAATGATACTCATTTCGCGACATCACAATCTGATGTACTATTTTTAGATAGTTACTGCACAAATCCAGCTGTTATATTTTAAAAGATTATGGCAACAGAAATTTAGTATGAAACTTTGATGGAGGACTCGATCTCTCGATCTATAATTGATTCACGAGTCCATTGAACTTGTGTACGAGTTACTTCCGCTAGGGGAATAACCGCCGTGCTTGTTACTCGGATTGCTGATCGCTGTAAGATGTTGTTACATAGGTGGATGCCGCTGACCATCTGCTGAATATGTTTTACTTATTGTTAGTCGCCTTTCAAGACAACACCTGTAGATATTGTTTCCCTGATGATGTTGTGTTCCAGCCCGCAGCAGAGCCCGATACGCCGCCGGGGGCGGAGGCCTACGTCCCGCGGACATTGTATAAGCCGCAGCAGACCGCCCCAGGTGAGACACACCTACTGATACAGAAATTTTTGATGTAATAAATATTGTTTATTTTCCAATTCTATTAAAGGGTCTATAAAAAGGAAATTTTTAACCCTCCGCTGTCCGTCCGTCCGTCTGTCACCAGGCTGTATCTCATGAGTTATATGTAGACAGTGAAAATTTTCACATAATGTGTATTTCTGTTGCCGCTATAACAACAGACAATAAAAATTTGAAAAATAGGGGACTCGGCTACTAGAAGCGAGTTTCTATGATTACAAACTTAACTTTGCAGTTGACAGCCATACATCAGATATGGAATGTAACTGCAGAATAAAGTTTGTTTTGCTTGAGAGACGGGTATCTTGCGCCATTTATAGGAAAAACCTAAACAGAAATTTTGTGTGTGTGAAATATTTATATGATTTTTAGTATGCTAGTGTTTCATGTATTGGTATTATTAAATATGGTACGCCCCCCCCCCCCCCCCTCCCGCAGCCTTGTTCTGCGAGTCCCCCCCGCCGGCGCCGGCGCCCGCGTCCCCCTCCGACTCTGAGGATGACATCTTCGCGGAGATGCTGCGCCGACCCCGCGAGCACCCGCCGCCCGCGCCCGCGCCCGCGCTCCGGGACACGGTACCTGCTCACTGCATACATAAATAAAAAACAAATACTTATTCATTGATGGACAGATGGCGCCGTCGCGCGTCGTAACAGCATTTAATTATATCAAATGTTTTATTATTATTTTTAAAAAAGAATAGAAGTACTTTATTCTGCATTCATACAGTTATTACAGTTCATACATATACTCGTATTTGCAATTAGCTCTGCTGCATTGTAACGCCGAAATGTACCTGTCTCAGCATATGCGGCAGCAGTAGCTGCAGCGCTGATTGTCAGACAGGCCCAGAGATATTCATTATCACTGTTTTTTAATAGTAATTAAATAAAAACTAATTTTTAGTTGATGCATGAGTAGATCTGATAGATAATTTTTTCAAAAAGGTTATACCGGGTTACTACTGTGACGTATTCCTGTTGAGGGGTGGTGGTGGTGGTGGTGGTCACCAGCAATCGATGTTGTCCTGTACAGTGTATTACAAAACTTAATGGTTGTGTAATCATTTGCGTTTTACTGTTTTTGAGAAAAAGTTCGACTTTGACTAAATAAAAAAAATGCCTGTTTTTTTTTCAGGCAACATTCATACTACTCACAAAATAATAAAGAGATTAAGAACTAAAGACAACCACAAAATAATCATGTTAAAATGTATATTTTTTTCGTGAAAAATAAAAAACCCGCGGAAATGCGTATGTTTAAATGTGAATTTATAATTAGTGTTTTTTTATATTATTTGAGCACTATTGTAGCGTTGTACCTGTGTGTTTAAAATGTGATATATTAATATGACAATGTGTTGTTGTGTGTGTCAGGCGCGCGCGCATCCCTCCCTGTTCCAAGACGAGCCGCAGTCGCAGGTGTTCGATGAGGGAACGAGACACACTCATATAGAACACAATGTGAGGGAGCAGGACAGCCCCACTAAGGTACACAAGCCTTGACTCTATGGTCAAGTAAAAGCTCATCGTGTTTGAACATATTAAATCAATAGTATATTTGTTATTGTTTTCAGAAACCAATCGGAGGAATATCTCTTTTTGGATCAAACAAAAACAATGACAGCATTGGGGCAGCCATTCTGAAAAGAAACCAACAAAAGTCTAGCTCAGATGACTCGGAAAATGACTCCGACGTAACAGAGAAACCAGCTGTAAGGAAACCAGAGATCAGTGACAGAGAAAACAAACGCAATGAAGTTACTAATGTTGAAATTAAAAAAACAGAAGTCGCTAAAGACTTATTCGACGATTTGTTCGCTAAATCTGAAAATGTTAACAAGAAACCTGTTAAATTACAGAGAAAAGTTGAAAAGAAAGAAACTCCAGTTGTGAAAGAAAGGCAAATCGATGAAAAGAAAGTGGATTTGTTCAGTGATAATATTTTCGATGACATCGACGACATATTTACTAGCAACGTCATCACTAGTGTACCTAGAGATGTTAAAAACAAGCAAAAGTCTATATTTGATGATGTCAATGATGATTTATTCGCTGATTTAAGTATTAGCAACACTAAAGTTACAACTGATTCTAAAAGTAATAAAACTACTGCTTCGAGTAGTAAAACTGATAACAAAAGCAGTAAAAAGCTGGAAGAAATCAGTAACATAGTAACTGAATCGTCTAAAAGTATTTTTGATAGCGACGACGAGTTATTCAATGATAATTTTGTAACTGAAACAAAAAATGAATTTAAGGCGAACAAACAAGATGAAGTTATTCCTAAAGATATCAATAAATTTAATCAAAATGCTACTAAAGTTAGTC
Organism: Carcina quercana; assembly: GCA_910589575.2. Lineage (NCBI taxonomy): Eukaryota > Metazoa > Arthropoda > Insecta > Lepidoptera > Depressariidae > Carcina > Carcina quercana. The sequence continues at coordinate 6,833,117 of OU342455.1, read as the reverse complement.
AAATTGTAAAAGAAACGAAGAGCTTATTCGACGACGATGATGATATATTTTCTGATATCAAAATTGCTAAAATTAATAAAGATGTTACTAAAAATGAGACGAAATCTACTGTGTATACTAAAATAAGTATTGTTAAACATAATGTTAGTACACCAGAACAAAAAGTCTTCCAAGATGATGAAGAGGCATTTACTGATCATAATAATCAAACGCTTAAAGAAAACGCAACAGTGCAAAATGAAGACGTTGTTGAAACACCAAAACTGCATATTAACCAAGATGAGGTCAAAAATTATGATAAACCTAAGTCAGTTGTAAAGAGTCCCGACCTCTTTGATGACGATGCAGATGACTTGTTCATTAATTCAGGCAATAAACACAAATCCATACTCAAAGATGAAATATTAGAAACATCAAGAAGTGCACTAGGTACGGCTATAACAACAGCAGCTGATACAAGTAAGGTCACGGATATGGTAAACAACACTTCTAAAAATATTCGGAACAATGATGAATTGGATGAACTTTTCGAGCAACCTCAAGAAAGCAAAGACAAAGTGTCCCTAAGCAAAGAAAATAGCGATAAAGCTTTCAAACAAAGTATATTTAATGATAATTCTAATGATGACATATTTGCTATGTTTTTAGATAAAGATACGAAAAATAATCCGAGAAAATTAGAATCTGGACCTAAAAAAGTGGAAGTGAATCCCGAAATTTCCGAAGAAGGTTTATCGAAGCCTGAAAATATTAGAAACAGTATAGTAGAAAATGCACAAATACCGAATATAGCTGCGAAACCTGCTTGGACTGAAAATTATTCGAATCAAAAAATAAGGAAAACGCCCGAACCACATTCTAGCGCTGAACAGAATGCATCTGTCAAATCAACAGATAAGCCTGTTGTCAAACCTACATTAATAGATAATACTGCGCCGAATTTGCTCACAATTGACACAGACCGTAGTACAGAAGTAACAAAACCCAACACTGCTCCTAGAACTGATGAAAAATCTATATTTGATGATGTAATCGAATCAACAGTTCCCAAATCTGAATGGATAATGGACAAAAAGTCTGATGCCGTAACTGACATATTCAATGATCAACCTCCGGAATTTGAAAAACCTAAAGAACCTAAAAAAAGTAAAAACGTCAACGCTCTTTTTGACGATGACTCCGACGATGAAGCGTTGTTTTTCAAAAAGAATGATGTTGTTTTTGATGAAAAACCTGAAGTTTTCAGCCAGAACAACAATGAAGCCAACCCTAACATTCTGTTTGGTCTATTCCACGACGAACCTCCAGCAATAGATGTTGATTTTACGCCTAAAAAGATTGATCAAGAAGTTATTACAGCTGATATAAATGAGCTTTTAGATTCGGACGATGATATATTTAGTACAAACCTGCCTAAGTCTAATGTAACAGGAAAGACTGACGCAACTGCTAATGTTTTAAGCTTAAAGATAGAAAGTAAAGATTTGTCAGAAAATCCAGACACTATTTATAGTGGAAATAATAATGTTATAGATAATGAAATTAAAGATGACAGTACACTAAAAGCAAGGGACAAGTTGTCAAGATCTGAAGATAGTTTAGATAGTGTAACAGAGCCGAAGAAAATAGGAAAACTAAAACCAATGAATTTTAATATTAACGTGAATACGTTACTTCCTGGAGCTTCACCCAAGAAACAAATAACCTTGAAAACTAACGAACAAACCAAGAGTAACGAAGAACTGAACTCCAATGAAGAAATAACTGAACCGGGATTGGTCAAATCCATCAGCTTCGAAGGGGGCCCTGATTCTAAAGTACTGGATAACAAACTGTCTAAAGGAAGAGCGAAGATACAGGTAAAGAGACGACCTTCGACCAGGAGAGCAAGAAAGGAAGCTGTCAGAAAATCTGGTATCGATTTTGGCGAAGACTCTACTGACAATTCTAGTTCCATCGATGATCCACCTAAAGCGCTTGAAAGCGAAACCAGAGAAATTTTAGAACCAAATAGCGTAGATAGTAGACACACTGAAGCGACTAAAACAAAAGAGGATACTAATGTTGTTAAAACAACGACGGCTTCTACTAATATTACTGTGGAAACAAACAAAATTGTCACAGAAACAACTCCGCTTACAAAGGAATTTCCAAATATTATGGAATCTATTGATAAGGATATAACGTCGAAAGCTCAAATAGATTCTGCGTCAAGTCCTGATGGGAATGACCTGGTCCCTAAAGTGAGTCCTTCGAAGGACGTAAAATCCAAAATTGTCTATGTTTTAAATGACGAAGACATATTTACAAATGTCAAACCTCAAAAAAGCGATTTGAATACAAACATCAGTGAAACGAAAAGTGATGTGAGCATCGATTCTTATGAAACTAAACATCCTGAGGGCAAGTCTAATATTTTAGGACTAGACGATGATAGCGACGAAGATATATTCAAGAGCATGACACCAAGTGCTAGAGTTAACGAAAAAGTTGTAACTACAACTAAAGTTGAAGAGACAGTTGTTAAAACTAGCGAAGGTGTCCAAACTTTAGGTCAAATGTATAAGGAAACTACAAAAGTGTCTCAAATTACTGATAACGATAGCGAAGACGATATATTTAAAGATTTGCCAAAAACTACAACTTCTAAAGTTGTTGAAGAACCGAAACATGTTATAGAAAAGACAGTTACAACTATAGTTGCAAGTAAAGAAACAATTGTCAAACCGAAGAGTATATTTGACGATCTAAGCGACGAAGAAAATGAATTGTTTAACAATCAAAAATCAAGTACTGATAAATTAATAAAAATACAGGCCTTTGCCAAATCTGATAGCGAAGATGAATTATTTAGCGGTAAAAAGGAGACAAAGAGAAAAGAGAGCACGAAAGAAGAAGTGAAAGAGAATAAAAAGAAACAGGAGGAGAAAGTTGAAAGGAAGGAAGTTAAAGTGGCAAAGTCTTTATTTGGTGATGAAGAAGATGATGATGATTTGTTTGGTGTCAAAAGTAAAAAAACGGGTGAGTTCATAACGTTTTGATGATTTAAAAAAAGACACATTGTTTATTCTAGAAGATGCAGGTTGTGGAGCTATTGAGCTGGTTCTTCATTTAGTGTCGATTTCCTTACAAACGCATTTCTATGTATTTATGGAAGTAAAATTTGAATTCCTAAACTCCACATAATAAACCCCCTGTGTTTGAGCTCGACTGTTTTGTTTTGATGATAAAGTAGCGTCAACGAAAAGATTGGCATTCAAAATGAAACCTTTACATATATTTTTGGTTGTGATCTTTGTAGAGAAAGCCTTCGAGAGCCACGGTGGTAGCGCTAGGGAACAGATGACGAGCAACACTCGACCCGTCATCGAGGACCCGCTCTCTGGACTGTTCAACGACGACTCATAGTGGGCCCAGCGCTGGACGTACACATACAAGTGACGCTACACTTACAGCAGACGTTACAATCACTAATAATACAAGTTAGTCTAGTATATAAACTCCCGCTCCGGACGCGCTTAAGGTCACAGTACTAGTCTGACGTTTTCTTCGAAAGAAGTAGAAAAGATTTACAAGAATACAAATTATAAAAGATCCAGTTATCGGATTCTGTCGAACGTGTAAAGCTGAAGTGTAGTCATATTTTGTCTGTTTAAATATTCAAAAACATAAAAGCACTGTTGACGACCATTTTGTTTTAAACAACAAGTGATCGGTACCTTTTATAAACGTCGAACAAGAGATAAAATGTACACATTATACATTTTATAGAGAAAACTGAAGGAATGACCTCGGCCTTGTTTATAACCTTAAAATTCTAAGAGATAATATCATTATCAAAGACGTGGCTGTATGGTGTTTTGCCTTTGCCTTTTCCTGGTAGGAAAAAATCTTACCAAAAAAGAAGTCTATGGTTCTGTGTTTTGTGAATGAAATGTTTTAAGTGAGTTTGTAACGATTATTAAGGCTGTAAGGATATGAAACTGCATTGAAAATAATACAATCGGATTATTCGTTTTTTAGTTGATTTATAAGCGCTTCTCGAGTTAATTTTATTATTGAGATTAAACAAATATATTTAAATGAAAAATTATATTTGTTAAAGAGAATACTGCCGGACATCGGCAAGGCGAGCGCGTTGATGTTATTATTTTAATATAATAAAATAGCTTTTGTCCGCGACGTATGTCCGTCTCTGGCTCGTAAACTTTCTAGTCTAATGTGGAAATTCATGCGGATCCGTTGCGTCATTGGTGCGTGAGAGATGGACAAACAACAGACACGTGCATTTGTCTTAGTGGCATTCATGACATCTTGCTACGATCGCGTTCACGTAATTTTATAAATTCATGTTTCGAGACTTTGTTTGATGAATTTACAGTCTGAATTTTTTATGAAAATTGTCAAAATTAGATATTAGTCATGATTATTCGATCGATAAACGTTTCATACTAAACTTCTGTTGCTATAATCTTTTAAAATATAACAGCTGGATTTGTGCAGTAACTATCTAAAACTAGGAGATCGGATTGTGATGTCGCGAAATGAGTATCAGTAACTTCACGACGCAACTTTTACACACTATTTTCCGATTATTGTTGAAAGCGCTATAAAGTCTGATTATTTAGTTGTCACGTGTTCTTTAACTGCACAAATTAGTCTGTGTTTTGAGAGGAGATGATCAAAACAAACCACGATACTCAGTTCACGAAACAATACGTTATTTATTCAGATATTACACATTTGTCTTAGATTAGACGAGAATAATGTATGACGCAATAATATAGCGCTGTGCGCGCGTGGTCGGCTAGGGGCGCGGGGAACGACTGGCGAGCCCCGAGTCGCAAAACGTCAAGTCAGCATACTGTGACGTATGCGCCCCTACATCACACCCCCCTAGAATTTGGTACGATGAAAAATACATAAATTTTGAAATCACAAACCAAATTATAACTACTAAGATATGACTCGATACAAACAAAGAATGCGCTGCGATAAACCTACAACAACAATGCGTAACATGATAGCTTTGCTTACATCATGACTCTGTAACAGTTCAATGTTCATGCTAAATCATTAAGTATACATTGCTGGCAATATACATTACTGTTTGTACATTATTAAATTTAAACAATCCAGTTCTTATATACTAGATCAAATATATATATTTTTACCAAACTGTGAACGAAATGCCTTTTATTAAAACGTAAGTAATATTTGTGAACTAAAGTGAGAAAAATAAGTAAATGCTAAAACACTTATGAAAATATCACCTTAGTGGGTGTGGGCTGCTCTGTGCGTACTGCAGACAGCTCCTGCGTCTCGATGGCCTTACCAACTACAGCACTCACTCTTCGTCTGATCCACTTTCCCGTACACTGCTTGCAACGTAGTAAACATAGCCAACACATAATGATTGTGAAAACAATTATAGCTCCTCCATCTTTGCTGTAACACTGCTCTCTTCGCTACTTCCGGTCGACACGCTTGCTACTTCTACTGGCTTCAGGCTCTCCATAACCCTATCGGCCATCGCTGCCAACTCCGTCAAAGCTGTTACACTGGAGGCTGCTAACGCCGTTCTGACTGCAACCGGTAGGTGGCCTTGCCATAGCGTTCTGAGCGCGTTATCCTGGAAGCTAGTGCCAGCCAGGTTCTGCATACATCTAAGCAACTGAGAAGGCTTCTGCTCACCAAGCTGCATCTCTCCAACGAGTCTCTGTATTTTTCTATCCTCTGACTCCTGATAGACGCTCAACAACCTTGCTTTGATTGCCTTGTACTTCTCCTTTTCCGGCGGCTTCTGAAGGATGTCCGTTACCTGAGGTAACACTTGCTTGCCCAATTTCGTGACAAGTAGCTGGAACTGTGCGGCATCACTGGCATGCTGCGGCAAAACAGCAGCTTCGTACTGCAGGAACCACAGCTCCGGTTGATCCGTCCAGAAGTCCGGTACGCGTGCGTCGACGGAGATTCCTTTGACCTCCTTATTCTCTTCCGCCATTTTTACACGCGCGGTGATAAAAAAGGTAGTTATATATCTAATATAGCCTACCTAGCCAACCGAAAGTGAGTCGCCCCCTAATAGCGTGGAACTGAGTATGTACAACACTGGAACAGTTCACTAAAACGGGTCACCAATATAAAGTCTGATTATTTAGTTGTCACGTGTTCTTTAACTGCACAAATTAGTCTGTGTTTTGAGAGGAGATGATCAAAACAAACCACGATACTCAGTTCACGAAACAATACGTTATTTATTCAGATATTACACATTTGTCTTAGATTAGACGAGAATAATGTATGACGCAATAATATAGCGCTGTGCGCGCGTGGTCGGCTAGGGGCGCGGGGAACGACTGGCGAGCCCCGAGTCGCAAAACGTCAAGTCAGCATACTGTGACGTATGCGCCCCTACAGCGCCATCTAGGGATCATTAGCTGCGTGACGGCTATTGTAGCTGACACTATAATCCCATCTCCTATTTTTACTGAATCACTTACTCCAGTCAGTTATTCTATTTTAAAAGATTATGGCAACATAAATTTTGTATGGAAGCATTAGTAGAGATCAGAGTTTGTGCGCATGTCAATGATATAAAATGAACATATAACATTATGTATTTCTTGTATGTATTGTATTTAAATATTGTTTAGTTTGATCTGTGAGCCAAGTGCAATTTATTGAAATATCGACATTCCAACGTAAATATGAGATTGTTATGTTTATATGCAATTAATATAGTTAGTTAATTTTAAGTTAAATAATTTATTTGTTATTATTGCTAGTAATGTAAGTGCTAAACATCTCGCGGTGACTTGTGAATTGATATGAATTTAAATAAAACCCGGTCTACTGGACTCCATCCACGTGTGTCCACACTCGACATATAGAAACTCTTGTTATCCCGATGCTGACACTTCACATTGAAACATATTGTTTTCATTGCCGTAATAATAACTAACAATACAATTTTGTATATAAATGAAACTCCCGCTCCGGACGCGTTCAATGTCACTGTACTAGTCTGACTGTTTGACGTTTAAAACTAGCCGGTTTGACGTTTTCCAAGTGAGTCAGCTTCGCTCGCACACGTTGCGTCTGTTCGCTTGTCAGCCCTAGCGGGATATGAGGCGATTTTTGAGCACGCGCTATTGAGATCCTATTCTATTTATATGCTCGTATTTGTCAGTTATTCTCATGCCATTACAGTGAACGGTTCACACATCGCTCGCTCAGTTGAGTGTATAGCCGTCTCCTTCTGTCACCACGCACACCGCTAGGTGCGACAGAGTGCACCTACAACTGAACGCATCCCCAGGTTGTTACCGAGTGTCTGTCACTTTCGATATTGTCGTATTGTATATCACTGTGGAGTGGCAGCACGGTCGTCTGCTTGTTGTGACGCGTCCGCCGGCAGGCTGCTGGCAGGTTCATATGTGATGTAAAAGTAGTTTTGTAATGTTTTATACGCTGTATAAAGTGCCTCGTATTTATTCTTATAAATGTTATATAATGTATCAATAAATGGATTTATTAACAGTTTGTAGTATTTTTTCGCCCTTTGCAAAATGCGTTAGATATCCAACAATGCAACTGGGCCCTCAGCAGGTGTGTGTGATGTGCGTACAAGGATTCGCCGGGAAAGGTCCACTGCTGGACATAGTCCTCCCCATGTTATGAAACAATAACCGGTCCCGAGTCACCTTCATATAGCGACTACATGCGACCTTAACCACGTCGTCGGTACATCTATTAAGGGGACGGACCGGTAGACGCTTCCCGGTACGTAATCGCCACTCGAGAACTTTAACTCCCCTTTGGTTATCGGTTCTTCGAGCGATGTGGCTGCACATTCCCACTTCAGCTCACTGACTCGTCGAGCTATGTCGGTGACCCACGACCGATGATTACAAAGATAGACAAGACATAAATGCTAAATATAATAAAATTGATTTAGTTTGTATTGGTTTTCAGTCCATATATATGTCGTATGCATAATATCGGACAGCTATAACTCGAAAGTAGTGAGATAGTCCAAAATCATTCACTACAGTAATTACTAATCAAAGCCAGATATTCTATTGTCACGAAGCTTCAAGAAAAGAGAGAGGCGTATCCATCTATCCCCTTCGTGTCGGATATTGTCAAAAGACGAGCGTTGAAAGCTCTCGAATACTCGCATAAGGATTGTCAAGTGCGAAAGAGAAAGCAATTCATCTATCTCCTTCGTGTCGAATACTCTACAATGTTCCAGAAGATTCTAGACTATAGGATCTAGAAACACTACGGGGTATATATAGGCGCGAGCCGAGCGTCGGAGACAGTTCAGTTTGAGTTGAGTTCACAGCGAAGAAAAGTGAAGAAACGAAAACTGGAAGAAATTGTAAAGCGAAAGTATAATCGAGGTGGAAAAGTGTTAGTGTACTAGTGTATCACGTGGTGTCAGTATCGACAGATCGGCGTCAGTAGTGTTCAAGGACTCTGTACGTGGAATCCAGGGACGGACTCAGTGCAGACAACTCGGAACTAGTGAGACAGGGACGTACTCTGTTTGGGGGGACCCGTGATTTTGAAGATTGGTTTGTGGACTTGTGTTACCAATAAATTCCGGAACTTTGGACTTTCTTTCTCTTCAATAAACGAACCACGAAAGCTCGTAACACTATTTTAAAAGATTATGGCAACAGAAATTTAGTATGGAAGCATTAGGAGAGGAATAACGTTAATACCTGCACTTGACACTGCAAAATGTTTAGTCTTCCTAAGTGAATTTAGCATTTACAAAAAATGCCCGCGTTTTAAAAACCGCTCGTGTGCACGGTCAAACATAATATTCTTTCAAGTGTAAACACCGCTGTTGGATACATTAAAAAAATTAAAAACCCAAACTGTCAAGGATATGTCATCACAGCCAGCAGAAATTTACAAAACGTAAAAATGAAAATCCCCGCTAGAAATCAGAAAAAAGACAAGAAAATTGTGAAAAAACTCAAAGTGAAGCCCAAAAAAGAAAATGTCTTGATAGTTGCACAAGAAATAAAGTTCGCTAGACTGCTAGCGAGTAACGAGAAGAAAACCCGAGATCGTGCTCTTAAAACATTGAAAAAGTGGCTTTTGAATTGTTTCCAAAAGAATTATGGTATGCATAAGACTAGTTTATGTTCGTCTAGTTACATGTACACGCAAATATCGATGTTTCCCCGCGAAAACGGCGTGAAAGTACACATTTACTTATAACCTCAAAAGTGGATCTGCCATAACAAACGCACGTTTTATTTTTAGTGTTTAGGATTTTAAAAGTTTGAACGCTGATGTCACAACAATTTATTATTATTCATTTATTATCAGGTAACAATATAAAACACAATGCAATATATTTAAATAAGATTATTACAAAATGCTTTAAGAAATAATTTAAACCTTCAAATTCATCAGTATCAAATTATTATATTTAATTTTATATGATGTGAGTATGTGTCTATATGACAATCTTTTTTTATGTATAAAAAGGTGTTGAGTTGAGGATCCAACGCCTCTGAATGTGTGTGTTGGGTGTTGTTTTTAAGGGACTTGTAGGTGTTCCATACTCTTATACTCGCCTCATACTCTTTTTCTTGGGGTGCACAAAAGAAGATGCTAAGGCGTGACAAATCGTAATCAATTTTGACATAACATTGAAATGAAAGTATGGGTTTAGTTATTTAGTTTAGTAGATTTAAAAAAACTTATTGTTTGTGTCATAACGGGTTATTGAGAAAGATCATGACATAAAAGAAACTTCGTTAAAAAACAGGAAGCAGCATCTACATGTGTATTAACAACATCATATTGTGATCACAGACCCGCTGAGTGTAGTAACTATATCAAATACCATTTACAATACCAGAGACAATGAATCTATGAGGACCTTGTCCAACTGTAGACTTGTGTAGCGGTTGATGATGATTGCAGAATTGATTTGGTTAGCTCATGTCAAAAACATTAAAATGTCATATACTTAACGCTACCACACTTTTATATTGAGTATACTACTATAGCGGTCCAGCTACGCTGTGACACTGAACAAATCCCACCCTAACAACAAGTCGTTGCTTCACTTGTTTGTTACACACCCACCGATTGTCAGCATTACTTGTTACGTATAACTGAGCTTTTAACTGTAACTTTTGGTGTGTGACGTGAGTGATTGAAATGTAATTTCTTTTATGAAAAATAAATCTCTTTCATCAGAAATATGTATTTTGCCTCGTGAAACTAATGCTTAACAATATCCATTTCAGTGTTCAAGGAGGAGGACTTTGCCCGGATCTGGAAGGGGTTGTTCTATGCGGTCTGGATGTCGGATAAACCATTGGTGCAGGTGGGAGTCTCACTTGAATAACATGAATTAATTACGTCCAGTACATTTGATATTAGCATTTTATCGTCTTCACCAACTTCCTGACCTGGTAATAACACCGGTACATGTTTAAGAGCACAGCTACCAGATTCGATTCCCAGTGGGGTACCTATTGGTATTTGGTTGGTGGTACGGCATTTTCTATGTCCGCCTGGCTAGCTACCAAAGTGTTACTTAAGTCTGATGACAAGCATCAGAGTTAATAGCACTGTTGTATTCCGGTATGAAAGGTATGAGAGCCAGCGCCTCATTAGCTGCTGTGTACGCTTACCATACCACGTCCATATCGTCACTAATCAGAGTTAGTACCTGCTTGTTGACAGGAGGACCTCTGTGAGAACATATCTAGCATCCTGGACGAGTTCCCAGAGGACCACCTGCAGTCTGCGCTGCTGCTGTTCCGGGTGGGGATGAAGCAGCTCGCCACGGAGTGGTACGGCATCGACCAGCACCGCATGGACAAGTGTCTCATGGTGGGTACACACGTACATACACTCATTACTGTTTATGATTTTAGGTTAGGAACAGTGGCAAAAAGAGCCGAATGCCAAGTTTGATATAATGTTCCGATTTATAGGCACTATCTACAAAGACGAGAGTATCACATGAGTCTATGAAACATAAAAACTCTTTGCATCACTCAAACGAGACTTCAGTTTTTAACAGGCTTCAAAAAAGGAGGAGGTTATCAATTCAACTGTATGTGTTTTTTTGAATTATGAATCGATTTTGTAGGTTCCTTTTTGATTGTTAGAGCATATTTCAAAGGCGGTCCCATATAAAATTTTATCGAAATTGATTCAGCGCTTTTTGAGGATATCATAAAAAATCAAATATGATAATTCTATCTCTAAGGATGAACTTTTTCGGAGTTAAATCTTCATCATCACCAGCCTATACACGTCCCCACTGCAGCTCAGTCCTACTCTCCTACAGAGAGTGTATGGGACATAGTACACCACGCGGGACCAGTGCGCATTGGTAGACTTCACACACACCTGTGAATTTCTGCTCAGGAGTGCGCAGGTTTGTTCACGATGTTTTCCTTCACAGAAAAGCCAATGGTGATGATTGTTATCATTCGTACATAAATAACAAATTGTAACTCATTGGTACGAGCCAGGATCGAACGCAGACCTCGATTGTTCAAGAACTGACGCTCTATACAGTGTAATATAATATCAAAACACATGTTTGTTACGTGCAGCTGGTTCGCCGCTACCTGCGCGGGAGTCTGCGGTGCCTGCGGCGCTGCTCGTGGCGGCTGGACGCGTGCCGCTTGTACTCCGAGGCGCTGGCAGGGCCCGACGGTGAGTTCTGTTAAATGGAAGATATGTAGAACCACTGCTGAACAATGAGCTTTGAGCAAGCAGTCGATATTTTTTTCCAGAAATCATAGTTGAATGTTCCTTTTAAAAAACAATTCTACAGCAAATTTAGGATTTATATGATTTTCTTATGGATGCCATTGTCAGAAGAAAAATATTATGGTATCAAACATTTAAAATATCCTTGTTTGAAGTCGGTTGAGAAATTAGATGTACTTCAGTTTGACCACAATCTCACGTGATGTTAATCGACGATGTGATCTAGGATGGTTCAAGGTTGCATAGAAATATCCTATTGACACTGAAGGAAGGAAACACAGAAGCCGGCAGGGAGGTGCACTCCTTAGCACGTGTGATGACAAGTGAGTTGCTCCGGTTGACGTGTACCGAGGTCGTGTATGAGACGGCGAGGGTGTGACCGCATTGTGTGCGCAGGCATCCTGGCGCGGAGCACCCCCCTGTACGCGCGCAACGCCTCCTCCATGCTGCTGCACGTCGCGGACTGCTTCCTGGAGGAGCTCTCCAAGGTACCAGCATTACTTAGCCCCTTGGTTACATATACTGTCATGTGCATGTCAGAGATCTGCATGTGAGACGTGGATAATTGAAACCAGTTGGTCCTATAGACTAACTTGTGGGTGCAGGTGTCCGAGGGTGCTGTACCCGAGGAGAGCGTGTGCGAGCTGTTGCGGCCGTTCTGTGTGTACATGTGCGCGGGGTCGAGCCCCGCACTGTGCGCCGCCAGCCGCCGCCTCCTCACCGCCCTCGTGAGGCAGAGCGAGCTAGGACAGAGATACAACCACGCGACGCGGGCGTGGTGCCAGGTACAACACACACTATCACATCACACTACCCTGACGCACTACCCATCACATTATCAATCACACTATTCCGAAACACTACCTATCACACTACCCAGACACATTGTCGATCACATTATCAGACACACTGCCCATCATGCTGCCTGACACACTGCCAATCACACTATCAGACACACTGCCCATCACATCATCACATTATCCATCACACTATTCCGAAACACTACCTATCACACTACCCAGACACACTGCCGATCACATTATCAGACACACTGCCCATCATGCTGCCTGACACACTGCCAATCACACTATCAGACACACTGCCCATCACATCATCACATTATCCATCACACTATTCCGAAATACTACCTATCACACTACCCAGACACACTGCCGATCACATTATCAGACACACTGCCCATCATGCTGCCTGACACACTGCCAATCACACTATCAGACACACTGCCTAACACACTATCAGACACACTGCCCATCACATCATCACATTATCCATCACACTATTCCGAAACACTACCCAGACACACTGCCGATCACATTATCAGACACACTGCCCATCATGCTGCCTGACACACTCCCCATCACATTATCCATCACACTGCCCTGACGCATTGCCTATCACATTCCTCAGCCACAAACCACAAAGAAATGTGTGTTCTTGTTATTATAGTTTAATCATACGAGGACTCTTCATCAAGTCAGATGGCTTGTGTCTTCCACGACAGCAATTATTTCATTTTGTACGAGTGACTGTTCCGTGACGTGACCGTGGCTCGTGTCTCAGATGGGGTGCCCCCGCGGCGGGCCGGAGTCCCTCGAGCTGGTCGAGGAGGCCGACTCGGACTCGGAGCACTCCGAGGACTCTGACAGGGAGGGTGCACCGGCAGCGCTGGACCCGCGCGCGGGCCGCGTCGACGTGTGGCTGCACCCGCTGCCCGTGCCGAGCACGCAGCTCGCCGCCGTGCTGCGCGCCCTCATCGCCACCACCTCGTCCAAGGCACACCGCAGAGCGAAGATATGTCTGCAGCGGTGAGCACCTCACGTTCATCTCACTTGGCCTTCATCTGCGCCTCGTCGTCTCGTTAATCTAATCTAGACATGGTAGCTCAGTCGTGTAGAGCGTCAGTTCTTGAACAATCGAGGTCTGCGTTCGATCCTGGCTCGTAACAATGAGTTACAATATGTTATTTATGTACGAATGATAACAATCATTACCGTTGGCTTTTCTGTGAAGGAAAACATCGTGAGGAAACCTCCATGTCTTGAGCAGGCATGTGAAGTCTACCAATGCGCACTGGTCCCGCGTGGTGTACTATGTCCCATACACTCTGTAGGAGAGTAGGACTGAGACCTGCAGTGGGGACACCACAATATAATTTTCAAACAAATAGTTGATGTGTGTCAGGTTTGAGCAGCTCGCGAGGGACCAGTACCCGCTGGTGGTGGAGCAGCCAGCGCTGGACGAGCACGCGGCCACGCCCACGCCCACGCAGGCGGCGCGCTCCCTGCGCACGCTGGAGAAGACCCTGGCGGCCGAGTCCGACGAGCTCGCGCTCAGGGGTGAGCCCGATACACTACAATCAACTTGCATTCATACATCTAGTAGGGGGACGGACCGGTACACGTTTCCCAGCACGCGGTCGTTATTCTTCGAGCGATGTGGCCTGCCCCTTGACTTTACAGCTCACTGACTCGTCGAGTTATTTATGACCTTTAATCTATGATTTTTATCAAAATCGTTAGCGCCGTGTTGGAAATCGTCGTGGCATAAAATGGTGTAACTTTTTCGTATAATTATTGTGTAGTATTCTTTTAAGGAGTTGTTTCAAATTCGTCCTGTACTTGTACACTATTTAAAAAATCAAGTAATAATCTAAATATGTATAGAAAAATACTAGAATTACATTTTTGCATTTATTTTAATTGTACAAAACCATTCTTTTTGTACTATATGACAGCGTCAAATGTCATTTTATTGACGCCATCTTTGTTTTCAACGTCAAGTCTTACCTGTTTCGTGCGTTTTATATGTTTTTGTACAAATAAACTAAACCAAAACATACAAAAATGTTAACTTAATCACTTTTACTTGATAATGTCCGTGTAAAAGTGTACAAGACCAGGGCTTGGCTCACGAGATGACGTCATTGAAATGTCGAGTACACAATACCGATAGAATTGTTCAACTGAAATTAAGTCGACACCAGATAGTATATGTACATATATTATATATCTGTATGTTTGTACGAGTGTTGTGTGTGTGTGTGTCAGGTCTGAGCCGCAAGCATCGCAAGCGTCTGTTGGCCAAGACGCGCGCCGGTCTCAGCATCGTGGAGGAGGTGGCGGGCCCCGCGCGGGGCGTGGTCCCAGTGAGTGCACACGCGAAAAATATTTACTTCTCTCTTCTTAAGATTAAATTCTGGGCCAAAAGAAAAAAAATTCAACTTCATTATTAGGAAACGTCCACTGCTGGACATTATTCTCCTTCGTAATACGCCAGATCGACCGGTCCCGAGACACCTGCATCTAGAGACTCCAGGGGGGACGGCCCGGTAGACGTTTCCCGGCACGTGGTCGCCACTCGAGAACTCTCTGACAATGACGTACAATGCGCTGCACATTGACGGATTGGTGGACGTTTGTGTGTACCTCGTGTATAACACACTAGTGTCTGACTTGGTTACTTCATCGCGGTAACATGTACAGTCAATTCGCTTAGACAGTGTTGCATTTGAAATATGGCAAATGGCACACGCCGCATCTAGTCAAAGGAATTCGATTACGTACTCAAAAGACGCCGGTAGGATGTACACCCGCTGGTGAATTTAGCATTTTATATCGAGTGAGGTTGTCTCTGTAACTTGAAGTTGCAGCTGCTTGTACATCATCCTTATGTAAATAGAATGACGTTATTTCAGTCCGGCGATTGGCAAGTTGAAGAGACGCAGCCAACGACCCAGGACAGCAACAAGCAGACCGCGGCGAACAAAGAGAACGTCATCAGAAACAAGGCGAAGAAACGTAAGGCAGACAGAGCGCAGGCGCAGGCGCAGCCCCTGAAGAAGATAAAGTTGAACGGTACAGAAAACGACAATAAAAAACAGAAAACAAACAACAACAAAATAAAAAACACAGATAAAACAGTAAAACAACGACTCACAAATGGGATCAACAATGCACCAAAACTGATTAAGGAATCAAATAAGTCAACGAAATTGATTCCGGAGACCACAGCGAAGAAATATAAAAAACCAAACAAAAACGAAAAGGTAATAGCTAAGAAAACAACAGGAGAACCTTCTCTAGTTGTGAACAAAGTGAAGAACATAAAGAAACAGCCGAATAAAATGAATAAAGAGAAGAAATTGTTTGAGAATAAATGCAGCTCACCGAAGAAAGTGCAGTTTGTACTGAAGAACAACTGTATGCAAGGTGCAGTGGACTACTACAAAAGTGTTCGACAGAGCCCCAACATACCGTTCGACAGTGCAAAGATGCCCTCCAAAACTAACCTGAAACCCTCCACGCCCTCCCCAATCAATCCATTCTTCAAAAAGAAATTAAGACTAAGCAAATTGTAAATTGAATTAATTTTAAACAACGATTTTAGTTTCAAATTGTTTCACTATTTTTAATATTTAACATTGCACCTTCAAGGCTAAAATTAAATAAAAACTATCCTTCAAGTTGAACATTTATTTGAGTGTGTCTACGAATGTATTCATTTCATTTGTCAACTTGGCCATAGACTTCTAGACATTATAAAATTGTTTACGGATTTCCTTGAAAGCACTGTATAAAATTTTTAACCGTCAATAATGAAGGTTCTCTTTAAATTAATTGTTTCATGAAGGTTATGATTTAGGTTTTTGTAAGATGGTTTAATTTAATTATTTACGTAAAATAAATCGTTGATTAATTTTCTCTTAATATTATTACAACGAATTTTTCATATTTTCTTTGAAGGTGATAATGTTTGTAACAACTGTTAAAGAAACATATTTATTTAATTAATTATAATAAAACTATTAAATGTGTCTTCGAGGTTATGTTTTAGCAAATGTCAAAATATTGGTTTGCGTATAAAATACATTGTAAGTTGTTGAGTACTGTTGGTAAATGAATTACGAATATCAATTTAAAATGGAGGTTGATCGTGTTAAGAATCGCGTTCTCTGTGTACACGTTATTAATTTCTCGACTGTACATTTAATGAATAACACAAAAATAGTTATTTGTGTAAAAATAATGTTCACTAAACTTTCAGTAAACATAAACACTCATATATATGACGTTGTTTTATTTAATACTAGCTAGTGCCCCCGACTTTGTCACACACCCCCGACACTTCACTGCAATATAATTAAGAGGCTATGTTGGTAAGACCACGTGGCCGCGTTCAAATTTGGATTGTTTGGTAGCTGTCCCTATCCGAGCCCTATCCTACCCGAGCGCGTACGGTGAGACAGCATACACTACGCGAAGTTATCCAACCGTTATTTGGATGTTTCGTAGTCCAGGGATCATTTGAAGGATACAGTATATTATGTAGACATTTTTTAATACAGTATACTAATGAAATTTCAGATGTCGGTGGTTTTTCCAAATTGTTCTAAATTGATTCATACTCTTGTAAAACAGGTTCAAAGTTGGGGCTTTTTACTACCGTAAAATACAATTCTTTGACGCCATGTAACTCTGGAAGTATATATTTAAACGAAAATCTGACTCACCACCGACACAGATATTTGTTTCTAGATTGTGTCTTGAAAATTTCATAGATATATGACAGGACTACGTTTGTATGGGCGCTTTGACACCAGCATACCCTCTGGCAGCTCAGTCGTGTGGAGCGTCAGTTCCTTAAACAATGAGTTACAATTACGAATGATACAAATCATTACATAACATAAATGATTCAGCTGTCAGACAAATGATCAAGTTAAATTCGCCTCTAATTAGTATTGTACCTCATTGAATACAATCAACCATTATTGCCTTATTCATCGTAATACTGATTATTTTGACATGAATATTTATGCGAACATACATGTTTAATTATCGAAAGTTGGTGTGTGTTATAGTTTAAATAGTATGTTCATAAGATAAGTTAGATATTTCCATAATATTATTATTTTATTATTTAAAAATAGTACTGTGGTGGTGGCGGTGGGGAGTAAAGGTTCTCGAGTGGCGACCACGTACCGGGAAACGTCTACCAGGCCGTCCCCCTACTAGATGGACCGACGACCTGGTTAGAGTCGCTGGATGCAGGTGTCTCGGGACCGGTAAATGTGGCGTACCATGAGGGAGGCCTATGTCCAGCAGTGGACGTTTCCCGGCTGATGATGATGATATAAAAAACGGTCAAGTGCGAGTCGGACTCACGCCCCGCGGGTTCCGCACAGAACATGTATAATTAAAATCAAGCTCTACCGAAAATATAAGTCCGATTGAAAACAAACTTTACATGAACATTACATACCCGATGTATGACCTTCAACTACAAAGTTATGTTTGTAAATATGAAAAAGCTATTTTTACTTACTACTAAGCTGTGTTATAATTAAAAAATCTTGGTTTTCAGATTGATTCCTATGGTTGTGCTGTAAGACCTTGCTGCTTGACAAATTTCAGGATTCTAGGTCCCGCGGGACCTATATGTATAAGTTTTAGTTATCTTGCACTTTGTATGGAAATGGTCTAATACTATAAACTAATACTATAATAATAATATTATACTATAATAATAATAAACAGCTATATATTTTTATTGCGTCGCCCAATTTTGTTTGATTTTTACAGATCTAAGGGACAACAGACTTGAGTATTAGATATTAATTTCAACTTGATATCACCACGCGTTCCTTAGAACAAGGTTCTTGACACACAGACGGACGGACAACAAAGTGATCCTATAAGGGTTACTGTTATCCGTTTGAGGTGCGGAACCATAAACATAAATCTGCGGTTGGCGGGCGTGCGGTGATCGCGATAAGATGTTAATATATAGTGAAGTGAAGTCGGGGGACATGTGTAGTTTCGTATTTACACGATAGTACAAGAATACGCAATGAATTGAGAACGTCGCTAGCAGCCGTGCGGAGGTGGACAGTCCTTATCGAGCGTCGCACAGGGAGGCGGTGATCTGTGCTAGCTAAGGAGTACTGCTACCACTAGATAATATTACAAATATAATAAAAATAGTTACGGCAGTTGTTCAGGATCAAACGTAGCACGGGGTAAAGCATTCCTTTAAAATAAATCAAAAATAGTTTAGTTAAAATATTAAATATTTTTAGGTTATTCGCTCGATAAAGGTTCCATACTACATTTCTGCTGCCATAATCTTTTAAAATATAATAGCTGGTCATTTTTGTAGTAATTAAAATAGTACATCTTTTTAATTTTTACATATTACCTATTTTTCTATTATTGTTCAAAGCGCCATCTATGAACCATTAGCTGCGTAACTACTATTGTAGCTAACTATAAAGTTGTAAATTAATGATATTTATTTCGCGACACTATAAGTACATCTATTATTTATAGGTAATTACTTATCGAATCCAGCTATTCTATTATAAAAGAATAAGGCAACAGAAATTTAGTATGGAAGCGTTCTGAGCGAAATCCATAATGTTATGCATGTAATTTTTATTAATTAAATCAATTTTACGTAAAATCTTTCAAATGCAGTTGCAGAATTAAACATATAAACGAGTGTTGTATTTCTTTCAACCTGAGAATACTTATTAAACATTTAGAAGTGATACTGACTACTGACTGCCAAGTGCCGTCGCCTGCACGCGCGTGAGCATGGGTTCCATGCAGACGGAGGCCATCTTGCCGCAGTTTTATTCTGGCAGAGATATCTTCATCACAGGCGGGACGGGATTCTTGGGCAAGGTAAGATATTAATTTATTCATATTAAAAACTAGCTTTAGCAAGCGACTTCAACCGCGTGCACGTCACGACCGTCCGGTCGAGATAGAAAACTGTCCCTAGATGAAAAATCAAGTCATTCTGACAGACTACATACATACATACAGACTAACTTTTGCGAAACATGAACATGTCCGTACCTGATGCGTTGGGACCACGTATTATTATTTGAGACAAGTGTGGTGGTCCACCGGTCCCAACCACTCATTGCGACCTAGATAGATCTATTGTGATCCCTATGTGGTTAAAGCTCTTCCCCGAGGTCCACTCCGATCATGTACCGGACGATGTCTCCAGGGGTGGAGACCTTAATATCGTCTGGTGTGGCGATATGCCCTCCAAGGTCCCGTTATCTGCTGTGATGGAGTGCATCGCAGTGACAGAGTATGTGGATGGGTGTCTCCTCTGCCTCTTTACAGAATCTGCAAACCTTACTGTTTCCTAGACGCACGTAGGTCGCGTGAGGGTTCGTGACAGAATCCTTAAAGGATTTCTGTTTAAAGCCAATGCTTCTCTTGCAGACTACGCTGTATCCTGCTAGAAGCGCTTTCGAGTGTTATTGACAACGAACACATCCAAGTCCTTTGTTGCGTGTTCGTGACCGAATGGGGTCGTCCTCATGTTTCAGATGTTGATATCACGACTGCTGTCTACATGTCCAGACATTGGCCGCGTCCATGTGCTGATCAGGGACAAGCACGGCCAGACGGCTGAAGAGAGGCTGGCGGTGCTCAAGAGGAATCAGGTGAGAGAGATCAGTGGTTCAGCCGTGCTTTTAGATGACAACGGCAAACCTAAAAGGACTTTAACATCCTATGTATGTATGTTCCCTCATCATCATATTATAAAACAAAGTCCCCGCCGCATCTGTCTGTCTGTACGCGATAAACTCAAAAACTACTGAATGGATTTTTATGCGGTTTTCATATATCGACAGAGTGATTCTTGAGGAAGATTTAAGTGTATAATAAGTTATGGTTTTGTGTATGTTGGTTGAAATATGACGATAATTGTTGAAGATTTCGGAAAAATAAAGACACCTGGAAGCGTTCATCGAAAACGCTGTTTAAATCCATTTGAGATATATCAAAACATTGTATAGTGGGACTCTTTTATAGATCAAAAAATCAACCATGGCATATGTCTATCTTTAAGGATGGCTTACTATACCCATTCTAAGTTCTAAAATAATGATGAATGATGATGACCACAAATAAAGAATATTAACAAAACCTTTTTAGAGGGCGTTCCCCTCCTTATCAAATTGAATACGTTAGTTACCATCTAGATTAAATGAATATTTTGGGATTTATCGTAAAGTCCAAGTAAATTCAAACTACTTAGGTTCGACTCTAGAAAAGAAACGCGCCGCTATTTTTATTGAGTTGTAACAGCTACCTCTATCTTTTTTGAATTTTTCATCTATCAGTTATTTTGAACGAGTTTCACCGCGCAGACAAAAGGGGTGTCCCTTATAACCTCATTTCCCGCGACATGAATATGTGTAGGTATATACTCGTATGCCAATGACAGATATTCCGACGATGTTTGAGCTTTCAGGTGTTCGCGGCGGTGCGGTCTCGGAGCCCCGCGCAGCTGGCGAAGCTGTGCGCGGTCCGGAGCGACGGATCCAGCTCTCTGGACCTCACCGAGGAGGCGCTGGCAGCACTAGGGAAGGTCAGTCATTACCGTAATCGAACAGATACTCAAATATGTGGTCCCATTATGTACAGAGGCACTCAACTAAAGTCCAACCAGATTTTCACGGACTAATTTGACATTAGTGTGTAGAAAAATGTGTCTGAGATTGGTGTCAACCATATGCCTCTTCCGTGGCATAGATTAGATATTAATACTGCATATAGATAGGACAGTCTCCGCCTCCCCCCAATCGGAGCTACCTCACCCCGCTGTCAACGAGAGCGACGGAGGGCGGAACAAGACACAAGACGCGCGCTCCCCAACGATCGTTTGTTCTGTGTACGTGTTCGATAGTTTAAAGAAAGATATAAACTCTACAGCGTATAAAATAAGGTATATGTAGGATTTTGAAATTAAATGAATTGTACAAAGTCCAGGCTAGGGCTACATTACATTGGCGGAATATGTTTTGTGTTTGTATTCAATAAAAAATTGGGCCCTCGCGGGATACACCTGGCATAAGATAAATATCGAAACTATTTTATATAGATAAATATGCATGAAAGGATGTTTTATTCAAATAATTAAATATGGCATATAGTACAAAATTGGCACAACAAAAAAGAAAATATCAAAACATTATTGCATTTATATAGTAATGATAATAATTATAATTAGTTCATACTTATAAATAATAAAAATTAATAGTTTTTAAAAACCTTACAATAGTATTTTACTGATCCCGTTCACACGATACAAATGACAGCTCGCGACAACCCCGCGAGGTGTACACACGTCACGTGACGTCATCTGGTCGATTCAACAAGATCCAATGTAGTGTCCGGGCTGTGCCGACGGTGCGCCACAACGACCGGTCCGAAGCCACTTGCGTACAGCGACTCCACAGAAAATACTCACGATTATCTGATCTTCCTTCATCGTTCATTATTTAATCATTAGCATTCTTCTTTATAAACTGTTGTACATTTTATATTTCCCTTTGTTGATATTTGTTATGACATTACGTTTTCATTGTTATTATGTCATGCTGTCATCATTCTACGTCAATGTCTGCTTCTATGGTTTATATAATGAGATTGTATTATTTAAAACTCATTTTACATTCTTAATTCATTCTGGCACATTTTAATTGTGAACCAAAGATGTCATATATTTGAATATTTGAATAATCAACATCGGAAAACGTCAACATCCAGTTTCAAAAATAATTTATTTTAAAACGAACGAATGTTTTTTATAAAAGTGTAAATAGTCACGGAACCTGTCAACGGTGTCTTCGTCTTACCCTAGGAGCATTTAATCACTACGTTTGTCTTACGTCCACGTCCGTTACTAAAGCCTGCAACTGAATACTACTGAGCGAGGACTGCCGGAGCCCCGAGCGAGGACTGCCGGAGCCCCGAGCGAGGACTGCCGGAGCCCCGAGCGAGGCTATCCCCGCAATGATGGCATTGTGGTGGAGGTTCCCTCTAGCATGGTCGCCATCGATTATCCGAACTTCGAGTGATGTGGGTTGCCCATTGCCGCTTCAGCTCACTGACTCGTCGAGCTATTTGCAGTAATGTAATGCGATCGTTTTGAAAAATAATAAGTTTATGCGCGAATGAGTGAGACAAGTAACAAGGGGTCATTGCACGAAATTCTTCCTGCTGCGCGACTCCTTATCGTGTACAGTAGGTTGTAACCGGTCGATAACTTCACTTCTTCACAAGCCCTAGTTGTCAGAGTTGTTGATCCGCCACAGTCCTCTGACACGTCTCATGTAGCTACTACCTGTCGTAGATAGTAACCGGTAACAACGGATTAACGTGACTAACGAAGCACGGAATCATATCACTGTTCAGACAATCACGTGATTCCGCCAGAAATGTATTAAGGTATATTCTTTGTGTCGTAAACAAACTGGGGAAATTCAAAGTCTCACGGAGTGATTTTTTGTCAGAGTCCGTTACAGTACTCACTGTAAGCTAGACGGTTATTACCGGCTCGTGCAGGAGTGACGCAGGGTGTTGGTGCAGGTGTCGGTGGTGTTCCACGGGGCTGCGACCGTCAAGTTCCACGAGCAGCTGCGACGCGCCACACAACACAACGTGCGGCTCACTGTCAGCGTGATGAAGATGTGTGACCGCCTGCCTCGCGTTCAGGTAACTTCAATTGTATCATGGGTTTCCGTAGATTCCTCGCACCCCCTGCGCCCTGACCTCAGCGTCTAAAGACAAAAGTATTTAATCAGTGCGTGATACGGAACCGAAACGTGGTCCTTTACTGTGGGCCTAATAAACAAGTTCAAAGTCACTCATCGAGCGATGCAACGAGATTGCACCGGGAAACGTCTACCGGTCCGTCCCGCTGCTAGATGCACCAACGATCTAGTTAAGGTCGCAGGTAGTCGCTGGTGACGATAAGGCCGTTGTAGTAAGCGTGCGCACACACAAGCCTCGAGCTGGTGAGGCGCTGGCTCTGGTACCGTTCATACCGTAACACAACAGTGCTGTTTGGCGGCAGACTTAGGTAACATGGTGGTGGCTAGGCAAGCGGACATACATATAAAATGTCGTAGTACCGATAGGTAGGTCCACTGGTAATGTGCGAAACATAAAGTTCTCGCGAACTAAGTTTGCCCCTCTGAAGTTAGCTACAAAAGGCTGCGAAGTATCCAATACTAACGTATACTCGTAAATGTGAGGCAAGGCAAGTTAGCGGGTGGAAAGAAATGTCCTAGTGTTGTATGTCATCTAGCGATAGTTATTATAGAAAATAATAGACACACATTCCGACTGTACATGCGAGAAATTGCGGAGAGCTAACTTCAGAGGGGCAAACATAGCGTGCAAGTGCTGTACTTCCAGTAGCAAGGTTCAGACATCGTTGAATGTCTTCTCAAGTGAGCAGGTTCCTCAAATGTCTTCACTGACTTTTATGCATCATTAGGCTTGTAAGTGATGGAATATAATTCCACTACCAATGCGTAATCTGAAAACGAATAACTGTTTTAAAATGATGATTACATCGTTGTCATTGCTAGGCTCGCACAAGATGGTTCTGACAGAGTATCAGCGCTGGACTCACAACCCATTGTACCTCATACCCTAAATTCGTAAAAGCATCAGGTTTAAGTTCCCTTGTATATGGTTGTGTTGTCGGTGATGAACCGTTGACCGCAGTCGTTGGTGTACGTGTCGACGGCGTACAGCAACGCGGAGCTCCCCCACGTCTGTGAGCTGGTGTACCAGCCCCCGGCGACCCTGCAGCAGCTCCTCACATACCTGCACGAGACGACGGATGAGGAACTCACGAGGAATGCGGAACAGTGAGTGTTGTCTTAGATGCCTGCGACTGCTCGCTCCACACCATGGAATAGACAGAAATATTGAAAAGGAAATCTGGGCACGGTGGGCGTGGCCATGAGCAATGATTACTGTTTCCAGAATTAAACTTGAATAGACTCAACGCGTTGATTAGCTGTAAATTGCTGTATTCATCACCAGCCCATATTCTTCCCCGCTGCAGGGCTCAGGCCTACTCTCCTATAGAGAGTGTATGGGCTGTAGTCCACCACGCGGGACCAGTGCGGATTGGTAGACTTCACATGCTTGTTCAAGACATGTAGGTTTCCTCACGATGTTTTCCTTCACCGTTAAGCAATCGGATAATGTACTTGAATTGAAAAACAACTCATAGGTACACGGCTGGATTCGAACCCGGAACCCTCAGATTGAGACCCCGCCTTGTCCACTGCGCCACCGACGCTTTATTATTTTTGCTGCTTTTCTATAATTGCTGTATTACTACAGGTCTATTTCTGAGGTATGGCAGCGGTACGGGAGGGTTGACAAGTGGCGTGTCACGTGACGCCTGACTAAAGTTATGCGTCGTTTCGTAAACACACCCTCCCGTACCGCTGCCATACCTCGCGAACTAACTCAGATATGCGTTAGACCTGTAGAAGAGAATTAGTTTTGCTACTCGACAGTAGATGGCGTTACTAAAACGTGGAGATCGAAAATGGTATCGAGGCGCATTCGTTCGGGGATTGTTCGGTGCATATTATTTATGATTTTCCGTATTTCAATTATCAATATTCTGTCCAGAACCTTCGGTGCGCGAGTCCGACTCGCACTTGGCTCGTTTTTCGTCTTAATACATGGTATTATATATAGTACATAATGCAGGCAGCTCTATTTATATATAAAAAAGTGTTTTCACTAATAAAAATTTTGGTCCTTCGAGCCGGATCACGCGTCGCATTTCATTTTAGACTATGAAAAGTGAAGGTCAACGTCGATCACAATAGTTGTTGTTGTTGTATCTAGCGCGTACACGACGCTTGCAGGTACATGCACCCCAAGCCGAACACGTACACCTTCACCAAGGCCGTGTCGGAGCACGCGGTGCAGCAGCACGGCGCCGCCGCGTACGGAGTAGCCATCTTCAGACCAACCATAGGTGAGGTCTAGCCTACGACGACTGCCGCGGGAGTCTAGGAGCGTGCTTCTGTGTAGCACTATAGACATAGCGTCAGACCGGTTTATCGAAAACATGTTTCAATTTAATTTTGACTGAGAAGCTC
Organism: Carcina quercana; assembly: GCA_910589575.2. Taxonomy (NCBI): domain Eukaryota; kingdom Metazoa; phylum Arthropoda; class Insecta; order Lepidoptera; family Depressariidae; genus Carcina; species Carcina quercana. Next base: position 6,807,373 of record OU342455.1, on the reverse strand, counting down.
TTTTAAACTATAGCAACATTTAGAGATAAGTCAATGCTTTAAAACATTTTTAATTTATGATTACCCGACTGCGTCAGGAGGTTAATGTTTTACGAGTGTATGTACGAGTATGTATGTTCATATGTTCATTTTATGGCGCGGCCTACAGCCCAAACTGCTGGACTGCTTTTGGCATATGAGGTGCCGTTGAATTCGTCAGAACTGTGATAGTGATATAGGATATATAAATATTGAAAATGGCGCCCGCAAATGGAAAGGGGTTGTATTTCACGGATTTTTTAAATATGGATATGGAGCTTATGAAGGGGTCTATTCCAGTAAGGTGGTCATTGTAATGTTTGGAAACTTGTCTGAAAAACGTGTCTAGCAAGCACGTATTGTATATGATTTGAACTCTACATAAAACTAAGGCTGAATTATTTTTTATTTACTAAAAAAAGGGAACACATACAAAAAAAGGGAATACAAGTATTTGGCTTTTTTTTTCAATTCATTATTTTTAAGCAGTCGTGTTTTTGTTTTTATAATTTTTATTATTATTTTACTTACATAATACTGCACATGGAGAAACAATTTCTTCTGAGTATCAATAAGTCAGTTGGTCATCACAAGCTTCAATTGTCAGTGGTGTCTTCGAACCGCGACCCGGCGCCGGGCTGGATCGACTCTCTCAACGGTCCGGGCGGAGTCATAGCAGGCGTTGGCAGCGGACTGCTCAGGGTCATGAGGTCGGATGTACAGGCTCTGGCTGATCTGATGCCCGTCGATCTGGCAGCTGATACTCTGCTGGCTGTGGCCTGGGAGACCTGCGTGGAACGGTGAGACCTGAATCTAGAATCATCAGCCGGGATACGTCCACTGCTGGACATTGTTCTCCTCCATGGTATGACACATCGACCGGTCCCGAGCCACTTGCATCTAGCGACTACATGCGACCTTGACTAGGTCGTCGGTGCATCTAGTAGTGGGACGGCCCAATACACATTTCCCGGTACGTAGTCGCCACTCGAATTTTTTTACTCCCTATCGCTTATGGGTTCTTGGAGCGAAGTGGCCTGCCCATTGCCACTTCAGCTCACTGACTACGGATTTCCTCATTCCGGATTTTATCACGTGGAGAAATTCCGAGCATAGCTCGTTCCGATGAGGTTAAAGCACTTCCCCGGGGCGCACTCCGTCCGTGTGACGACATGTCCTCCAAGGTACTGTTGTCTACTGCGATGTTGCTAGCCTGTCAGAAGCGCATTGGAGTGGTATCGACAACGAACAGATGCAAGTCCAGTTAGGTTCTTCATATGTGACACAGGAAGCGAGAGGTGCGGGTGTACAACTGCTCATCCGGAGCTGCGGCCCCGACCTGGGAGCGCTTCCAACAAGTCATCAACACCTGCCTGAGAGAGCGTCCCTTCAGCCAGGCCGTGTGGCATCCGCACGTGGTGTCTGTCACGAACAGGTCAGCCTCTTATACCAGTCCATAAACAGAAGCTCGACTTGCATAAAACACAAGCGCACGCCATTTGAACGAAGAGATGACGCAATCTGCGGGAAAGTGCGGGGCAGCGGGGGGTCGCAGTCTCCACCGAAGCAACAATCACAATCAGCGCCATCTGTTTCTGTAGATAACAACTACTACCCCGGGAACAGTACATTCAAACCTAAGATAATCTCTAATATAAAAACAGTCACTTTTCGTTGGTGATACTCGTAGTTCACTGATGGATAAACTGCAAACCCTGGAACAATTCTTTCTTATTATGGAATTCTAACTTCAGTCCCAAGCCAAGGAAGGTCTGGGCTAGTCTCAATCAGTGACAGATTGGGCACAGCCGGCGTGGAAAAGTCATGCATAGATGTTTTATTTTCTTCATTTTGATCTCCATCTCACCTGATGTTAAGTTGACCTGACCTGATGAGGTCGACGATGTTACGCGTTGGTCTAGAAGGTGACTATTTACTCTTCACTTGAAGATTGCCAAGTTGTGAATGCGCCGCTATGAGATCTCATCATCTTGCGGCGCAGATCGAATCATGTCCGCCTTGTCAACGATTGTCGCAACTTTGACAATCTCTTCAAGATCTACATATCATTGATTCACTGACTCGCCTACGCATTCCGTACAAAATGTATCCTAGTAGTTATCATTTGAATTTAAAACTACATATTACGCAACACGATGATTGATAGAAGCGCTGTACCTTAGACTAAGGAAGTTCTCTCGCTACGCTCGCGCTGTACGCTACGCCTATATTTCCAGATATACGCACGCAGCCATGGAGTTCGCCCTGCAAACATTGCCGCACCATGCGATAGGATACATCTCCAGACTTGTCGGGATCAAGACAGAGTAAGTGGTAACGTTAGAACGGGACAGACATGTCGTGCCATCGCATGGGTCCAAAGACACCGACACCTGGGTACCGAATGAGGTCTGAACGGTCCGACTTAGTTCTTATCAACCGACTTCAGAAAAGGACGAGGTCTCAATTCGACTGTATATTTTTTAAATATGCTTCCGTACACAGAGGGTAAAAACGGGACCCTAGCACTAAGACTCCGCTGTCCGTCCGTCCGTCACCAGGCTGTATCTCATGAACCGTGATAGGTAGACAGTTGACATTTTCACAGATGATGTATTTCTGTTGACGCTATAACAACAAATAATAAAAACCAAAACAAAATAAATATTCAAAGGGGCTCCCATACAACAAACGTGATTTTTTGCTCGTTTTTTATAAATGACGGTACGGAACCCTTCGTGCGCGAGTCCGGCTCGCACTTGGCCGTGTTTTTTTTCTTTATTTGAATTAGTAAATGAGTAAAGTGATATTTCTCAGCATTCTGTCCTCGAGCGCGAAGCTGCAGCAGATGAGTGCCGCGCTGTCATACTTCAGCCTCCGCCAGTGGACCTTCAGCTGTGACAACGTGCAGCGAGTGAAACACAAGCTCACGGACAGAGACAGAGAGATATACCAGCTCGACCCCAACGATATCGAGTGAGGCTACAAATATACTCATAATGTTTCCATATAATACAATAATCATTTAAAGCGATAAATCCATCAAAGTTTCATACTAAACTTCTGTTGCCATAATCTTTTAATATATAACTATCTAAAAATAGGACATCGGATTGTGATTTCGCGAAATAAACCAATCTTTTTTTATGTGTGATGTGGTTTCACTTGTCCTTCATCTCTCGTGATGGTAAGAGACGTGGCCGTTGGGTGGTAATCGTGCGCAAGATTATGTCAACAGAAACCTAACCTAACATTATGAAACTTTTTAAAGAATATTTGTTTTAAAATGAATAAACCTGATCAGCAAAGAGGTCAAATAGCCATAAAACGCTGTATCGAATGGTATCATCTAAATCTTCAGCCGGGACACGTCCACATTGTTTATAATTAATTAATAAGGAAATATGTTTACAGCTGGTCAGAGCACATAACCAACTTCGTGATGGGGATCAGAAAATACGTGCTCAAGGAGGAAGAAGACAACTTGAAACTGGCGAGGAGACGAATGAATAGGTATCACCATCATCACCCTATACATGTCCCCACTGCAGGTCTCAGTCCTACTCTCCTACAGAGAGTGTATGGGACATAGTCCACCACGCGGGACCAGTGCGCATTGGTAGACTTCACACACACCTGTGAATGTCTTCTCAGGAGTGTGCAGGTTTGTTCACGATGTTTCCTTCACCGAAAAGCCAATGGTAATTCGCACATAAATAACAAATTGTAACTCATTGGTTATAACACCTCGATAGTTCAAGGACTGACGCACACAACTGAGTAATTGAGTTAAAGAATTCCTGGACAGCAGTCGATAAGATGATAATTTAAGCAGCATATTCATAGCATATAAACATAGTAAAAAACCGGGAACCGTGTACCGGTTCGCCCCCCTACTAGATGTACCGACGACCTGGTTAGAGTCGCAGGATGCGGGTGGCTCGGGACCGGTCGATGTGGCGTACCATGGAGGAGGACCATGTCCAGCAGTGGACGTTTCCCGGCTGATGTTGAAACATAATTTAATTCGATATAAAGTATTGCTAGTGTTAAAATAACACGCATAGTTCTGTAAAATGTTTAACAGTTTAAAATATTCGCCTGCGTCTGGTGGTGTGAGGTGGAATTTTTCCAACTGTCATCATGTACAAATTTTAATCCAAGACTGTTTCTTGGAAACTGATTTGTGCTAATCATTTTAATTTTAATTTTTAAGTGTTTATTACTAATTTATAATACTTTTGTATTATTATTTTCAGGTTTTTGTTCCTGCACAATACAGCAAGGTTGATGTTGCTATATTACGCCCTGAAGCTCCTGTTAAAAAGAAATGTATTTAGCATTATTAATATTTTACACAAAATCATTCCTTGATACGTACGCACAGCTAGCTTTGTAAACACGCGCATTGCGTCGGTGTCTCCTTAGCTTGATTACAACTTCCTACGATTGTTTATGATTCTAATTTATTGACAAATATTATTAGCATTTTGTATCCCTCCATATTCTTAGGTCAATTTGTTTTAAATGTGTTCTATAGGTTGAATGCAAGGTATAGAACAGGTCGAACATTGTAGATACAGTAGAATTTCGATTATCCGAATCAATTAAAACCAGGGGTACTTCGGATAATCCAAAATCCGGATAATCGATTTTAAAGTCAAATCAAACCATAATTTTTATGTAAAGGGTTTTGTAAACGTTATTTAGACAATACGAGGGTAGTCTGGTAAAAATAATAAAGTTATCGCAAATTGCATAAAACCTTTTTCTTGAAAGTCACAGGGCGAGGGTGACTCTCCCACTCGAAATATGTATACAGGGCATAAATGTAGTGAAAATGTGTGTTGCCAGTATGGCTGTTTCATCTGACCTAAAAACAACTTAAACTGTTACAAAAGTCATGACAAAAAGGAGGGCGCCACTGTCTTTTACATGGTAGCCCCTAACAAGGTAGACTGAACAGTTTTGATACTTTATCTTTTATTATAGTTTCTTATGATTTTTTTCGAGAAGAGAACAACTCAAAGGTTTAAAGGCTACCTTGCGGCTTAATATCAGTCCCTAGATACGATCTACTCGTCGAGACAAATACAACGGGCTCAAATATGACTAATTGAAGCTAATGTATTACATACTTACTAAGTTACGCCACTAGTGTACTTGTCTAAATTCGAAGTGAATTCGTTGGTGGAAATGATTCTGAAGACTGCAGGATTTTAACTAATCATGTTGTAACACGTAAAGGAAAATGCATGAATTTAATTGTGTATTTTATTGATTATATATATATATTTTACTATTGTAATATTATTAATAGTAAATTTTTGAATGAAATCAAACAAAAATCATTCAGAGTGCAAAAATCTAAATCCAGGTATTCAAATCCTGAAACATCTTCCGACACTCCTGCTCACTGCTTCCCTTCCGAGTCACTGCCACTGTCACAGCCTTCTATTTCTGCCTCTTCAGACTCACTCGAGCAATCGTCATCGCCTACTGAGATGGCCACTGTCACGCATGCGCGCAGGTTACAATGAAACAGCTGATAGCACACTGAACTCACTTTATTGTCAAGCGTAATGGCGGTCGCCGACACGCACACAGTTGGCAACACCAACTAAAACTAGAAATAATTTAATCCAGTAACACTCTCACACACACACTAAAAGTTCAAGTATAATAAACTTTCATTTGTTGCAAATTTCGAGTTGTCATTAATTTCTGTGAGACCAAACGCTCTCACATTTGGTCCTTCGAGCCGGATCTGAACCAGCGACCTATGGATGTACAGTCCACACACTACCACACATGTTGTACACGTACATACATTCACATACACAACATCTCCTTCCCCTTAATGTGACCATTTCTGTGTTAAATCTAGATACGGAACGCGGTCGCAACCGAGCCAACCAATCCGAAGGTTCATTCGGTGTGTCCACCGGCGCTGGTTCAAATGCTATATGTGGGAGGCTGTCCTCGAACACATCCTCCCCCTCGTTAGACGCTAATCCCGATGCTTCTAACTCCTCTCCCGACAGGTGCGTGTCTTCTGTCGAGTGTACAGTCGGGTGTGGAGGCGGTGGTATCGGCGGCGCTGACGGTGCTGGTGGTGGGGAGTGCACGTCATGCACCGTCCGCTCGAGGTTCATGCGGCTCGGTTCGGTTCCCGCCCCCTTATTTGATTTTTGTGCCTTTTAACAGACACTGACGTCTCACTGTCTTTAATCAAGTAAAGAACTTTTCCTACCCTTTTAAGAACTTGTCCTTTAATCCATGTAAACTGGCTTTTATTTATAAACTTTTTATACTAGTTCGCCAGGCACAAGGTATTGCAATTTTTTCTTAGTTTTACTCGGTGAACACTGTGTATATTGAGCCAAGTCACCGACGACGGCCGGTGAGGGAGGCGCGGCCGCGGCCGGGGCCAGCATCCAGCCTGGACCGCACGTCACCGAACACTAGCTGAGCCGGGGAGAACCCTGTGCCGGAATGAACCGAATTGCGATAATCCATTAAATATTTTAACAGTTTAACTCTTCTTTGTCTATCATTACCCCCTGACAAAATACTAGATTTTGTTCCCTTTTTCACCACTTTAATTAGCTTTCGGCCTGACCGTTGCTGGCCTTTGATACCATTTGATTTACAAAAATTAGCAAACCCGTGTGAACTCTGCCGTGCCGTTGTCACTCATCAATGTCTTAGGCAACCCAAATCTAGACAAAGTCACATAGCCTTTCTATAAGCGCGGCGGTGGTCGTTGTGGTGTGCATGTCGTAGACTTCCACCCATTTAGAGTGCGCGCCCACCACCACCCACCCACCACATCCTTCAGTCTGTCTCCGTTGTGCGTCCGTCCGTCTGTCAGCGGGCTGCATCTTACGATCCGTAATAGGTAGACGATTGAAATGTTCGCAGAATGTGTATTTCTATTACCGCTATAAACAACAAATAATGAAAAATTAAAGGGGCTCTCGTACTAGAAGCGGTGTTTTATAATTACAAACTTAACTTTGCAGTTTAAGGCCATACATCGGGTATGGAATTTAACTGACAAGTAAAGTTTGTTTTGCTTTAGACATGTTTTGAAGTATTAGTGGCGCCATCTAGTGACGCAGCGCAAAAATTAAACGGAAATGTTTGGTATTTAAGCGCATTTGTTAGATCATGGTTCGGTGCATATTATTGATGATTTTCAGTATTTAAATTATTCATATACGGAACCGTCGGTGATTGCGACAGAGTCGCACTTTTTTTTTTAAATTGCAAAACTCATGCAGTTTTTATGAAACGCTCGTGTGTTACATTCTCGATAGTTTTCAATTATTAAAATATTCGTTGGCAACACTTTCGTTATTACTTCAAAGTCTTTAAACAAATCGGAATTGAAGTCCATCCACATTCCACAGTAAAAAGTAAAAATCTCGTAAAACGCTTTCGTAAATTGAGTCTTAATTCCTCTTTGCTTGAATTGCATATAACGGGTCCCACAGAGGCTTGAATATAGGCTGAGGTATGTAGTACAGTATGCACAAAATACATTGAACCGTGGTCGGGGTCTACAACCTAACCAGGTTTAGGGCAGGAAGCCCTTACAGTTTCGCTTTGCCTGTCTGTCCGCGGCTTAGCTCCGAGACCCTTACTACTAGAAAGCTGTAATTTGGTACGGCTATACATATTGATCACACTGACAAAGTGGTTGAATAACATCTTGAAAAATATTTTTTGAGGGTGGCACACATATAGATTCAGCGATCCAATTGTGAAATATTAAGCTGTAAAGCGATAATTGTTTGTTGTGTAAAGTTGGACTTTTATTAGTCGTTTGAACTTATTGTAAAGGGCATCTATGGAACCTTACACTGACAGTGGTTCGACACGCACTTGGCTGCTTTTTCTTTCAATTTTTCGAGAGATGTACTAGGCAACCATGAGTACTGAGGAGGCGGATAACTAGACAATCTACTAAGAAGATCCTTATCACATCCCTATGTTTATAACCTGTGCTTCTTTTATATGGCAAGTGTTAAAGATTATTAAGTAAACGTAGAAATCAAACAATTAAAGCGTTCAAAAATAACTGAAAACAGACTTCCACTGCCTTAAAAATCACGTTGAGAGGTAGAATGATCTGAATACAGATTTGGCTTTTGTTGATTTTCTCAAAAGTTCGATAAAATTTATATGGGACCACCTCTGAAGTATGCTCTACCGAACAAAAAAAAGAATCATCAAAATTGGTTCACAATTGGCGGAGTTATCACATAACATACATACAAAAAAACGTACAGAGTTTGAAGTGTGACTATTTCTATGTTGTCATCAGAGCACCATGTCAGGAGAACAGAGTGTCAAATATGAATACACAATCTGTGATGTCAAAGCAGAGCCAGATGAGGAAACAGAAGGAACTAGTGAAGAGAACATGATGCAATATTATTGTGAGCTGTATCCCAAGCACGAGATCAAAGAGGAGTTGGTGATCGGACCAGAGGTGCTGCAAGCTGTTCCAAAATCTGAACAACCACCTGCTGATGGTATGTGATCATCAGCAACATAGTATTGCTGCTCTATGTATTTTGTGTAAGTGAGATGGGTTTGCACATGGCCGTCATATCACCTGATGTTAGGAGGCTCTGAATGGAAATCATGCTCATCCAGCCTCAACCTAATTAGGTGCTGGCTTTACCTTGTAGTTTTACATATCAGAACACAACAGTGCTATTAACACTGCTGTTTGTCTGTAGACTTAGGTAGCATGGTGGTGGCTAGCCCAGCAGACATATAACAACCACTAAACAAAAGGAGTACCGCTGGGAACCACCACTGGATCGAACCTGGGTCCTCCAAATTGTTACTCCAGCGGTAGCGTGGTACAAACACTACACAACACACTCAGCTGAATTACATCCTCACCTGAATTCATGTATAATAATGTACTATTAAATCATATCTTATCGTAAAGGTGTTTGGACACATCACCCGCATATAAAGCTCACTGGAACAATTAGTGATGCAAGGAAGAGTAGAAAGTCAAAGTTCTCGCGGCTGATCCCTTCCCTTGCTATACATTAAGAACTCTAAGAGACGTTCTTAGATTGGTTCTAAGCAACTACTAGTACTTTACCCTTGGACTTCATATGTGTGCACTTCAAATTACTGCTGGATTCAATGGACGGGTAGAAAGTGGTATGTGGTCGTTTTCCATGCCAATAGACTCTTATTGTTACTGAATGTAATGTTTCACATCCGCAGGTGTTGTGACAGAGTCTGCACATGAAGACCACACACGGACATCAGCACCCACAAGTGATCACAGCTTTGTGTGTGACCATTGTAACCTATCATTCACCAACGAGCGCTGCTTAGTAGACCACATCCAAGAACATGAACAGACTAATCTGAGAGAAGGTCATTTAAATGATATTTCTGGAGGGAAGAAGTTCAGTTGTGAAATGTGTTTTGAAAATTTTGATAACTTGAGTCGTTTAAAAAATCATTTATTGATACACACAGGGGAGAAAAGATTCTCTTGTGAACTATGTCTTAAGAAATTCACTGAAAAAGGTAGTTTGAATAGACATTTATTAGTACACACTGGCGAGAAAAAGTTCTCTTGTGAACTATGTCATAAGAAATTTTCTCTGAAGAGTAATTTAAATAAACATTTATTAGTACACACAGGCGAGAAAAAGTTTTCTTGTGAACTATGTCATAAGAAATTTACTGAAAGAAGTACTTTAAATAAACATTTATTAGTACACACAGGCGAGAAAAAGTTCTCTTGTGAACTATGTCATAAGAAATTTACCCAAAAGATTAGTTTAAGTAATCATTTATTATTACACTCAGGCGATACAAGGTTCTCTTGTGATGTATGTCATAAGAAATTCTCTCAAAGGTCACATTTAAATAGTCATTTATTAGTACACACAGGCGAGAAAAGATTCTCTTGTGAAATATGTCATAAGAAATTCTCTCAAAGGTCTCATTTAAATAGTCATTTATTAGTACATTCAAACGAGAAAAAGTTCTCTTGTGAACTATGTCGTAAGAAATTTACTCAAAAGAGTAATTTAAATAAACATTTACTATTACACTAAGGTGAGAAAAGATTTTAAATAAAAATGGATTAGTACACAGCATAGAGGATGCTTTGTATCACACACAGGCGATAAAAGGTCCTCTTGAGAACTGTGTGATAAGACTGAAAAGAGTAGGGAAAAGGACATAGGCTACTTTTATCTCGGTTGACTAAGTAGTTCATGTAAATTTCTGAAGTCAACTTGGACGAAGTCAATAGCGTTATACGGTAAAATAATACCTAAGTTATTTAGAAAAAAATATTCCTTAATGCGTGTTGTGTATGTATTTCCAAGCAAATAAATTTAATAATACTACAAATACACACAAAACAAGAAGAAGGGTACACACAATACATGTCAGAAATAACAATAACAACATCGTTCACTGCATAGTATTATGAGAGCAAAAAAATTTAAAAATGTTTTATTGATTAAAATACATGTATAATCTTGTATTTTGTGTCTGTGTGAATGTCATGTCTGTGTGTGATCCATATAAGTAAGATACATAAGAATAGTTTTAAGCGCTCTGGAGTTGTATGTCGGTATCAGGTCGGTATGGAAAACATCTGCATATCTGGCTCAAACAATTTGACGACCCAGACATGCTGCAATCATGTTATGGTCCCAGAGTTGTAACCGGCTGCCCTCGCTAATGAGAGAGGTTCACGGTCTGAACTATCCGCCAAACAAAAAGTATTGGTGAGCAGAGTTTATATAAAGTAGATGTCTTCTTCTACTCTACATAAATAGTAACATTAAATTATCAAACGAGAAAAACTGTTTATTTTCTGTCCTCCATGATCAAGTATTACCGTCACGCATGTAATCAATCTTGAAACAGAAACCGTCGTAGTGGGGGCTTGTTAATTCATGAGGCGCATTACGTGTGCGAAGTTTATCTTAGACTCAGACCTCCAGACGCAGTTTAAACTGAATAAGATCTGGTGAAGGTGTGTTATGTTTGTTTGGATCTTTACGATTCTGAATTCGGAACCCATCGCATCCATTTTCTGTTTAGCGTTTCGTACCCAAACGGTAAGTAAAGGTTACCAAGTCTCGTGCGTCCGTCCGTCTGTCAGCGGGCTGCATCTTACGATCCGTAATAGGGAGACGATTGAAATGTTCGCAGAATGTGTATTTCTGTTACCGCTATAAACAACAAATAATGAAAAATTAAAGGGGCTCTCGTACTAGAAGCGGAGTTTTATAATTACAAACTTAACTTTCCAGTTTAAGGCCATACATCGGGTATGGAATGTAACTGCCAAGTAAAGTTTGTTTTGCTTTAGAGACGTGTTTTGAGGTATTAGTGGCGCCATCTAGTGACACAGCCCAAAAATTAAACGGAAATGTTTGGTATTTAAGCGCATTTGTTAGATCATGGTTCGTTGCATATTATTGATGATTTTCAGTATTTAAATTATTCATATACGGAACCGTCGGTGCATGAGACAGAGTCGCACCTTTTTTTTTAAATTGCAAAACTCATGCAGTTTTTATGAAACGCTCGTGTGTTACATTCCCGATAGTTTTCAATTATTAAAATATTCGTTGGCAACACTTTCGTTATTACTTCAAAGTCTTTAAACAAATCGGAATTGAAGTCCATCCACATTCCACAGTAAAAAGTAAAAATCTCGTAAAACGCTTTCGTAAATTGAGTCTTAATTCCTCTTTGCTTGAATTGCATATAACGGGTCCCACAGAGGCTTGAATATAGGCTGAGGTATGTAGTACAGTATGTACAAAATACATTGAACCGTGGTTAGGTTGTAGTCCTAGGTTTAGAGCAAACTATCTATTATAAAATTAATTTGTACTTATAATTTCTTTTGATTGCCTTTTTAGGGTTCCATAGTTAAACAGGAAGCCCTTACAGTTTCGCTTTGCCTGTCCGTCCGCGGCTTAGCTCCGAGACCCATACTACTAGAAAGCTGTAATCATCTATGGAACCTTACACTGACAGTGTTTCGACACGCACTTGGCTGCTTTTTCTTTCAATTTTTCGACAGATGTACTAGGCAACCATGAGTACTGAGGAGGTGGATAACAGTAACTAGACGATCTACTAAGAAGATCCTTATCACATCCCTATGTTTATAACCTCTGCTTCTTTTATATGGCAAGTGTTAAAGATTATTAGGGTAACCATAGAAATCAAACAATTAACACGTTCTAAAATAACTTAAAACAGACTTCCACTGCCTTAAAAATCACGCTTAGAGGTAGAATTATCTGGATACAGATTTGGCTTTTGTTGAATTTCTCAAAAGTTTGATAAAATTTATATGGGACCACCTCTGAAGTATGCTCTACCAAACAAAAAAAGAATCATCAAAATTGGTGGAGTTATCACATAACATACATACAAAAAAACATACAGTCGAATTGAGAACCTCATTTTTTGAAGTCGGTTGTAAAGGGAGCGCAGGCAAAGTGATTGAGTTTGAAGTGTGACGATTCTATGTTGTCATCAGAGCACCATGTCAGGAGAACAGAGTGTCAAATATGAATACACAATCTGTGATGTCAAAGTAGAGCCGGATGAGGAAACAGAAGGAACTAGTGAAGTGAACATGATGCAATATTATTGTGAGCTGTATCCCGAGCACGAGATCAAAGAGGAGTTGGTGATCGGACCAGAGGTGCTGCAGGCTGTCCCACGGTCTCAACAACCACCTGCTGACGGTATGTGATCAACATCAACATATTGTTGCTGCTCTATGTATTAAAGAGGAGTTGGTGATCGGACCAGAGGTGCTGCAGGCTGTCCCACGGTCTGAACAACCACCTGCTGATGGTATGTGATCAACATCAACATATTGTTGCTGCTCTATGTATTAAAGAGGAGTTGGTGATCGGACCAGAGGTGCTGCAGGCTGTCCCACAGTCTGAACAACCACCTGCTGACGGTATGTGATCAACATCAACATATTGTTGCTGCTCTATGTATTAAAGAGGAGTTGGTGATCGGACCAGAGGTGCTGCAGGCTGTCCCACAGTCTGAACAACCACCTGCTGACGGTATGTGATCAACATCAACATATTGTTGCTGCTCTATGTATTAAAGAGGAGTTGGTGATCGGACCAGAGGTGCTGCAGGCTGTCCCATGGCCTCAACAACCACCTGCTGACGGTATGTGATCAACATCAACATATTGTTGCTGCTCTATGTATTTTGTGTAAGTGTGATGGGTTTGCACATGACCTTCATATCACCTGATGTTAGGAGGCTCTGAATGGAAATCATGCTCACCCAGCCTCAACCTAATTAGGTGCTGGTTTCACCTTTTAGTCTTACATATCAGAACACAACAGTGCTATTAACACTGCTGTTTGTCTGTAGACTTAGGTAGCATGGTGGTGGCTAGCCCGGCAGACATATACCAACCACTAAACAAAAGGAGTACCGCTGGGAACCACCACTGGATCGAACCTGGGTCCTCCAAATTGTTACTCCAGCGGTAGCGTGGTACAAACACTACACAACACATTCAGCTGAATTACATCCTCACCTGAATTCATGTATAATAATGTACTATTAAATCATATCTTATCGTAAAGTTTTTGGACACATCACCCGCATAGAAAGCTGACTGGAACAATTAGTGATACAAGGAAGAGTAGAAAGTCAAAGTTCTCGCGGCTGATCCCTTCCCTTGCTATACATTAAGAACTCTAAGAGACGTTCTTAGATTGGTTCTAAGCAACTACTAGTACTTTACCCTTGGACTTCATATGTGTGCACTTCAAATTACTGCTGGATTCAATGGACGGATAGAAAGTGGTATGTGGTCGTTTTCCATGCCAATAGACTCTTATTGTTACTGAATGTAATGTTTCACATCCGCAGGTGTTGTGACAGAGTCTGCACATGAAGACCACACACGGACATCAGCACCCACAAGTGATCACAGCTTTGTGTGTGACCATTGTAACCTATCATTCACCACCGAGCGCTGCTTAGTAGACCACATCCAAGAACATGAACAGACTAATCTGAGAGAAGGTCATTTAAATGATATTTCTGGAGGGAAGAAGTTCAGTTGTGAAATGTGTTTTGAAAATTTTGATAACTTGAGTCATTTAAAAAGTCATTTATTAATACACACAGGGGAGAAAAGTTTCTCTTGTGAACTATGTCTTAAGAAATTCACTGAAAAAAGTAGTTTGAATAGACATTTATTAATACACTCAGGGGAGAAAAGGTTCTCTTGTGAACTATGTCGTAAGAAATTTACTCAAAAGAGTAATTTAAATAAACATTTATTAATACACTCAGACGAGAAAAAGTTCTCTTGTGAATTATGTCATAAGAAATTTTCTCAAAAGAGTAATTTAAATAAACATTTAGTAGTACACACAGGCGAGAAAAAGTTCTCTTGTGAACTATGTCATAAGAAATTTACTGAAAGAAGTACTTTAAATAAACATTTATTGATACACACAGGAGAGAAAAGATTCTCTTGTGAAATATGTCATAAGAAATTTTCTCGAAAGAGTATTTTAAATAAACATGTATTAGTACACACAGGCGAGAAAAGATTCTCTTGTGAAATATGTCATAAGAAATTCTCTCAAAGGTCTCATTTAAATAGTCATTTATTAGTACATTCAAACGAGAAAAAGTTCTCTTGTGAACTATGTCGTAAGAAATTTTCTCAAAAGAGTATTTTAAATAAACATGTATTAGTACACAGCATAGAGGATGCTTTGTATCACACACAGGCGATAAAAGGTCCTCTTGAGAACTGTGTGATAAGACTGAAAAGAGTAGGGAAAAGGACATAGGCTACTTTTATCTCGGTTGAACAAGTAGTTCATGTAAATTTATAAAGTCAACTTGGACGAAGTCAATAGCGTTATACGGTAAAATAATACCTAAGTTATTTAGAAAAAAATATTCCTTAATGCGTGTTGTGTATGTATTTCCAAGCAAATAAAACTACAATTACACACAAAACAAGAAGAAGGGTACACACAATACATGTCAGAAATAACAATAACAACATCGTTCACTGCATAGTATTATGAGAGCAAAAAAATTTAAAAATGTTTTATTGATTAAAATACATGTATAATCTTGTATTTTGTGTCTGTGTGAATGTCATGTCTGTGTGTGATCCATATAAGTAAGATACATAAGAATAGTTTTAAGCGCTCTGGAGTTGTATGTCGGTATCAGGTCGGTATGGAAAACATCTGCATATCTGGCTCAAACAATTTCACGACCCAGACATGCTGCAATCATGTTATGGTCCCTGAGTTGTAACCGGCTGCCCTCGCTAATGAGAGATGTTCACGGTCTGAACTATCCGCCAAACAAAAAGTATTGGTGAGCAGAGTTTATATAAAGTAGATGTCTTCTTCTACTCTACATAAATAGTAACATTAAATTATCAAACGAGAAAAACTGTTTATTTTCTGTCCTCCATGATCAAGTATTACCGTCACGCGTGTAATCAATCTTGAAACAGAAACCGTCGTAGTGGGGGCTTGTTAATTCATGAGGCGCATTACGTGTGCGAAGTTTATCTTAGACTCAGACCTCCAGACGCAGTTTAAACTGAATAAGATCTGGTGAAGGTGTGTTATGTTTGTTTGGATCTTTACGATTCTGAATTCGGAACCCATCGCATCCATTTTCTGTTTAGCGTTTCGTACCCAAACGGTAAGTAAAGGTTACCAAGTCTCGTGCGTCCGTCCGTCTGTCAGCGGGCTGCATCTTACGATCCGTAATAGGGAGACGATTGAAATGTTCGCAGAATGTGTATTTCTATTACCGCTATAAACAACAAATAATGAAAAATTAAAGGGGCTCTCGTACTAGAAGCGGAGTTTTATAATTACAAACTTAACTTTGCAGTTTAAGGCCATACATCGGGTATGGAATGTAACTGCCAAGTAAAGTTTGTTTTGCTTTAGAGACGTGTTTTGAGGTATTAGTGGCGCCATCTAGTGACGCAGCCCAAAAATTAAACGGAAATGTTTGGTATTTAAGCGCATTTGTTAGATCATTGTTCTTCAGTATTTAAATTATTCATATACGGAACCGTCGGTGCAGGAGACGGAGTCGCACTTTTTTAAAAAAGTCGCATAACTTACGCAGTTTATAAACGCTCGTGTGTAACATTCTCAAAAGTTTTCAATTATTAAAATATTCGTTGGCAACACTTTCGTTATTACTTCAAAGTCTAAACAAATCGCAATTGAATACTCCCCTTATTACTCTACTCTACTCTTTGATTGAAGTCCATCCACAGTAAAAAGTAAAAACCTCGTAAAACGCTTTCGGAAAATCGTGTCCTGAGTAAATTGAGTCTTAATTCCTCTTTGCTTGAATTGCACATAACGGGTCCCATAGAGGCTTGAATATAAGCTGAGGTATGTAGTACAGTATGCACAAAATACATTGAACCGTGGTTAGGGACTACAACCTAACCAGGTTTAGGGCAAACTATCTATTATAAAATTAATTTGTACTTATAATTTCTCTTGATTGCCTTTTTAGGGTTCCATAGTTAAACAAGAAGCCCTTACAGTTTCGCTTTGCCTGTCCGTCCGCGGCTTAGCTCCGAGACCCTTACTACTAGAAAGCTGTAATCATCTATGGAACCTTACTCAGCATTGCCAGACGTCCCGATTTGGGCGGGACGTCCCGATTTTCAAATCAAAATTAAATGTCCCGCGCGGGACAGGCTCAGTCCCGCTTTTCGGGAATAACTCGACGGTGCGTGCAGCGTACTGAGAAAGCGCGGGGGGAAAATTGCAAAGACACCACTGCCACCACCGCACATAAATGGCACCAGCTCTTTCAACAGTTTCCAAAAAAAGATACTAGGAATATGTTTAAACTAGTGTCTTTCATATTAAGTATTCCAACATCAAACTGCTTTCCTGAACGCGTTTTTTCCCAAATGAATTTAAAATGGTCGGATGCTAGAAATGTTCCGTAAATTTAATAAAAGCAGAATTACTCATCCAGTTTAATCTACATCTATCCTGTGAAGAGTTCTTCATCTTTATTAAAGAGAAAAGGGATACTTTAAAAGAAGTTAAATCTTCACAGAAATATCATGAATAAGTTATTCTTATAAATAATTATTCTCTTATTGTAAGTTTCAATTTGTTACACTCACTTCTCAGAGTTTGAAACGCCATATTTTTCTAATGAACAAAACTTTTTTGATTTTAATTTCTGTTTTTTTTTTGTATTCAGAAGACGAAAAAGACTTAACTATTTAACGATAGGGTAAATCTGATTTAAAATATCATATTTTTATTAAAATACATTTTCTATGGATATTTTTGCTATCTATTGTCACGTAAACGTAATTTGAACTCAAATAAAAAGTTAAATATTCAAAAACTTTTGATTATATACGTTTTTTTTACTATGTCCCGCTTTCGACGAAAGAATCCCGCTTTTTTCACTGAAAATGTTCCTAAATCCCGACTTGGCAAAAAAATATCTGGCAACGCTGAACCTTACACTGACAGTGTTTCGACACGCACGTGGCTGCTTTTTCTTTCAATTTTTCGACAGATGTACTAGGCAACCATGAGTACTGAGGAGGTGGATAACTAGACGATCTACTAAGAAGATCCTTATCACATCCCTATGTTTATAACCTCTGCTTCTTTTATATGGCAAGTGTTAAAGATTATTAGGGTAAACGTAGAAATCAAACAATTAACACGTTCAAAAATAACTGGAAACAGACTTCCACTGCCTTAAAAATCACGTTTAGAGGTAGAATTATCTGAATACAGATTTGGCTTTTGTTGATTTTCTCAAATGTTCGATAAAATTTATATGGGACCACCTCTGAAGTATGCTCTACCGAACAATAAAAGAATCATCAAAATTGGTTCACAATTGGCGGAGTTATCACATAACATACATACAAAAAATCATTCAGTCGAATTGAGAACCTCATTTTTTGAAGTCGGTTGTAAAGGGACCGCAGGCAAAGTGATTGAGTTTGAAGTGTGACTATTTCTATGTTGTCATCAGAGCACCATGTCAGGGGAACAGAGTGTCAAATATGAAGATGCAATCTGTGATGTCAAAGCAGAGCCAGATGAGGAAACAGAAGGAACAAGTGAAGAGAACATGATGCAATATTATTGTGAGCTGTATCCCGAGCACGAGATCAAAGAGGAGTTGGTGATCGGACCAGAGGTGCTGCAGGCTGTTCCACGGTCTCAACAACCACCTGCTGACGGTATGTGATCAACATCAACATATTGCTGCTCTATGTATTTTGTGTAAGTGAGATGGGTTTGCACATGGCCTTCATATCACCTGATGTTAGGAGGCTCTGAACAGAAATCATGCTCATCCAGCCTCAAGCTAATGGCGTGCTGGTTTCACCTTTTAGTCTTACATATCAGAACACAACAGTGCTATTAACACTGCTGTTTGTCTGTAGACTTAGGTAGCATGGTGGTGGCTAGCCCGGCAGACATATACCAACCACTAAACAAAAGGAGTACCGCTGGGAACCACCACTGGATCGAACCTGGGTCCTCCAAATTGTTACTCCAGTGGTAGCGTGGTACAAACACTACACAACACACTCAGCTTAATTTTTTTTAATTTTTTATTATTGAAGATAGACCAACACTTGACCTCAATCTCACCTGATGGTAAGTGACGATGAGGTCGACGATGTTACGTGTTGGTCTAGAAGGTGCCTATTTACTCTTCTTTTGAAGATTCCCAAGTTGTAATTTTCGGGGAACACGGAAACCGGTAGTGTACGAGTATTCCATATTTTTGCTGTACGCACGATAAATGTGGAAGCGAAACGCTTCGTGCGAGCTGTAGGAATATCCACAGTGTACGGGTGAAGGTCTGCTGTTCTTCTGTTTGACCGGTACTTAAACGGCGAAGGTGGAATCAACAAAAATAGCTCTTGCGCACACTCTCCAAAATGTATCCTATAAAATACCGAAAGGCAGGCAACCTGACGCCTATTTTCGAGGCTTAGGAACTTTGCCTTATGTAGCGTATCATTGCCTATCAGTCTCATAGCTCGACGCTCCACCGAGTCCAAAGCAGCTAGTTGATAGCGAGCTGAACCATCCCAAAGATGGCAGAGGTACTCCATGCATGATCTTACTTGAGCGCAATATAGACTCAAGAGCTGTGGTGGCTGGAAGTACCGTCTGACCTTCGATAGGATGCCTAGTTTTTTGGCCGCAGTTTTTGCTATGGACTCGATGTATGTAGCTCCCGAAATTGAGATCAGACGCGATTTCCAATCCCAGGAGCTCGAGACGGTTTGTTATCGGTATGGATACATTTTGGAAGGATGGAGCAAGATGAAATGACATAACATTACATTACATTCTAACCACTGTAATTCATGTATAATAATGTACTATTAAATCATATCTTATCGTAAAGGTGTTTGGACTCATCACTCACATAGAAAGCTCACTGGAACAATTAGTGATACAAGGAAGAGTAGAAGGTCAATGTTCTCACGGCCGATCACCTACAAGATCTGATTAAGTCGTTCACGAAGTGTTCTCTTACTGAGTGCACACGGAATGCCACAAATAGAGAGATGGAGAACTCTCGAAAAGGCCGCGACCTACATAGCAGACGATCCGTAACCACTCCGTCAGGAGTGTACCACTCAGAAGAAGAAGAAATCATATCTTAGAAATAGAAAGAGAGAAATGGCTATGAGAAGAGAGAAACCACAAAAACTTCTGGACTTATGTCAATAAATGCAAACACCTCATGGTTCAATTTTGGGATCAGTCTTATTTATACTTAAAGTTCCAAATTTTAGTCAAGTATTATTTGCAGACGATTCGATGCTCTTGTAACATAATTTAGAATTAGATGATGTAAACAATAATGCAAATATCACTCTATCGGCCTTCGATTTCTGGTTTACTGAAAATGACCTGCAGTTAAACTCCTTAAAAACTAACACAATATTGTTCAATGAAACGTCAAGAAACAAGAACTGAGTGTTCCTTGTTTCTGTTTTCTTTGATTCACTATTTACTCTATTGGGAAGTTGAATTGTGCTCTAGAAGGCTTGCTAAGGTAATGTTGCTGTACATTAAGAATCCCAAGAGACGTTCTTGGATTGGACAATTGTATTCTTTCTAAGCAACTACTAGTACTTTACCCTTGGACTTCATATGTGTGCACTTCAAATTACTGCTGGATTCAATGGACGGATAGAAAGTGGTATGTGGTCGTTTTCCATGCCAATAGACTCTTATTGTTACTGAATGTAATGTTTCACTTCCCCAGGTGTTGTGACAGAGTCTGCACATGAAGACCACACATGGACATCAGCACCCACAAGTGATCACAGCTTTGTGTGTGATCACTGTAACCTATCATTCATCACCGAGCGCTGCTTAGTAGACCACATCCAAGAACATGAACAGACTAATCTGAGAGGTCATTTAAATGATATTTCTGGAGGGAAGAAGTACAATTGTGAAATGTGTTTTGAAAATTTTGATAACTTTAGTCGTTTAAAAAGTAATTTATTAGTACACACAGGGGAGAAAAAGTTCTCTTGTGAACTATGTCATAAGAAATTTTCTCTAAAGAGTAATTTAAATAAACATTTATTAGTACACACAGGCGAGAAAAAGTTTTCTTGTGAACTATGTCATAAGAAATTTACTGAAAGAAGTACTTTAAATAAACATTTATTAGTACACACAGGTGAGAAAAAGTTCTCTTGTGAACTATGTCATAAGAAATTCAATAATAATAGTAATTTAAATAGACATTTATTAGTACACACAGGCGAGAAAAGGTTTTCTTGTGAACTATGTCATAAGAAATTCAATGATAATAGTACTTTAAATAGACATTTATTAGTACACACAGGCGAGCAAAAGTTCTCTTGTGAATTATGTCATAAGAAATTTTCTCAAAATAGTAATTTAAATAAACATTTATTAGTACACACAGGCGAGAAAAAGTTCTCTTGTGAATTATGTTATAATAAATTTTCTCAAAAGAGTAGTTTAAATAAACATTTATTAGTACACACAGGCGAGAAAAAGTTCTCTTGTGAACTATGTCATAAGAAATTCATTGATAATAGTAGTTTAAATAAACATTTATTAGTACACACAGGCGAGAAAAAGTTCTCTTGTGAATTATGTCATAAGAAATTCTATGATAATAGTAGTTTAAATAATCATTTATTAGTACACACAGGCGAGAAAAAGTTCTCTTGTGAATTATGTCATAAGAAATTTTCTCAAAAGAGTAATTTAAATAAACATTTATTAGTTCACACAGGCGAGAAAAAGTTCTCTTGTGAATTATGTCATAAGAAATTCACTGATAATAGTAAGTTAAATAGACATTTATTAGTACACACAGGCGAGAAAAAGTTCTCTTGTGAACTATGTCATAAGAAATTCACTGATAATAGTAAGTTAAATATACATTTATTAATACACACAGGCGAGAAAAAGTTCTTATCGCCGTAGGGGTTTTATTTTATGTGGAGTTTCTATCTTGACGCCATTTGTAAATTTGGTTTTCTATAAACCCGTTCATTAATCTGCTGCGCAGGCGATAACAATGATATATGTATTATAATGCCTTGGATACTATGGATATATTGATATCCCAACATATTATATGTGAACTTTGTGTTGACATTGACATTTGAGATGTCAGTTCAGCCACAGTAAAAGAGTAACATAAAGTTAAATTACGAATATTATTTAATTATTTAAAACTCAAGTCTTGTTTGTGAATTTACTTTAATTTTAACAGTGCAAAATACAATTGAAGTTTTTTTTATAACAACAGTAAAGCATGAACATTTAATTGTCGATTCTCTGTTTTAGGTTAGTAATTATTTTCATAAGTATTTGTTGTGTAAAACTGATTTGTAATTAATAAAGAAAACTCTGTTTTAGATGAATCAAATTGTGTTATGCTTATAAACCTAAGACACTTAGCTTTCATTACGTCCTCGCCTCACGACGTAACTGCCTCTCGATCACAACACAGATTAAACTGTCCATTTACATTCTTATAAGAATAATTGATATGGAATTAGGAGATGATGTCTATGTGATCACAACGTTAGTTAGAAAAGGATCTTGCCCATATACAAGATTGGCACTAGAGTAAAAAGCATAGTCAACATTGGCTTACTGCATGCCACATAGTGTTGGCCAAACTAATGGACAATACCTTTACACCTCGGACGTACAACGTCGCGACAGTTCTCTTGTGAATTATGTCATAAGAAATTTACCCAAAAGATTAGTTTAAGTAATCATTTATTATTACACTCAGGCGATACAAGGTTCTCTTGTGATGTATAGTTTAAGAAATTCTCTCAAGGGTCTCATTTAAATAGTCATTTATTAGTACATTCAAACGAGAAAAAGTCCTCTTGTGATGTATGTCATAAGAAATTTACTGATAATGGTCGTTTAAATAGACATTTATTAATACACACAGTCGAGAAAAAGTTCTCTTGTGAACTATGTCATATGAAATTTGCTGAAAATAGTACTTTTAATAAACATTTATTATTACACACAGGCGAGAAAAGATTTTCTTGTGAACTATGTCGTAAGGTATGTGAAAAGTACGCACGCGAACATAGCCTAATGTATAACACAGAGAAGTCTGTCCTGATGGTTTTCGAGTCTGCCAACACGCCACAAACTGTACCCCCAGTTACTTTGAATGGTGGAGACCTGCAGCGGGTGTACAGTTTCACCTACCTGGGGCACGTTCTACGCAGCGACCTATCTGACATCGACGACATCGAGAGACAGCGCCGAGCGACTAGTGCCCGCGCTCATATGATCGCTCGGTGATATATGATATATGATAATAAAGAGTATTCTATTCTATTCGGAAATTCTACCGATGCAGCGACCGAGTTAAAAGACTGCTTTTCATGACGTATTTCACGAATGTGTACACGGTGGAGTTGTGGGCGAACCACACGAAGGCAGCAATGAACGCCATGCGCGTACAATATAACAATGCGTACCGCGCGATTTTTAAGTTGCCTACATACTACAGTGCGAGCGGCATGCATTGCGCGGGCCGCACGCCGACCTTTCCCGCCCTCCTGCGTGCGCGCTCTGCCGCATTCAACACGCGCGTGGGCAGCTCCCGCAGCCTGCTCATACAAAGCGTCGCCGAGTGGCCCCGAAGCCCTATCGTTGAAGTGTGGCGGAACTACCATACGCCAATCACGTAATCTAGCCTTAAGTTTTTTTTGTGTGTGTTTGTGTGGTTTTTTGTTGTTGTTGTAGTGTAAATATGGCTGTATGCTGGAATAAATTGATTTTATTTTATTATTATTTTTTTATTTATAAGAAATTCAAAGATAATAGTAAGTTAAATAGACATTTATTAGTACACTCAGGCGAGAAAAGATTCTCTTGTGAACTATGTCATAAGAAGTTTATTAGAAAGAGTATTTTAAATAAACATGTATTAGTACACAGCATAGAGGATGCTTTGTATCACACACAGGCGATAAAAGGTCCTCTTGAGAACTGTGTGATAAGACTGAGAGTAGGGAAAAGGACATAGGCTACTTTTATCTCGGTTGAGCAAGTAGTTCATGTGAATTTATAAAGTCAACTTGGACGAAGTCAATAGCGTTATACGGTAAAATAATACCTATGTTATTTAGAAAAAAATATTCCTTAATGCGTGTTGTGTATGTATTTCCAAGCAAATAAATTTAATAATACTACAATTACACACAAAACAAGAAGAAGGGTACACACAATACATGTCAGAAATAACAATAACAACATCGTTCACTGCAAAGTATTATGAGAGCAAAAAAATTTAAAAATGTTTTATTGATTAAAATACATGTATAATCTTGTATTTTGTGTCTGTGTGAATGTCATGTCTGTGTGTGATCCATATAAGTAAGATACATAAGAATAGTTTTAAGCACTCTTGAGTTGTATGTCGGTATGGAAAACATCTGCATATCTGGCTCAAACAATTTCACGACCCGGACATGCTGCAATCATGTTATGGTCCCTGAGTTGTAACAGGCTGGCGGGCAGCCAGCTCAGCTCAGCTAATGAGAGAGGTTCACGGTCTGAACTATCCGCCAAACAAAAAGTATTGGTGAGCAGAGTTTATATAAAGTAGATGTCTTCTTCTACTCTACATAAATAGCAACATTAAATTATCAAACGAGAAAAACTGTTTATTTTCTGTCCTCCATGATCAAGTATTACCGTCACGCGTGTAATCAATCTTGAAACAGAAACCGTCGTAGTGGGGGCTTGTTAATTCATGAGGCGCATTACGTGTGCGAAGTTTATCTTAGACTCAGACCTCCAGACGCAGTTTAAACTGAATAAGATCTGGTGAAGGTGTGTTATGTTTGTTTGGATCTTTACGATTCTGAATTCGGAACCCATCGCATCCATTTTCTGTTTAGCGTTTCGTACCCAAACGGTAAGTAAAGGTTACCAAGTCTCGTGCGTCCGTCCGTCTGTCAGCGGGCTGCATCTTACGATCCGTAATAGGGAGACGATTGAAATGTTCGCAGAATGTGTATTTCTATTACCGCTATAAACAACAAATAATGAAAAATTAAAGGGGCTCTCGTACTAGAAGCGGTGTTTTATAATTACAAACTTAACTTTGCAGTTTAAGGCCATACATCGGGTATGGAATTTAACTGCTAAGTAAAGTTTGTTTTGCTTTAGAGACGTGTTTTGAGAGAGGTTTTGAGGTATTAGTGGCGCCATCTAGTGACACAGCCCAAAAATTAAACGGAAATGTTTGGGATTTAAGCGCATTTGTTAGATCATGGTTCGTTGCATATTATTGATGATTTTCAGTATTTAAATTATTCATATACGGAACCGTCGGTGATTGCGACAGAGTCGCACTTTTTTTTTTAAATTGCATAACTCATGCAGTTTTTATGAAACGCTCGTGTGTTACATTCTCGATAGTTTTCAATTATTAAAATATTCGTTGGCAACACTTTCGTTATTACTTCAAAGTCTATAAACAAATCGGAATTGAAGTCCATCCACATTCCACAGTAAAAAGTAAAAATCTCGTAAAACGCTTTCGTAAATTGAGTCTTAATTCCTCTTTGCTTGAATTGCATATAACGGGTCCCACAGAGGCTTGAATATAGGCTGAGGTATGTAGTACAGTATGTACAAAATACATTGAACCGTGGTTAGGTTGTAGTCCTAGGTTTAGAGCAAACTACCTATTATAAAATTAATTTGTACTTATAATTTCTTTTGATTGCCTTTTTAGGGTTCCATAGTTAAACAGGAAGCCCTTACAGTTTCGCTTTGCCTGTCCGTCCGCGGCTTAGCTCCGAGACCCATACTACTAGAAAGCTGTAATCATCTATGGAACCTTACACTGACAGTGTTTCGACACGCACTTGGCTGCTTTTTCTTTCAATTTTTCGACAGATGTACTAGGCAACCATGAGTACTGAGGAGGTGGATAACTAGACGATCTACTAAGAAGATCCTTATCACATCCCTATGTTTATAACCTCTGCTTCTTTTATATGGCAAGTGTTAAAGATTATTAGGGTAACCATAGAAATCAAACAATTAACACGTTCTAAAATAACTTAAAACAGACTTCCACTGCCTTAAAAATCACGCTTAGAGGTAGAATTATCTGGATACAGATTTGGCTTTTGTTGAATTTCTCAAAAGTTTGATAAAATTTATATGGGACCACCTCTGAAGTATGCTCTACCAAACAAAAAAAGAATCATCAAAATTGGTGGAGTTATCACATAACATACATACAAAAAAACATACAGTCGAATTGAGAACCTCATTTTTTGAAGTCGGTTGTAAAGGGAGCGCAGGCAAAGTGATTGAGTTTGAAGTGTGACTATTCTATGTTGTCATCAGAGCACCATGTCAGGAGAACAGAGTGTCAAATATGAATACACAATCTGTGATGTCAAAGTAGAGCCGGATGAGGAAACAGAAGGAACTAGTGAAGTGAACATGATGCAATATTATTGTGAGCTGTATCCCGAGCACGAGATCAAAGAGGAGTTGGTGATCGGACCAGAGGTGCTGCAGGCTGTCCCACGGTCTCAACAACCACCCGCTGACGGTATGTGATCATCATCAACATATTGTTGCTGCTCTATGTATTAAAGAGGAGTTGGTGATCGGACCAGAGGTGCTGCAGGCTGTCCCACGGTCTGAACAACCACCTGCTGACGGTATGTGATCAACATCAACATATTGTTGCTGCTCTATGTATTAAAGAGGAGTTGGTGATCGGACCAGAGGTGCTGCAGGCTGTCCCACGGTCTGAACAACCACCTGCTGACGGTATGTGATCAACATCAACATATTGTTGCTGCTCTATGTATTAAAGAGGAGTTGGTGATCGGACCAGAGGTGCTGCAGGCTGTCCCACAGTCTGAACAACCACCTGCTGACGGTATGTGATCAACATCAACATATTGTTGCTGCTCTATGTATTAAAGAGGAGTTGGTGATCGGACCAGAGGTGCTGCAGGCTGTCCCATGGCCTCAACAACCACCTGCTGACGGTATGTGATCAACATCAACATATTGTTGCTGCTCTATGTATTTTGTGTAAGTGTGATGGGTTTGCACATGACCTTCATATCACCTGATGTTAGGAGGCTCTGAATGGAAATCATGCTCACCCAGCCTCAACCTAATTAGGTGCTGGCTTTACCTTGTAGTTTTACATATCAGAACACAACAGTGCTATTAACACTGCTGTTTGTCTGTAGACTTAGGTAGCATGGTGGTGGCTAGCCCGGCAGACATATACCAACCACTAAACAAAAGGAGTACCGCTGGGAACCACCACTGGATCGAACCTGGGTCCTCCAAATTGTTACTCCAGCGGTAGCGTGGTACAAACACTACACAACACATTCAGCTGAATTACATCCTCACCTGAATTCATGTATAATAATGTACTATTAAATCATATCTTATCGTAAAGGTGTTTGGACACATCACCCGCATAGAAAGCTGACTGGAACAATTAGTGATACAAGGAAGAGTAGAAAGTCAAAGTTCTCGCGGCTGATCCCTTCCCTTGCTATACATTAAGAACTCTAAGAGACGTTCTTAGATTGGTTCTAAGCAACTACTAGTACTTTACCCTTGGACTTCATATGTGTGCACTTCAAATTACTGCAGGATTCAATGGACGGATAGAAAGTGGTATGTGGTCGTTTTCCATGCCAATAGACTCTTATTGTTACTGAATGTAATGTTTCACATCCGCAGGTGTTGTGACAGAGTCTGCACATGAAGACCACACACGGACATCAGCACCCACAAGTGATCACAGCTTTGTGTGTGATCACTGTAACCTATCATTCACCAACGAGCGCTGCTTAGTAGACCACATCCAAGAACATGAACAGACTAATCTGAGAGAAGGTCATTTAAATGATATTTCTGGAGGGAAGAAGTTCAGTTGTGAAATGTGTTTTGAAAATTTTGATAACTTGAGTCATTTAAAAAGTCATTTATTAATACACACAGGGGAGAAAAGTTTCTCTTGTGAACTATGTCTTAAGAAATTCACTGAAAAAAGTAGTTTGAATAGACATTTATTAATACACTCAGGGGAGAAAAGGTTCTCTTGTGAACTATGTCGTAAGAAATTTACTCAAAAGAGTAATTTAAATAAACATTTATTAATACACTCAGACGAGAAAAAGTTCTCTTGTGAATTATGTCATAAGAAATTTTCTCAAAAGAGTAATTTAAATAAACATTTAGTAGTACACACAGGCGAGAAAAAGTTCTCTTGTGAACTATGTCATAAGAAATTTACTGAAAGAAGTACTTTAAATAAACATTTATTGATACACACAGGAGAGAAAAGATTCTCTTGTGAAATATGTCATAAGAAATTTTCTCGAAAGAGTATTTTAAATAAACATGTATTAGTACACACAGGCGAGAAAAGATTCTCTTGTGAAATATGTCATAAGAAATTCTCTCAAAGGTCTCATTTAAATAGTCATTTATTAGTACATTCAAACGAGAAAAAGTTCTCTTGTGAACTATGTCGTAAGAAATTTTCTCAAAAGAGTATTTTAAATAAACATGTATTAGTACACAGCATAGAGGATGCTTTGTATCACACACAGGCGATAAAAGGTCCTCTTGAGAACTGTGTGATAAGACTGAAAAGAGTAGGGAAAAGGACATAGGCTACTTTTATCTCGGTTGAACAAGTAGTTCATGTAAATTTATAAAGTCAACTTGGACGAAGTCAATAGCGTTATACGGTAAAATAATACCTAAGTTATTTAGAAAAAAATATTCCTTAATGCGTGTTGTGTATGTATTTCCAAGCAAATAAAACTACAATTACACACAAAACAAGAAGAAGGGTACACACAATACATGTCAGAAATAACAATAACAACATCGTTCACTGCAAAGTATTATGAGAGCAAAAAAATTTAAAAATGTTTTATTGATTAAAATACATGTATAATCTTGTATTTTGTGTCTGTGTGAATGTCATGTCTGTGTGTGATCCATATAAGTAAGATACATAAGAATAGTTTTAAGCGCTCTGGAGTTGTATGTCGGTATCAGGTCGGTATGGAAAACATCTGCATATCTGGCTCAAACAATTTCACGACCCAGACATGCTGCAATCATGTTATGGTCCCAGAGTTGTAACCGGCTGCCCTCGCTAATGAGAGAGGTTCACGGTCTGAACTATCCGCCAAACAAAAAGTATTGGTGAGCAGAGTTTATATAAAGTAGATGTCTTCTTCTACTCTACATAAATAGCAACATTAAATTATCAAACGAGAAAAACTGTTTATTTTCTGTCCTCCATGATCAAGTATTACCGTCACGCGTGTAATCAATCTTGAAACAGAAACCGTCGTAGTGGGGGCTTGTTAATTCATGAGGCGCATTACGTGTGCGAAGTTTATCTTAGACTCAGACCTCCAGACGCAGTTCCAACTGAATAAGATCTGGTGAAGGTGTGTTATGTTTGTTTGGATCTTTAAGATTCTGAATTCGGAACCCATCGCATCCATTTTCTGTTTAGCGTTTCGTACCCAAACGGTAAGTAAAGGTTACCAAGTCTCGTGCGTCCGTCCGTCTGTCAGCGGGCTGCATCTTACGATCCGTAATAGGGAGACGATTGAAATGTTCGCAGAATGTGTATTTCTATTACCGCTATAAACAACAAATAATGAAAAATTAAAGGGGCTCTCGTACTAGAAGCGGAGTTTTATAATTACAAACTTAACTTTCCAGTTTAAGGCCATACATCGGGTATGGAATGTAACTGCCAAGTAAAGTTTGTTTTGCTTTAGATACGCGTTTTGAAGTATTAGTGGCGCCATCTAGTGATGCAGCCCAAAAATTAAACGGAAATGTTTGGTATTTAAGCGGATTTGTTAGATCATTGTTCTTCAGTATTTAAATTATTCATATACGGAACCGTCGGTGCAGGAGACGGAGTCGCACTTTTTTTAAAAAGTCGCATAACTTACGCAGTTTATAAACGCTCGTGTGTAACATTCTCAAAAGTTTTCAATTATTAAAATATTCGTTGGCAACACTTTCGTTATTACTTCAAAGTCTTTAAACAAATCGGAATTGAAGTCCATCCACAGTAAAAAGTAAAAACACTTTCGGAAAATTATGTCCTGTCCTGAGTAAATTGAGTCTTAATTCCTCTTTGCTTGATTTGCACATAACGGGTCCCACAGAGGCTTGAATATAGGCTGAGGTATGTAGTACAGTAATGCACAAAATACATTGAACCGTGGTTAGGGTCTACAACCTAACCATGTTTAGGGCAAACTATCTGTTATAAAATTAATTTGTACATATAATTTCTCTTGATTGCCTTTTTAGGGTTCCATAGTTAAACAGGAAGCCCTTACAGTTTCGCTTTGCCTGTCCGTCCGCGGCTTAGCTCCGAGACCCTTACTACTAGAAAGCTGTAATCATCTATGGAACCTTACACTGACAGTGGTTCGACACGCACTTGGCAGCTTTTTCTTTCAATTTTTCGACAGATGTACTAGGCAACCATGAGTACTGAGGAGGTGGATAACAGTAACTAGACGATCTACTAAGAAGATCCTTATCACATCCCTATGTTTATAACCTCTGCGTCTTTTATATGGCAAGTGTTAAAGATTATTAGGGTAAACGTAGAAATCAAACAATTAAAGCGTTCAAAAATAACTGAAAACAGACTTTCACTGCCTTAAAAATCACGCTTAGAGGTAGAATGATCTGGATACAGATTTGGCTTTTGTTGATTTTCTCAAAAGTTTGATAAAATTTATTTGGGACCACCTCTGAAGTATGCTCTACCAAACAAAAAAAGAATCATCAAAATTGGTGGAGTTATCACATAACATACATACAAAAAAACATACAGTCGAATTGAGAACCTCATTTTTTGAAGTCGGTTGTAAAGGGAGCGCAGGCAAAGTGATTGAGTTTGAAGTGTGACTATTCTATGTTGTCATCAGAGCACCATGTCAGGAGAACAGTGTCAAATATGAAGATGCAATCTGTGATGTCAAAGCAGAGCCAGATGAGGAAACAGAAGGAACTAGTGAAGAGAACATGATGCAATATTATTGTGAGCTGTATCCCAAGCACGAGATCAAAGAGGAGTTGGTGATCGGACCAGAGGTGCTGCAAGCTGTTCCAAAATCTGAACAACCACCTGCTGATGGTATGTGATCATCAGCAACATAGTATTGCTGCTCTATGTATTTTGTGTAAGTGAGATGGGTTTGCACATGGCCTTCATATCACCTGATGTTAGGAGGCTCTGAACAGAAATCATGCTCATCCAGCCTCAAGCTAATGGCGTGCTGGTTTCACCTTGTAGTCTTACATATCAGAACACAACAGTGCTATTAACACTGCTGTTTGTCTGTAGACTTAGGTAGCATGGTGGTGGCTAGCCCGGCAGACATATACCAACCACTAAACAAAAGGAGTACCGCTGGGAACCACCACTGGATCGAACCTGGGTCCTCCAAATTGTTACTCCAGTGGTAGCGTGGTACAAACACTACACAACACACTCAGCTGAATTACATCCTCACCTGAATTCATGTATAATAATGTACTATTAAATCATATCTTATCGTAAAGGTGTTTGGACACATCACCCGCATATAAAGCTCACTGGAACAATTAGTGATGCAAGGAAGAGTAGAAAGTCAACGTTCTCGCGGCTGATCCCTTCCCTTGCTATACATTAAGAACTCTAAGAGACGTTCTTAGATTGGTTCTAAGCAACTACTAGTACTTTACCCTTGGACTTCATATGTGTGCACTTCAAATTACTGCAGGATTCAATGGACGGGTAGAAAGTGGTATGTGGTCGTTTTCCATGCCAATAGACTCTTATTGTTACTGAATGTAATGTTTCACATCCGCAGGTGTTGTGACAGAGTCTGCACATGAAGACCACACACAGACATCAGCACCCACAAGTGATCACAGCTTTGTGTGTGATCACTGTAACCTATCATTCACCACCGAGCGCTGCTTAGTAGACCACATCCAAGAACATGAACAGACTAATCTGAGAGAAGGTCATTTAAATGATA
This sequence comes from Carcina quercana, assembly GCA_910589575.2. Taxonomy (NCBI): domain Eukaryota; kingdom Metazoa; phylum Arthropoda; class Insecta; order Lepidoptera; family Depressariidae; genus Carcina; species Carcina quercana. Next base: position 6,775,617 of record OU342455.1, on the reverse strand, counting down.
TTTCTGGAGGGAAGAAGTTCAGTTGTGAAATGTGTTTTGAAAATTTTGATAACTTGAGTCGTTTAAAAAATCATTTATTAATACACACAGGCGAGAAAAGGTTTTCTTGTGAATTATGTTTTAAGAAATTCATTGATAATAGTAAGTTAAATAGACATTTATTAATACACACAGGCGAGAAAACGTTCTCTTGTGAATTATGTCTTAAGAAATTCATTGATAATAGTAGTTTAAATAGACATTTATTAGTACACACAGGCGAGAAAAAGTTTTCTTGTGAAATATGTCATAAGAAATTTACTGAAAGGAGTACTTTAAATAAACATTTATTGATACACACAGGAGAGAAAAGATTCTCTTGTGAACTATGTCATAAGAAATTCACTCAAAAGTATTATTTAAAGAGTCATTTGTTAGTACACACAGGTGTGAAAAAGTTCTCTTGTGAACTATGCCATAAGAAATTCATTGATAATAGTAGTTTAAACAGACATTTATTAGTACACACAGGTGAGAAAAAGTTCTCTTGTGAACTATGTCATAAGAAATTCACTGATAATAGTAAGTTAAATAGACATTTATTAATACACACAGGCGAGAAAACGTTCCCTTGTGAACTATGTCATAAGAAATTTATTGATAATAGTAGCTTAAATAGACATTTATTAGTGCACACAGGTGAGAAAAAATTCTCTTGTGAACTATGTCATAAGAAATTCACTGATAATAGTAAGTTAAATAGACATTTATTAAGTACACACAGGCGAGAAACAGTTTTTTTGTGAATTATGTCGTAAGAAATTAATTGATAACAGTAGTTTAAATACACTGTCACGTTTCACCCTTAGGAGTTGTAGGACTCCTAAGGGGAACGGACCAGTTGAAGTAAAGAAGTAAAAACAGAAAAGTCAGGGTGGAGTTCTTTTTATTTGTCTTGAATGGTGTTGATGATGCTGAAGATGTCTTCACCATATACAATGTTATTATATATAAAAAAGCTGTATGATATGTAACTGAACTTAAAAATTACACGTATACTGATTAATTTAGCACGGTAGATTTTTAGGGCCGTTTACGTAGTTGTTTCACGACGCGTAGATGTACGGAGTACCTGGGATGGGTCTGCAGCAGATCTGGCCGCAGGCCATCAATTAAGTAGGCAGGTGTAGGCAGTTCTCGCCCAGGGTTCATGCAGTCCTCGTTCAGGGTCGTCTTCAATAGCGGACTTCAGTAATGAACTTCAATAGCGGATTTCAGTAGTGGACTTCAGTCTTCTTTTTATAAAGCGTAGGTTTGTCCAGCGTTTCCCGGGGCCTGCTTCACCCCGGGACTGGAGTATTATCATCTTCAAGTTATCGATGAAGACTGAGATGCGTTTGCCAGGTTTCGTGGCTATTTATATCCATTTTTCCGTTCGTTTTCTAATAAATTATATTTGAAACTGGAAGTTGACGTTTCCGATATCCGTTTCAAATATATGACATTTTAGATGTGTTGTTGTTTTATTAATTGAATAATGAAGAACTTAAACATATTTTTATTTACATTTAAATTACACAAAAGGAAAATTTAACAAACTACAATAAACTAAATTATTTACAAAATAACGGACTTTAAAAAGGATAAGGGAAAAAAACATCACAATGATTGTAAAATAACAAAAGGCTAATCGAACAAACCTCCCCTGGTCGCTCCCGGCGCAAAGGTGCCCATAACGCTCGCCGTATTTCCGCGTTGAACGGCTATGGACAGCCTTTGCACCAAGAAGGATCCAGAGCGGACATCGTGACCCCTATCCCTTAATAAGCGGCCAATGTCCCGGACAAAATTTCTTGCCTCGAACCCCCATGGACCGGCCGGTAGATTAATAATTAAAATGTGTCCGAAAAATGGTGTGATGTAGTGCAAAAAGTGTCATGGACGGTGTTATAGTATTAATTACGCAAAATTGCGAGGGTTTCGACGCGATCGAAAGGGTTTACCATGTCGAGTACATTCGGCATATGGATTCTTTCGAATTATGTTGAAACCAAGGCGGGCCTTTGAAATTATCGTCAAGAATCGTCAAAACAAGCGAGAAAATGTACACATTATACATTTTATTGAGAAAACTGAAGAAAAGATATGTTCAGAGTAGGCTGTATGGCTTTGTTCCATTGCCTTCCCATTCGGGAGAATTAAACTACTACTTGACAGTTGTTGATGACATTGACAGTGCTTTGCTTGCTCGGCTCCTCGCAAACTCTTCGCAGAAACCAGTGTTGCCAGATCTACTGATTTAGCAGTAGGTCTACATGATTTAAAAAATCTACTGATCTGCTGCTTTAATTGTTATTATTTAAGAAATCTACCTGCTTTTTAAACAAATCAGATCGTTATTGTCGTCGTGTCGTGTCATATGCCCGTTATAACATAACGTTTGTTTATCGTAACATTTTGAAGCGTCGGTCGGTGGCGCAGTGGATAAGGCTCGGACTGTCAATGTGAGGATTCCGGCTTCCACTTCATTTCAAGTACATTACACACACACAATTCAAGTACATTATCCGATTGCTTAATGGTGAAGGAAAACATCGTGAGGAAATCTGCATGTTTGCAATCAAACTATTTTCAAAGTGAAGCTCGCTTCCCGGAATCGCCAGGTGTTGAAATTATTTACTATCTAGTTAGATAGATCACTCTATTTTATGATCTTTGTCAATAATTACTAAAATTAAACGTATACAGTGTTATTGTTGTATACCACGGCACGTGCGCGATCGGATTACTTCAGATTTATTCGTTCATCAGTTCTCATTAATATTCGATCTGCCATCTCGCTCGCTAGGCCGGCTGGTAGGCGCGATACGAAAGAAAATTAACCGTAAGTAAGTAAAGTAGCGCTCGACTACTCTATTCTTGCTCTATTCACTCACACCCAACAACCACCGCATTAACAGAAATAACGCATATGTATACAAAAATAACTATCACTACTTGTAACTGTAAATATCTGAACAAAGGCTAAAATAAATAAATAAATAACACAACCCCCCCCCCCCCCCCCCCCCCCCCCCCCCCCCCACTTACTCTCTCTTCGCTCACACACACACACAATAATAGTAGTTTGTATAAAGTCTCGGTCGAATCACTGGTTATTGCGACACAGGTTTTACCTACTGCAGTAACCAGAGATCCTCAACAAACATAGCAGTAACAAAAATATAATTAGGTCATTTTATGTATTTTAACAGTGTTAATAAACTATTTTTATTTATTTTTTATTTATTATAACTTTTTTCGAACCAGTGATTCGGTTACATGGTAGCTAGTTCTTGTATCTAGTGACGTGAAATGCTTCAGATTCCATCTGGCAACACTGACACAAACAAAACAACAAACGAGATTCTTTGGCGGGAATTTGAACAAAGCGCGCGATAAAATTTGCTGATTTTCAAAATAATTGTATTTTTGTGTAATTGTAACTGTAAATAAGTAATAAATACAGTGTAAAGTGTTTTAACAAAATGAGTGTTCCCATCGACGGGGGAGACCCCGTCGAAAGGGCCAAAAAAAGAAAATTGCAGAAGACTGCTACATCTGCTGAGGACTTTGAAAAATATAAAATGTTCACAAAACCCTCTTATAAAAGACTTTTTTCCGAAAATCACTGCGGTGACTGCATAGTATATGTAGAGTCCACAGAAAAAGAAAAAATAGGCAATAAAAACCCCATAACTTTGACTAAATTATTTTCGGAAAACGTGAAGGCTATAGTTGGCGTCCACAGGATTAACGCCTATAAAATAGGAGTCGTCTTCAAAAAGCCGGCTCCAGCAAACAATTTCCTCAACATGGATGATTTCTTAACCCTGAATAAGCTAAAAGCGTTTATACCGGCATATATGACAGAAAAAACAGGTGTAATCAGATATGTTCCCAAAGACATGAGCAACGAAGAGATCTACAAAAACATAGTTTGTGATGCAGAAGTCGTTTCGATTAAGAGATTTATGAAAAAAGTAGATGGAGTGTTGACTCCCTTGGGCACCGTAGCAGTCACTTTTGCCTCAGTCACATTACCTCAATATGCATACATTCAACTGTATCGATACCCAGTCCATATGTACATTCCACCACTGGTACAATGCTACAAATGTTTAAAGTTTAATCACTCTGCCAAGGTGTGCAGAGGCACACAGATGTGCTCTTCTTGTGCAGGACAACACTCTTACAAAGAATGTGATAGAGAAGAAATTATATGTATAAACTGCAGTGGTAACCATCTGGCAATCTCTAGAGATTGTCCAGTTAAACAACAAAAAATACAAGAAAAGAAAAATAAGTTTAACAATCTTAACCGTTCATATGCCACTGTGGTGAGTACGGTAGCGAACCCTAAATTGTTTCCTACTTTAACAAAAACTCAAAATATCACACAAAGTACTCAGAATACAAAAAATGTAAATGATAGCAATAAGGCTTTCGATGTACACAATATTGCAAACAATGACATTATTATAACGGCATTAGTAAAAACATTAGTTGCTTTAGGTAACAACAGTGATGGAATACCATTAACAAATAAAAGAATAAAAGACATGTTATTATCTAATTTAATTTAATATGGACACATATTTACGAATAGCACAATACAATATACAGAGTTTACAGAGCAAAGCAACCTTATTGCAAAAGTTTATTAATGATAAAGATCTGGATATTTGCCTTTTGAATGAGACATGGCTTAGAAGTAATAGCCGTATTCCTAACTTCCCATCATACAATTTTCATTTTAGAAATTCGACAAACACACACAATGGAGTTGGTATATTAATTAAACAAAGAATAAAATATGATATAATAAACACATCTTTTTTTGAGACTATTCAAAATCTTTGTATATCAGTCGAGACTTCTGTAGGGAAATTAAATATTCTATGTGTTTATTGTCCTCCAAATAACAGCAGGTTTGATACCAATAAAATGAAGAAACTCCTACAAGAAACTCCTAAGCCATGTCTTATCATGGGCGATTTTAATGCGCATCACATGCTTTTTGGTTGTCATACAAATAACAGCAGAGGTAACAGCTTATATAAACTTATTGATGAATTTAACCTTTGCGTTTTAAATGATGGTAGTCCAACCACAGTTCAGTACCCAAATAGAAATTCATCTGCTATAGATTTAGCCTTGGTTAGTCCAACAATAGCCCCTCACTGTGAATGGCATGTCCATGATGACCCTATGGGCAGCTATCACTATCCAACTTTGGTTGATGTGAATGTCGACCCATCAGTATATGAGCGTCGTCCTGTAGAAGAGAAGTTTATATATAGAAAGGCAGATTGGTCTCAATATTATTCCCTTTCTGAAAATAGTTTTTCACACTTTGATATAGAAAATACTGATCCCCTTGAATTGTACGACAGCTTTGTAATTGTTTTGTGTGATAATAGGAATAGGACAGTTCCAAAGCAAAAGACAAATCAAACTATACGCATTTTAAGAAAACCGGCACCTTGGTGGAATCAGAAATGTGAAGAAGCTGTTAAACAATCTAAAGAAGCCCTTAGGGAATATAAACATTCTCCTACAATTGTTAACTTCATTATGTACAAAAGGTTAGATGCTAAAAAGAAAAGAATATTGATTGAAGAAAGGAGAATATCATGGCATGACCTGTGTTCTAGCTTTAATAGATTTACACCCGTATCTGTTATATGGAGTTATATTAAAAGATTTAAAAGAATTGGTTGTTCTCAAAACAAACATTTGAATAGTGAATGGATACCAAGCTTCTTAGAGAGGTTAACTGATCTATCACAGCTTAATGAGGAAAGGATAAATAGTATTTTGGACCAGTCTCTTGAAAGTGAAGCTAACTCTTTTCTCAATAGGAATTTTACATTAAATGAGCTTCATATTTCTCTTAAGAGTAGAAAAGATACAGCTCCAGGATTAGATAATATACCATACATTCTAATTAAAAAATTACATTTAAATGCAAAGAAAATATTACTGGGAATTTATAACAAACTTTGGAATTCTTTAGTTATACCAGATTCATGGAAAACACAATGTGTAATTCCTATCTTGAAGCCAAACAAACTTGTAAATGATGCGTCATCTTATAGGCCTATTTCTTTGTCTTCCTGTCTGGGTAAACTATTTGAAAATATGATTAAGCTACGTTTGGACTATTATGCTGAAACACAATGTATATTGCCAGAAATACAATTTGGATTTAGGAAAGGTAAGAGCTGCTCTGAAAGCTTTGTAACATTTATATCTGATATTAAAAAAGCTAAACTTAGTCATTCTAATATTATATGTGTCTTTCTAGATGTGAAAGGTGCTTTTGACAATGTAAACATTGAAAGTCTTGTCACTGTATTGCATGACATAGGATTGCCTAGTAAAACCTTAAAATGGATTCTTAATTTCTTAACTAATAGGACTATTTTTGTTAAGTTTAATAATAACCTACATGGACCTGGGGTTGTAAATAAAGGGACAATGCAGGGAGCCACATTATCACCTTTGTTATATAACCTGTACACATCTCAGATTCTCGCTCATGTCAAGGCCTCACAGGTAAAGATCTTACAGTTTGCAGATGACTTACTCCTGTATAGTGAGAATCAGAACCTTAATATTGCTGTTGAAAGTATTAATACTGCATTGAAACAATTACACCATTATTACAGTATTATTTTAAAACTGGAGATTAGCTCTGAAAAAAGCTCTGTATTAGTTTTCAGTAAAGATCCATTTGCTCAATCCAGTGTTGATATTAGATATGGCAATGATTCCATTCCTATTGTTACGCACCATAAATTTTTAGGTGTAATTATTGATAATAAACTGAAATTTGATAAACATGTAAATCATATATGTCAAAATGCAATGAAAAGTGTAAATATTTTAAGATGTCTAGCAGGAACTTTTTGGGGTTCTGATCCAAAAACATTGAACATGCTTTACAAGAGTATAGTCAGGAGTCACTTTGACTACAGTAGCCTAGCTTATATGAATGCTAATAACACCTTATTGAGAAAGCTTGATGTGATCCAGAATATGGGTTTGAGAGTGATTAGTGGGGCTATGTGCTCCACTCCTATAAATTCTTTAGAAATTGAAAATTGTATACCACCATTGTCCCTAAGACGTTTGCAACTATCTGAAAGATTTTGTCTGAAGCAACTGTCTTCTAACAATCAAATTGTTCTTAACAATGTTTCATGTCCATCACAGCTATCACAGTCTGTTGAGACTTCAATTATCTCAGCCCAAACTCTTGCTTCTGGCAATTTACCTGAAATTTCAACCATAATGGCATATGTCAAAAGTTATACAAATAACATCCATATACATAACAAGTGGCCAATGTATAAATACCCATATGGAACAATCATTAATTTTCAAGATATCAAATGTCATTTAGATTCCATAAAAAACAAATTTGACTTTTTAGAATTCTTAAACTGTAAATCAGATTTCTACACTATCTATACAGATGGTTCGAAATGTGAAAATTCTGTTAAAGCAGCTTATTATGATCCACAAAGGAAGCTAACTAAATGTTTTAGATTAGAAGTAAATGCTAGCATTTTTACTGCAGAAAGTTACGCCATTCTTACAGCTTTAAGATATGTATATAGTACTAATATACACAGTGTAAATATATTATTAGTTACAGATTCAAAGAGTGTTTTGTCAGCTATATGTAATGGTAATTTTACTTTTAAACTTAGTTATATTATTTACGAAATTTGTGATGTATTACTGACTCTAAGTCGATTCAAATGTGTGGAATTTGTATGGGTACCCTCACACAGTGGCATACTCGGGAATGAGATTGTGGACTTAGCGACTCGTCGAGATCATGACGAGGATCACACGGAAATTCTGAAAGTTCCATTTACGGATTATTACCACTCATTCAAATGCAGATCACTAAGAATGTGGAAAGAATATTGGGACATAACCGTGGAGAGCAAAGGAAAGTGGTATGCAGAAATACAGAAAGAGTTACCGTCATCACCTTGGTATAGTAGCTTCAAATACAGTGACAGAAAGTTCATCACCATTATTAACCGCCTGCGCTTTGGACATTGTTTGGTTCCAGCACACCTGTATAGACTTAAAATCATCAACAACGACAATTGTAATTATTGTTCCAGACCAAATGCAGATATAAACCATATTTTATTCGAATGTGAAACGTTCAACATTAACCGTCTGCTTCTCGTCAGTGAGTTCAGTGACATTGCGCAAGAGTATAATATCAATGTTCCCCGCCGCATTCAAGATTTACTGTCAGATATCCGATTTTTTCCACCTATAGTTAAATTTATTGTAAATAGCATAGGAAAAATTTAATTTTGTTAATTAGCTGTTAAAATAATTTTTATTATTCCGACTGAAGGACTTGTATCCATGGTCATGAATAAAAACTTATTAAAAAAAAAAAAAAAA
>OU342455.1:6442500-6766654 GCA_910589575.2 Carcina quercana | reverse complement strand
ACTGTGAGATGGATTCTTTGGCGGGAATTTGAACAAAGCGCGCGATAAAATTTGCTGATTTTCAAAATAATTGTATTTTTGTGTAATTGTAACTGTAAATAAGTAATAAATACAGTGTAAAGTGTTTTAACAAAATGAGTGTTCCCATCGACGGGGGAGACCCCGTCGAAAGGGCCAAAAAAAGAAAATTGCAGAAGACTGCTACATCTGCTGAGGACTTTGAAAAATATAAAATGTTCACAAAACCCTCTTATAAAAGACTTTTTTCCGAAAATCACTGCGGTGACTGCATAGTATATGTAGAGTCCACAGAAAAAGAAAAAATAGGCAATAAAAACCCCATAACTTTGACTAAATTATTTTCGGAAAACGTGAAGGCTATAGTTGGCGTCCACAGGATTAACGCCTATAAAATAGGAGTCGTCTTCAAAAAGCCGGCTCCAGCAAACAATTTCCTCAACATGGATGATTTCTTAACCCTGAATAAGCTAAAAGCGTTTATACCGGCATATATGACAGAAAAAACAGGTGTAATCAGATATGTTCCCAAAGACATGAGCAACGAAGAGATCTACAAAAACATAGTTTGTGATGCAGAAGTCGTTTCGATTAAGAGATTTATGAAAAAAGTAGATGGAGTGTTGACTCCCTTGGGCACCGTAGCAGTCACTTTTGCCTCAGTCACATTACCTCAATATGCATACATTCAACTGTATCGATACCCAGTCCATATGTACATTCCACCACTGGTACAATGCTACAAATGTTTAAAGTTTAATCACTCTGCCAAGGTGTGCAGAGGCACACAGATGTGCTCTTCTTGTGCAGGACAACACTCTTACAAAGAATGTGATAGAGAAGAAATTATATGTATAAACTGCAGTGGTAACCATCTGGCAATCTCTAGAGATTGTCCAGTTAAACAACAAAAAATACAAGAAAAGAAAAATAAGTTTAACAATCTTAACCGTTCATATGCCACTGTGGTGAGTACGGTAGCGAACCCTAAATTGTTTCCTACTTTAACAAAAACTCAAAATATCACACAAAGTACTCAGAATACAAAAAATGTAAATGATAGCAATAAGGCTTTCGATGTACACAATATTGCAAACAATGACATTATTATAACGGCATTAGTAAAAACATTAGTTGCTTTAGGTAACAACAGTGATGGAATACCATTAACAAATAAAAGAATAAAAGACATGTTATTATCTAATTTAATTTAATATGGACACATATTTACGAATAGCACAATACAATATACAGAGTTTACAGAGCAAAGCAACCTTATTGCAAAAGTTTATTAATGATAAAGATCTGGATATTTGCCTTTTGAATGAGACATGGCTTAGAAGTAATAGCCGTATTCCTAACTTCCCATCATACAATTTTCATTTTAGAAATTCGACAAACACACACAATGGAGTTGGTATATTAATTAAACAAAGAATAAAATATGATATAATAAACACATCTTTTTTTGAGACTATTCAAAATCTTTGTATATCAGTCGAGACTTCTGTAGGGAAATTAAATATTCTATGTGTTTATTGTCCTCCAAATAACAGCAGGTTTGATACCAATAAAATGAAGAAACTCCTACAAGAAACTCCTAAGCCATGTCTTATCATGGGCGATTTTAATGCGCATCACATGCTTTTTGGTTGTCATACAAATAACAGCAGAGGTAACAGCTTATATAAACTTATTGATGAATTTAACCTTTGCGTTTTAAATGATGGTAGTCCAACCACAGTTCAGTACCCAAATAGAAATTCATCTGCTATAGATTTAGCCTTGGTTAGTCCAACAATAGCCCCTCACTGTGAATGGCATGTCCATGATGACCCTATGGGCAGCTATCACTATCCAACTTTGGTTGATGTGAATGTCGACCCATCAGTATATGAGCGTCGTCCTGTAGAAGAGAAGTTTATATATAGAAAGGCAGATTGGTCTCAATATTATTCCCTTTCTGAAAATAGTTTTTCACACTTTGATATAGAAAATACTGATCCCCTTGAATTGTACGACAGCTTTGTAATTGTTTTGTGTGATAATAGGAATAGGACAGTTCCAAAGCAAAAGACAAATCAAACTATACGCATTTTAAGAAAACCGGCACCTTGGTGGAATCAGAAATGTGAAGAAGCTGTTAAACAATCTAAAGAAGCCCTTAGGGAATATAAACATTCTCCTACAATTGTTAACTTCATTATGTACAAAAGGTTAGATGCTAAAAAGAAAAGAATATTGATTGAAGAAAGGAGAATATCATGGCATGACCTGTGTTCTAGCTTTAATAGATTTACACCCGTATCTGTTATATGGAGTTATATTAAAAGATTTAAAAGAATTGGTTGTTCTCAAAACAAACATTTGAATAGTGAATGGATACCAAGCTTCTTAGAGAGGTTAACTGATCTATCACAGCTTAATGAGGAAAGGATAAATAGTATTTTGGACCAGTCTCTTGAAAGTGAAGCTAACTCTTTTCTCAATAGGAATTTTACATTAAATGAGCTTCATATTTCTCTTAAGAGTAGAAAAGATACAGCTCCAGGATTAGATAATATACCATACATTCTAATTAAAAAATTACATTTAAATGCAAAGAAAATATTACTGGGAATTTATAACAAACTTTGGAATTCTTTAGTTATACCAGATTCATGGAAAACACAATGTGTAATTCCTATCTTGAAGCCAAACAAACTTGTAAATGATGCGTCATCTTATAGGCCTATTTCTTTGTCTTCCTGTCTGGGTAAACTATTTGAAAATATGATTAAGCTACGTTTGGACTATTATGCTGAAACACAATGTATATTGCCAGAAATACAATTTGGATTTAGGAAAGGTAAGAGCTGCTCTGAAAGCTTTGTAACATTTATATCTGATATTAAAAAAGCTAAACTTAGTCATTCTAATATTATATGTGTCTTTCTAGATGTGAAAGGTGCTTTTGACAATGTAAACATTGAAAGTCTTGTCACTGTATTGCATGACATAGGATTGCCTAGTAAAACCTTAAAATGGATTCTTAATTTCTTAACTAATAGGACTATTTTTGTTAAGTTTAATAATAACCTACATGGACCTGGGGTTGTAAATAAAGGGACAATGCAGGGAGCCACATTATCACCTTTGTTATATAACCTGTACACATCTCAGATTCTCGCTCATGTCAAGGCCTCACAGGTAAAGATCTTACAGTTTGCAGATGACTTACTCCTGTATAGTGAGAATCAGAACCTTAATATTGCTGTTGAAAGTATTAATACTGCATTGAAACAATTACACCATTATTACAGTATTATTTTAAAACTGGAGATTAGCTCTGAAAAAAGCTCTGTATTAGTTTTCAGTAAAGATCCATTTGCTCAATCCAGTGTTGATATTAGATATGGCAATGATTCCATTCCTATTGTTACGCACCATAAATTTTTAGGTGTAATTATTGATAATAAACTGAAATTTGATAAACATGTAAATCATATATGTCAAAATGCAATGAAAAGTGTAAATATTTTAAGATGTCTAGCAGGAACTTTTTGGGGTTCTGATCCAAAAACATTGAACATGCTTTACAAGAGTATAGTCAGGAGTCACTTTGACTACAGTAGCCTAGCTTATATGAATGCTAATAACACCTTATTGAGAAAGCTTGATGTGATCCAGAATATGGGTTTGAGAGTGATTAGTGGGGCTATGTGCTCCACTCCTATAAATTCTTTAGAAATTGAAAATTGTATACCACCATTGTCCCTAAGACGTTTGCAACTATCTGAAAGATTTTGTCTGAAGCAACTGTCTTCTAACAATCAAATTGTTCTTAACAATGTTTCATGTCCATCACAGCTATCACAGTCTGTTGAGACTTCAATTATCTCAGCCCAAACTCTTGCTTCTGGCAATTTACCTGAAATTTCAACCATAATGGCATATGTCAAAAGTTATACAAATAACATCCATATACATAACAAGTGGCCAATGTATAAATACCCATATGGAACAATCATTAATTTTCAAGATATCAAATGTCATTTAGATTCCATAAAAAACAAATTTGACTTTTTAGAATTCTTAAACTGTAAATCAGATTTCTACACTATCTATACAGATGGTTCGAAATGTGAAAATTCTGTTAAAGCAGCTTATTATGATCCACAAAGGAAGCTAACTAAATGTTTTAGATTAGAAGTAAATGCTAGCATTTTTACTGCAGAAAGTTACGCCATTCTTACAGCTTTAAGATATGTATATAGTACTAATATACACAGTGTAAATATATTATTAGTTACAGATTCAAAGAGTGTTTTGTCAGCTATATGTAATGGTAATTTTACTTTTAAACTTAGTTATATTATTTACGAAATTTGTGATGTATTACTGACTCTAAGTCGATTCAAATGTGTGGAATTTGTATGGGTACCCTCACACAGTGGCATACTCGGGAATGAGATTGTGGACTTAGCGACTCGTCGAGATCATGACGAGGATCACACGGAAATTCTGAAAGTTCCATTTACGGATTATTACCACTCATTCAAATGCAGATCACTAAGAATGTGGAAAGAATATTGGGACATAACCGTGGAGAGCAAAGGAAAGTGGTATGCAGAAATACAGAAAGAGTTACCGTCATCACCTTGGTATAGTAGCTTCAAATACAGTGACAGAAAGTTCATCACCATTATTAACCGCCTGCGCTTTGGACATTGTTTGGTTCCAGCACACCTGTATAGACTTAAAATCATCAACAACGACAATTGTAATTATTGTTCCAGACCAAATGCAGATATAAACCATATTTTATTCGAATGTGAAACGTTCAACATTAACCGTCTGCTTCTCGTCAGTGAGTTCAGTGACATTGCGCAAGAGTATAATATCAATGTTCCCCGCCGCATTCAAGATTTACTGTCAGATATCCGATTTTTTCCACCTATAGTTAAATTTATTGTAAATAGCATAGGAAAAATTTAATTTTGTTAATTAGCTGTTAAAATAATTTTTATTATTCCGACTGAAGGACTTGTATCCATGGTCATGAATAAAAACTTAATAAAAAAAAAAATAATAAATAACAAAACAACAAACTCCTCAAGAAATGATCTCTAGTATTCTCTAGCGTAGTGATTACTTGCTCGCTCAGTGTTCTCTAGTTCGTTTCGGTTGGTGCAATAGGTTTGGTGGTTCGTTGTTCGTTAATCGTTCGTTTGTAACACAAACAAACAAGTGATCTGCAACATTTGTAAGTTTAAAGCTAGTATTTTCTATTTTAAGGTTAGTATGTGCAATGTTTCGCTGGAATGCACATTTGCATAAACACCATTCTATGATTATTACCAAAGGGTTAGGGCATACAACTTAGCGCCCCCTTTTCCCCAACCGTTTTTTGGGGGTTAAATCATATCCTTACTTTTTCTGAGGGTTTCACTAGAATTGGCTATAAAATATCGTTTCCGGCGCTTCAGCAATCGCTGCCGTGACACGCTCGGTTCGCTCGCTAGGCCTACGCCAAAGCTTAAGCACTGTCAACCTAACCTCAATCTAATAACATGGTATATTTACTTTGAATGTGGTGAATTGCTCGGTTAGGGTGTGAAGTAGGCTCTACCAAACAAAAAAGAATCATCAAAATTGGTTCACAATGGGGAAGATGCATGGAAGAATATTTTTGTCTAAATCGATAGTCCATGTAAAAAGGTAAATACCTCAACCATTTTTTTCCCGATACCACTAATACTTTTTTTACTACAACCGCTTCGAAAAGTTATTCTAGTCGCGCGGTGCTAAAACGCTCCATATAAATCTGGTGACATTTGTGACGTCACACGTGTTTTAGAGCGTTAAAATGTATGGAGCTTGTTTGATATTTTGAGTTATCTCGTAAAATGTCTCGTTTATGTGTTATATACCCCTATAATAAAGTTTTCAAAATGCAATGAGAAAACTAAATCTAATAAGCATTTTACTATTCGAGGAACTAAATTTTTGAGACATTTAGTCCTTGCGAAATCCAAATAAAAAAGCAAAATTTTTACGTGTGTTTATTTTGGTGGGATTTATTTTAATGTCCGTTAAGCTATAAAATACAATTCAACCCAATCTAATTTGGTTGCATCTTCCCTATTGGCAGAGTTATCGCATAACATACATTTAAAAAAAACATACAGTCGAATTGAGAACCTCAACCTTTTTTGAAGTCAGTTGAATAAGGCCAAGGTCTAGTTATTGAGTTTGAAGTGGTCCTATTTCTATTTTGTCATCAGAGCACCATGTCAGGAGAACAGAGTGTCAAATATGAAGACGCAATCTGTGATGTCAAAGCAGAGCCGGGTGAGGAAACAGAAGGAACTAGTGAAGATAATATGATGCAATATTATTGTGATCTATATCCGAAGCATGAGATCAAAGAGGAGTTGGTGATCGGACCAGAGGTGCTACAGGCTGTTCCACAATCTGAACAACCACCTGCTGACGGTATGTGATCATCATCAACATGTTATTTCTGCTCTATAACTTTTAAAGATTCTACATTAGGGCGTCCCAGAAATAAATTTTTCGCTTTCTTTAACGTCTCAGCGCAATCAAGCCTAGATTACCAAAATAATGTAAAAATTAAAACTATACCCTTAGGGTTCTACCAATATTCAAAGTTTTAGAAAATTGCCAATTTATGGACAAATTTAACTCTCTGCTGTCTGCTCTCTGCTCCTGAGCTAAATGTATTTATTTAATTGTATGTCTTTAAACAGTATTTATTAGTTGTTTATACTTATTTACTATTATACTATTTTAGTAATGAGCCGATCACTTTGGCTCTTCAAGCACTACCGATCCGTCCCAAAACACACACTGCACCGCAGATGGAAATGAACAATGATCCTAGCTCTTGGATCCCTTCATCCCAAAGCGACAGCCTAAAGCCTAGGTCGAGCCCGAGTGGGTGCCCTTCGGCTAGTCGCTCGTAAAATCTTAGCGGGCTGAGCGACATCTACACTCGACACTTGTCCAGGTGAAGCTGTAGTTATCACGGGACCTACAGCATCAAGTACATTTGAAAAAAAAAAAAAATTTTCTGTGTGTAACAGCCACTACTTTTGGATTTGCATTCCATGAATTCAGGTTGTTAGGTTTGTTGTAAATTTCAACCTCAAAATTCCCTCAAGTTCTGATTTTGAAGTTTTTGATTTGAGCTGTGAGTATTTTCTTTGCAGCCAAAGACATTTTTATTCTATAAAAGTAAAGTTGCAATTGCAAAAGTGATGAAATCAGATTTTGTGGTTTTTAAATAATGAGTAGTTCAAGGTAAAGTGAGCCTACTTGTGCTATATCAGGAACATTCACATAACTACAACATAACTTGACCCATAATTATAATATGCGTTTTAGCGCACTTACCAAAGAGAATATAACTGCTGCGTACATAAATCTGTCATCATTGTTATCAAGACTTTTTGGAATGTGCAGACTGCCATGATGCTATGCTTTATGACAGATTCATTTCTATCTCTTCCGCGCCATTTTTTGACACTCGACTGACAGACGTCTCTGAAAAGGCCTCATTCAAAGATACATAATCTATTGTAGAAGTACCTTTAGATATATTATTTTAAATTTTACTGTTCTATCGATACTGGTTACTTATAATTTTAATGACATCATTTCGTGTGGTAAAAAGAGATGACAATAGCAAAATTTGCAGTTCTTGTTACACATCATCCCGGTTTTTGACAACTGACTTGTATGTAAGTTGTCATGCAGGTTAACTAATGCGGTACTAAAGAATAGCTTTTTTTCCATTCGCCTAATTTTGACATATAATTTGCGACAGAGAATGTATATTTATCTCATTCTGTCTTATGTCAATTAAATGATGTTAGAAAGGTTACAATATATTTGTTTGGATCCTGATTCATATAATCTATCTATGACATACTATATTTATTCATTGACTGGAATAAAAAGTAGTCTATGGTCCTTTTCTCTGTCGAAGACTCATCTTGTTACTGAATGTAATGTTTCACATCCGCAGGTGTTGTGACAGAGTCTGCACATGAAGACCACACACGGACATCAGCGCCCACAAGTGATCACAGCTTTGTGTGTGATCACTGTACCCTATCGTTCACCACCAAGCGCTGCTTAGTAGACCACATCCAAGAACATGAACAGACTAATTTGAATGAAGATCATTTAGTAGAAGTCTCTGATGAAAACAAGTTTAGCTGTGAAATATGTTGTAAAAAATTTAAAAATCGACAACATTTAAGTGACCATGTTAAAATACATTCAGATGAGAAACCATTTTCATGTGAGGTATGCCTTAAGAAATTTACCCACAAATACATTTTAAATAAACATTTCGTCATACACTCAGGTGAGAGAAGGTTCTCTTGTGAAATGTGTCAAAAGAAATTTTATAAGAAAAATGCTTTAAATACCCATTTACTAATACACTCAGGTGAGAAAAGTTTTTTATGTGAAATATGTTCAAAGAAATTTACTACAAATTGTCAATTAACTAGACACATGCTAATACACTCAGGTGAGAAAAGATTCTTATGTGAAATATGTTCAAAGAATTTTTTTGATAAAAGTCATTTAAATAAACACATACTAACACACTCAGGTGAGAAAAGATTCCCTTGTGAATTATGTCACAAGAAATTTACTCGAAAGTCACATCTTCGCAGACATTTACTAGTACACTCAACTGAGAATATGTTATCATGTGAAACATGTCATTTAAAATTTTCTAAAAAAGGTAGTCTAGATAAAAATACACTAACTTCAGATGAAAAAATTTTATCATGTGAAATATGTCATAAAAAAATTCCTGAAAAAAGTCATTTAAATGGACAGATAACTGTCAATTTAGTTCAGGAAAAGATCTCATGTGTAATATGTCAAAAGAAATTTACAGAAAAAAGTTATTTAAATAGACATATGCTTATACATTCAGGCGAGAAAAGGTTCTCATGTGAAATATGTCTTAAGGAATTTACTGAAAAAGGTCATTTAAAACGACACATACAAACACATTCAGGTGAGAGAAAATTCTCTTGTGAATTATGTCCCAACACATTTACTCTACGGGCACATCTAAGCAGACACATAGTAACACACTCAGGTGAGAGAAGATTCTCTTGTGAATTATGTCCTAAGAAATTTACTCGAAAGCCACATCTAAATAGACACATACTAACACACTCAAGTGAGAAAAGGTTATCATGTGTAAAATGTGATAGATTTTTTTGGGAAAAAGGTAGTCTAGATAAACACATACTTTTACATACAGAGAATAAAAGGTTCCCATGTGAAATATGTCATAAGATATTTAATGAAAAAAGTTATTTGAATAGACACAAACTTATGCATTCAGAGGAGAAAAGGTTCCCATGTGAAATATGTCAAAAGAAATTTACTCAAAAAAATCTATTAAATAGACACATACTTATACATTCTGTGGAGAAAAGGTTCTCATGTGATATATGTCAAAAGAAATTTACTGAAAAAAGTCATTTAAACAGACACAAACTTATACATTCAGGAAATAAAAAGGCTGGCATAAGAAATAAGTCAAAATAAATTTACTGGGAAACATCCTGAGGAAACCTGCACAATCCTTAGAAGAAATTCACAGGTGTGTGTGAAGTCTACCAATGCGCACTGGTCCCGCGTGGTGTACTATGTCCCATACACTCTCTGTAGGAGAGTAGGACTGAGACCTGCAGTTGGGACTCATAGATAGGATGTTGATGAGTGTTACCGCCCAGGCAACAATAAAAGAATTATAAAAAAGATCTCTGATTACCGGAACAATAGTGCTCCTGGCGCTGCTCTACAGCAACAGCTTAGATAGATGACGGTATGTAGCTAGACGGGTAAAGTGCGCTCATCATCAGCTGGCTAACATCAACCGATTAACATAGGACTCCCCTATGGTATACCACCGGTTTCGAGCCACTTGCGTCCAGCGGCTCCTCGCGACCTTAACCAGGTCGTTGGTACAATACTCGCAAACTAAGTTTGCCCCTCTGAAGTTAGCTCTCCGGAATTTCTCGCACATCAGTCGGAATGTGTGTGTATTATTTTCTATAATAACTATCCCTAGATGACATACAACACTAGGACATTTCTTTGCTCCCGCTAACTTGCCTTGCCTCACATTTGTACTTCTCAGCCTTTGTAGCTAACTTCAGAGGGGCAAACATAGTGTGCCAGGACTGTACATTTAGGCAGGAGATGGTCCGGTATACACGTTCGCTGGTTCATGATGACCACTCTAGCTCTTATCTAAAGCCAAACTTTAACTGGTATGGAAAGCAAATGTTTAAACAGAAGTAGACTTAGACCTCAGTTTTTGAAACAAACAAAAGTTAACAGGGAAAGTTTAGTTAGGTACATTTATTAAGATTATATGTGGTCAATGTATGTATTTAAATAGATTTTAAGGTAAATGTGTGACAGACGTTCAACTAGAGCTTTTGACTTCGGCCTGATTTAAAAAAAAATCTTGTTCTAAGAGTTATTTTCCGATATCTGGATAACGAACTGGCAACTGCATGTTTCCAGTACATCTTTTTAGGTTATAATTAATGCTTGTAAATATTGCTCATTTGAACCCCATATATTAGATCATCTATGCCACGTGTCCAGTTTTTTTAAACGGTCAAGTGCGAGTCGGGCTCGCGCACCGAGGCTTCTGTGCAGAATATGAATAATTAACATACTTAACGTCATGCTCTACCGAGTATATAAGTCCGATTGAAGAACCAACTTCATTTTGCGGTTACATTACATAACCGGTGTATGTATGAAGTGAATACAGAGGAAAGCTCGTCCCATGCCACCGCATTCACTAGAGCCGCGTCAGTTTATTACGCCTGCTTCCGACTAGATATGGTTTCGAAAATGGATTATAATTGTATTTTTTAAATATATTAGTATAAGCGTTAGTTAAGTTCGTCAGTTCTTATTTAGTGGGTAGTTGTAAGTTTTCAAATTAAAATTCATTTATTTGTTTCGGTTGCCATGGTAACCGTGTTTCGTAACCAGTTGAGAACGCAGACTTATGACTGTTTTCGTAACTTTTTGGTAACCACGGTGTTTTTGGCGAAGACTTTTCATAAGTTATTGTAAATAAATTGTTACACAGCTACTCGTCATCAAAAAATCAACTATAAACAACGTTAATTAAAATCCACATTATTTTCTTCATTAAATAAAAGATTGTCAATAAAATTAAATTCATTTGTTGTGAAACAGGTACATTTGGATGTTACAGTTATTACCAAGATTTCTGTGATCAACCTGTAGGTTTACAATGCCTGGTATATTACAAAAATATATACAATTTTATAAATTTTATATTACACAATATAAATTAAAAAGGTCTAAGTTTAAAAGAATGATGTAGTAAATTTTAACTGTCTAAAAATTCCTTGACAGTGTAAAAAGATTTGTCGATCAAATATTTGCGTAATAATTATTTAATTACTTACAAAAATCATCTTACAAATTATATGTCATTCTTTACCTGTTACATTATTCACAGAATAAAATGTCTTATCACTTAGATGATAAAATAATTTGTGATTGAAGATCATTTAACGTTCACAGTTCATTATACATAATCGAGGTAGTTTGTTATATATATTTGGGCCCATATAATGTGGGTGCTTACTAACAGTTAGCTTATAAATCATGTATATGTAAGTTAATGTTCCCGAATAAATCGTTTGCTTGTATCGACGTGCGTATCATTCCGCTCTCCAAGTATTATACAGCATTATAAAAAATAAAATAGTATTTATATAATAATAGCCAAAAAATAAATCAATAGTGGAAGCCGAAAATCTATTTTAAGCTTTGAAGCTTGTAGTAGAGGTTAATTTAAAAAAGGCGGCTTTAACTAACAATAAATATAGTTTAAAAAAACTAAAAAACACGCTTTTAAAGAATATCGAACTAAAAAGTTTAAAATAATTTTTAAAATAAAATAAGCTTAAAACAATAATGAACGAACAATAAATACTAGTATTATTGTGAAAAAGCGTTGAGCGCTCGATATACGAAAAATGTGGCACAAAGCGCCCACGCTTACGCTGTACGCGAGTACATAGAGTTTTTGACAGGGAAGAAAGTTGGGTACATATTGTATATGTGTGCCACGTCACCTACACATTGTCTACTCGCTCGGCCAGCCGTCAGACAAACTAACATAAGTTGCACATTTTACAAAATTTTGAGTAATAAACTATAAAATAATGTAATTAATTATATACAATCTGCATTTTGTGATCTTTGTACCTAACAGATAGGTTTGGATTAGATCTTCATTTAGGATGATTGTTGCCATATTTATAACAATCATATCTTGTAAACTACTGACCGCAGACTAGTGGTAGTGGTGTCTTCAGCAAAGTCAAAGGTCTCGATGAGAACTTCATTTTGATGACAGCTGTCAAACTAAAAACAGTAATATCTCGGAAACTACTGACCGCAGACTAGTGGTGTCTTTAGCAAAGTCAAAGGTCTCGATGAGAACTTCATTTTTGATGACAGCTGTCAAACTAAAAACAGTAATATCTCGGAAACTACTGACCGCAGACTAGTGGTAGTGGTGTCTTCAGCAAAGTCAAAGGTCTCGATGAGAACTTCATTTTTGATGACAGCTGTCAAACTAAAAACAGTAATATCTCGGAAACTACTGACCGCAGACTAGTGGTGTCTTTAGCAAAGTCAAAGGTCTCGATGAGAACTTCATTTTTGATGACAGCTGTCAAACTAAAAACAGTAATATCTCGGAAACTACTGACCGCAGACTAGTGGTGTCTTTAGCAAAGTCAAAGGTCTCGATGAGAACTTTATTTTTGATGACAGCTGTCAAACTAAAAATAATCATATCTCGGAAACTGCTGACCGCAGACTAGTGGTGTCTTTAGTAAAATCAAAGGTATCGATGAACGAACTAAATTTTTGATGACAGACGTTGAACTAATAATGACAATATTTAACTATATAATAATACCCGTTTTAGTTTCCAAGTCTTTAGTTTGACATCTGTCAAATATCTAATTAACACCTTTCACTTTGGTAAAGATAATCACTTTGGTAAAGATAACACTAGTCTAGGATTATTAGGTTAGGTATTAGATATGGACAATTGACATTTAAAATATTTTAAAATTTAGTACGATGTAATTTATTTGAAAAAGAGTGTATTAACAAAATTAGAATTCACGAAAAATACAGCTCGCTATAATAGCCATATTTATACATATTATATTATAAAAAAGTGATGAGGTGTGAATTGAAGGAAAAAGCATTATTTAATAGTTTTTTTTATTATGACAGTAAAGTTAAAGTTATTCGTTTATGTACCATCAAATTAGCTCTGTATCTAATCGAATAAAAAATAAAAAACTTTTTTATTTTATCGTGGGTATACATTTAAGTCTAGTGCACTAAATCTTTACTGTGCAGCATTAGGCTTATGAATGTGGATTCAACCCTGTGGTTTGAAAAAAAATATTGATTCATGGGTTCCCTATTTTCCATTCTGTATATTTTATCGATATCGATAAAGATCAAACGGAACAGCTCTACTTGGTCCGTCAGGTTGGTACCTCAGTTGTTTGACGTATCCTGTCAGGTAGCCAGCTGATGTTTATGGTCTGCTGGCACGCGGTTGGTGTGTAAGTGTCGCTGAATGCGATTGGCTAGTATGGGAGTCCCGTCTTTTAAAACGTAGTGATTAAATGCTCCTAGGGATCATTTATCAGATTAAATGCTCCTAGTCATTTATCAACTCTTTAGTAGTCACTCAGTCTCAGCAGAAGTCTGCAAAGAATACAGAATATAGTTACTACTGTAATACCTAAAGGAATCTTATTATGTACGTACGTAGACTTAGAATATTATATCGTACAGGCTGTTGATGATGATGATGATGTAGTAAAGTAACGCACAAAATACATGGTTGAGGTGCACAAAGGGGGGCGCTAACGGAATATCCCTTAGCGCCCCCTTTTTTACACCTTAAACCTTTTTGGGGTTGGGTTTTGAAACCGGTCGCATCTATCATAATAGTAGATACATCATCTACAAAATTGTGCAAAATGGCATTGAGCTATTATTTCTTACTGGTACAAAATGGTAAAAAAATTATTATTATTTATTTATCATTATAATATTAACATTACAGTGTAAACCAAGTCGTAGCTAAAAAGTGATGAAATAAAACATATACATATATAGTTTCTCTTGAATGCCTTTGTAGTATTGATGGATGTGCCAGGCAAGCATAAGTACTGTGCAGATTAACTAGTCATACTAACATGTTCCATGTTTATAACCTCTGTTTCTTTTGCCCTTGTATATTGGTCAAATGTTGGTTATATAGGTAAAAGTAGAATTTTCTTCTTTCTATTTCTAAAAAAGGAGCACAAGCAAAGAACACCACAGACTGTAAATTTGACTGTCCCATTATGTGACATGTAAATAGTTTGACAAATTCAGTTATGACATATACTTACTAACATATAATTATAAGCAATACTAACAATTATATGGATCACGTAGTGATTAAATGCTCCTAGATATGGATCTTTGACATCTGATAATAAAATGATTTTAATTTTTTTTTAAAGTGATTTGAGTTTGAAGTGATACTATTTCTATTTTCTCGTCAGAACACCATGTCAGGAGAACAGAGTGTAACTGAAGACACAATCTGTGATGTCAAAGTAGAGCCGGATGAGGAAACAGAAGGAACTAGTGAAGAGAATACGATGCAATATTATTGTGATCTATATCTGAAGCATGAGATCAAAGAGGAGTTGGTGATCGGACCAGAGGTGCTGACGACTGCTGACGGTATGTGATCATCATCAGAATATTTAGATAATAAAATTTTAGGATCTGGACCCCACTGTAAAGAGGACAAAAGAATCCCTTATCACACCTGATCCGACAGACTGTATTACACGTAGGAAGCAATAACCCAGAACTATCTTGATATGTATCTTTTAATACGTAAATAAAAACTGATCAAGTGTGAGTCGGGCTCGCGCACCGATGGCTCCGTACAGAATATGAATAATTAACATAC
The DNA here is from genome assembly GCA_910589575.2 of Carcina quercana. Classification (NCBI taxonomy): domain Eukaryota; kingdom Metazoa; phylum Arthropoda; class Insecta; order Lepidoptera; family Depressariidae; genus Carcina; species Carcina quercana. The sequence continues at coordinate 6,751,521 of OU342455.1, read as the reverse complement.
ACAAAATCATACTCTACTGATAATATAAGTCAGATTGAAGAACCAACTTTGCGGTTACAATACATACTCTATGTATGGCTTTCAACTACAAAGTTAAGTTTGTAAACATAAAAAAGCTATTTTTACCCTGTAATTAATTAAATAAATCCTGGCTTTCAGATTTATTCCTAAGACCCAGAGAAATAGGGTCTTGACGGAACCTTACGGAACCCTACTTCAGATTCTTGCAGAAGAATCACTCATGTACTTTGACAAGAAGCAGTCTGTCCTTTTCCTTGCCACAGCCTCAACTTGTTACTGAATGTAATGTTTCACATCCGCAGGTGTTGAGACAGAGTCTGCACATGAAGACCACACACGGACATCAGCACCCACGAGTGATCACAGCTTTGTGTGTGATCACTGTAACCTATCATTCACCAACGAGCGCTGCTTAGTAGACCACATCCAAGAACATGAACAAGCCAATCTGACAGATGATCATTTAGTAGAAGTCTCTGAGAAGTTCAGTTGTGAAATATGTTGTAAAACATTTAAACAAAAATATCATTTAACATCACACTTACGAGTGCACTCAAACAAGGAAATGTTCGCGTGTGAACTATGCCATAAGAAATTTAATGGAAAAGGTAGTTTAAATAGACATTTATTGATACACTCAGATGAGAAAAGGTTCTCTTGTGAAATATGTAATAAGAAATTTAATAGAAAAAATATTTTAAATAATCATTTAGTGATGCACTCAGGCGAGAAGAGGTTCTCTTGTGAAATATGTCATAAGAAATTTACTCAAAAAGGGAATTTAAAGAAACATTTATTAATACACACAGGCGAGCAAAAGTTCTCCTGTGAACTATGTCATAAGAAATTCACTGATAATAGTACTTTAAATAGACATTTATTAATACACACAGGCGAGAAAAAGTTTTCCTGTGAACTATGTGATAGGAAATTTATTCGTAAGAGTTATTTAAATAAACATTTATTGGTACACACAGATGCGAAAAAATTCCCCGAGAAAAAATTCTCTTGTGAAGTATGTCATAAGAAATTTACTCAAAGAGGTAATTTAAATAAACATTTATTATTACACTCGGATGAGAAAAGGTTCTCTTGTGAAGTATGTCATAAGAAATTTACTCATAAGTGTCATTTAAATAATCATCTATTAATACACTCGGCCGAGAGAAGGTTCTCTTGTGAAGTATGTCATAAGAAATTCTTTCATAAGTCTTCTTTAAATATTCATTTTTTATTACACACAGGCGAGGAAAAGTTATCTTGTAAAGTATGTCTTAAGAAATTTTCTCGAAAGAGTAGTTTAAATAAACATTTATTAGTGCATCCAAGTGAGTTAAAGTTCTCTTGTGAACTATGTCATAAGAAATTCACTTTTAAGAGTACTTTAAATAGACATTTATTAGTACACACAGGCGAGAAAAAGTTCTCTTGTGATTTATGTCATAAGAAATTTTCTCTAAGGAGTGGTTTAAATAACCATTTAATGATACACACAGGCGAGAAACGTTACTCTTGTGAACTATGCCATAAGAAGTTTACTCGCAAGTCTCAATTAAATCAACATTTATTAGAGCGAGAAAATGTTCTCTAGTGAACTATATCATAAGAAAATTAGAAAAGATCAATTTAATAACCATATGCTTATTCGAATAAGTCAAGATTTTCTTGTGTATTATGTCATATACCGAAAAAATGTTATTAAGTATCTACACGCAGGCTTAAAAAGGTTCTCTTGTGAACTACAATCTCGTATACAAGTTTATTGGATTCTCATAAGTTCTTACTATGTTACGTCACATGTTTTTTTTAAGAGTGCATGTTTATTTTTTATAAGGAGCAAAATAGATGTTTTAAATAAGGCCTGCACTTGTACACTATTTACAAAATTAAGCAATATTCTAAATATGCATAGAAAAATACTAGAATTACATTTTTGCATTTAATTTAAAAGGTAATTTGACTAAATTAAAAATATTTCCAAGTGATTTTATGAACAACTTCTATGGAAATATGAATTATTTTATTCATAATATTCATAATATATCATAAAATAAAAACTGTTTTATTTTCTTTAAAAGCGAAGAAACCGAAACCGGTAGAAGTAGTAAAGCTAAAGTAATGATTAAATTGTCAGAATATATTTTCAACAGCATTGACACATGCTGGTCATCGAAATCAACATGTGTCAATGCTGATATGTAGGTGTATTAGTCATTAGTTACCAATTAAGTTTATTTATTTATAAAGTAATAAAAAAAGTACAGTCGAAGTGAAAAAGTTTTAGTGCACTGTGGTGTCATATCAGAAAATACTCACGATTTTCTAATAATTTTATTTCCGATTTTGATTATTCAAATGTGACATTTTTGATTAATAATTAAAATGTGCCAGCATGAATGGCACATTTTGCCCAGCATGAACTGTAAAGTTTGTTTTGCTTGAGAGATTGTTGAGATACGTTCGTTTTGAAGTACTAGTGGTGCCGTCTAGTGACGCAGAGCAAAACTTAAGCGAAAAAGTTTGGTTTAGGCGCATTCGTTAGAGTATTGTTTAGTGCATATTGTTTATGATTTGCAGTGTGTTAATCATTCAGTATTAATATAGGGAGCCCTCAGTGCGCGAGTCCGACTGTCATAACTTTTGCAGTCAATAAACGCTCGTGTGTAAAATTCTCGAGACTTTCTCAAATATTAAAATATTCGCTGGCAACACTTTCGTTATAATGTCAAACAAATCGGGCTTTCCAGTTTCCACGTAAAAACCTCGTAAAAACACTTTCGGAAAAAATATCCTCTTAATTGAGTGAACTGATTGAGTCTTAATTCCTGTTTACTTGAGTTGCACATAACGGGACGCTGAGGCACATAATTGAATATAGGCTGAGGCAAAGCTGAGGTATGTAATACAGTAATGCATAATGAACTGGAAACCGACTTCAATTGCCCTAAAAGTCTACTTTTATGGAGGCAAATTTAAGATCTATATAGTTTTCTCATGGATTCCGTTGTCAGAACTGGACCAAATTGAAATGGGACCACATGGAAAGCACCACATTTCAAATAAAAAAAGAATTATCCAAATCGGTTCACCCAGTCAAAAGTTTTGAGTTAACAAACATTAAAAATAATAACCGTCGAATTGAGAACCTCCTCCTTTTTTGAAGTCGGTTAAAATACATTGAACCGTTGCTCCATTCACAGGCTCAAAGAGACAAAATAGTGTATTTATTGATTTTATTGTTAATATTGTTTGTTCTAAGCAAACAGTATAGTTAGTATGCAGTTCTAAAGTTTGTATACATTTAGTATGTTATACATTGTGTCTGGGGTGCACATTTGCATAAACACCATTCTAAGGCTTCTGAAAACAATGCTATATGCTAATACTCCGTTTTCTACTTATTAAACAGTTGTACTTACGACACTAAAAAGTACTGCATTTTACCTAACCTGTATGTTTATAAAATTTTGAATTTAGTAACAATGTTTAACTTTTTCGACTAAAATCAGTCTTTTTCAATCTCAGGACATTACAAAATTTTAGAAAATATACAAAAACATATGCTTCTACCAAAAAAATTAATTAAAACCTCCTCAAAAATCACTCTTCTTGAGAGGCCAAACTCGTCTCCATCACTCCGGATAACAATAACAATACCATAAAACATTTTATTTAGTTTAGAGTAGTCGGTCTGGCATGTGCTTCCCTGTTATATTTATGTTTTACGGTGTCAATGTACTGGTTCGTGTACTTGATAATTAAATCAATTATACCATCATCAAGGAAGTGTTGCCAAATAACAAGACGGTCCTTTACGATTGCCATAGCCCGTATTGGTGCCGGTGCCTGAGTTATAACATTGTGCCTTCTAGTGCGGGCTGATTGATGATGGGGTTCCTTACTCCATTTTGTAGAGTTGCCCTTTCCCAAGTAAAATCTGAAGATTCTCGGTCACTCAAATACTCTTTGATAACCGTAGTTCAATTTGATGCTAGATTTTCTGTTTCAACGTCGCTATCTGATAATTGCTGTGCATTTTCCTCGTTAGATAAAATGTCTCTAAAAAGAGCCTCAAGATGACCCTTTTCTTTTTCATAAGACATTCTGAAATGAGGTTTTCATATTTCAGACAAACCTTTGAATGTTTTTAATAAATATCTATAAAATACTACAAAAACAAGGGGGCGCTAAAAGAAATAGACTTTGACGTGGGAATATTTCTATTTTCTCGTCAGAACAACATGTCGGGAGAACAGAGTGTAACTGAAGACACAGTCTGTGATGTCAAAGTAGAGCCGGATGAGGAAACAGAAGGAACTAGTGAAGTGAACATGATGCAATATTATTGTGAGCTGTATCCCAAGCACGAGATCAAAGAGGAGTTGGTGATCGGACCAGAGGTGCTGCAGGCTGTCCCACGGTCTCAACAACCACCTGCTGACGGTATGTGATCATCATCAACATATTGTTGCTGCTCTATGTATTAAAGAGGAGTTGGTGATCGGACCAGAGGTGCTGCAAGCTGTCCCACGGCCGCAACAACCACCTTTTTTTTTCGAGGGGGAAATCTTCTGAGCATACTTGACTCCTTAAATTTTCCCCTTCAGCTATAATTCACGGGTCGCATACATGCAACCCACAGCCTTGTAAATAATTAATGAAAACTTAGCTTACTTGTAAGATAAGATAAAGCTTTATTTGCAATAAATGTGGTACATTTCAGATGTTCAAATAAATAATTATAGATCACATATTTAGCCAATGTTTTGACATGCAAACAGTAATTAATATTAAGCATTTAAATTATATAATTATATGATGTCAAGACACGTACTTAGTTGATATCTATCCCATGTCAATTAATATTAGGCAAATGTTATACATAATAAAATTATATTCGTAAACCAAATTAAAATGAAATCTTATCTATTTTGTCCTAGCTCGGAAAATTACAGAATGTTAAGAAGAAGTCACTCATGTAACGCCGTTTTGAATTTGTTAATAAGCTACTCTTTTATCATTTGAGGTATTTTATTATATATCGATCTACACATCCAGTAGCAATTTTTTTGGAAGCATGTAGACTTCGGTCTTTGTATACTTATAAGTGTATGTGGGAACCTCGGATTTGTACTCTGCTCATAAAACTCATTTTGTTGGTTCTTTACAAATTTTGCTGATTCTAGTATGTAGAGGGAAGGCAAAGTGAGGATTTTAAGTGATTTGAAAAGTGGTCTACATGGTGTGTCTGGTGATACCCCAAAGATTGCACGTAGACATATCTTTTGTGTAACGAAAGCTTTGTTAACATCAGTACTATTCAGTAAAATACATTTATGATTAGTTATATCCGGCAAATCATTTATGTATTGCAAAAATAACAGTGGATCTAGTATGCTACCTTGAGGGACCCCCAACCACATTTAAAAGTACATTATGATAAAAAGGGAGTGTATATTAATACTATTAAATCGTCATCATCACCAGCCTATATAAGTCCCGACTGCAGGGTCTCAGGCCTACTCTCCTATAGAGAGTGTATGGGACATAGTCCACCACGCGGGACCAGTGCGCATTGGTAGACTTCACACACACCTTTGAATGTCTTCTCAGGTTTGTGCAGGTTTGTTTCCTCACGATGTTTTCGTATATATATCCTATGAATTCATATCGTAGCAGTAGGAAGCAGTTCGTACTGATATAAAGTAGTAGTAATGAGGGGAGGGAGATGACATAAACTTCTGGACTTACTCATGACAACAAAGGTGTAGCTCAAGGTTCAACTTTAGGACCGGTCTTATTTATACATATTACGAACGACTTCATCGATTGTTTTACCTCTAATGTTTATGTTAAATTTCATCTGTGTAGACAAATTACTCTATGTATGGACGGATAAAAAATGGGATTTGGTCATTTTCCATGCCAATAGACTTAAGTATATTGTTACTGAATGTAATGTTTCACTTCCCCAGGTGTTGTGACAGAGTCTGCACATGAAGACCACATATGGACATCAGCACCCACAAGTGATCACAGCTTTGTGTGTGATCACTGTAACCTATCTTTCACCACCGAGCGCTGCTTAGTAGACCACATCCAAGAACATGAACAAGCCAATCTGACAGATGATCATTTAAATGAACTTGTACTGGATATTTCTGGAGGGAAGAAGTTTAGTTGTGAATTGCGTTGTAAAAAAATTGATAACATAAGTCCTTTAAATTGTCCTTTATTAGTACACTCAGGCGAGAAAAGGTTCTCTTGTGAACTATGTCATAAGAAATTTAGTTGGAAATGTGGTTTAAATAAACATTTATTGATACACTCCGGCGAGAAAAAGTTCTCTTGTGAACTATGTCATAAGAAATTCTTTGATAGTAGTAAATTAAATAGACATTTATTAGTACACTCAGGCGAGAAAATGTTCTCTTGTGAAATATGTCATAAGAAATTTTCTAGGAAATGTAGTATAAGTAAACATTTATTGATACACTCAGGCGAGAAAAGGGTCTCTTGTGAACTGTGTCATAAGAAATTTATCGACAAGTCAAGTTTAAATAGACATTTAGTAGTACACACAGGCGAGAAAAGGTTCTCTTGTGAACTATGTCATAAGGAATTTACTGAAAAGTCAAGTTTAAATAAACATTTTATAGTACACACAGGCGAGAAAAGGTTCTCTTGTGAACTATGTCATAAGAAATTTGCTAGGAAAAGTAGTTTAGATAAACATTTATTAGTACACTCAGGCGAGAAAAGGTTCTCTTGTGAACTATGTCATAAGAAATTCTTTTATAATGGTGAATTAAATAGTCATTTATTAGTACACTCAGGCGAGAAAAGATTCTCTTGTGAACTATGTCATATGAAATTCTTTACTAATAAGAAATTAAATAGTCACTTATTAGTACACTTAGGCGAGAAGAGGTTCTATTGTGACTTATGTCATAAGAAATTTACCAGGAAAAGTAGTTTAAATAAACATTTATTGATGCACTCAGGCGAGAAGAGGTTCTCTTGTGAACTATGTCATAAGAAATTTACTGAAAAGAGTTATTTAAATAAACATTTATTGATGCACTCAGGCGAGAAGAGGTTCTCTTGTGAAATATGTCATAAGAAATTTATCGACAAGTCAAGTTTAAATAGACATTTAGTAGTACACACAGGCGAGAAAAAATTCACTTGTGAACTATGTCATAAGAAATTTACTGAAAAGAGTTATTTAAAGAAACATTTATTGATGCACTCAGGCGAGAAGAGGTTCTCTTGTGAACTATGTCATAAGAAATTTACTGAAAAGAGTTATTTAAATAAACATTTATTGATGCACTCAGGCGAGAAGAGGTTCTCTTGTGAAATATGTCATAAGAAATTTATCGACAAGTCGAATTTAAATAGACATGTACTAGTACACACAGGCAAGAAAAAATTCACTTGTGAACTATGTCATAAGAAATTCACTGCAAGTAGTAGTTTAAATAAACATTTATTAGTACACCCAGGCGAGAAAAAGTTCTCTTGTGAACTATGTCATAAGAAATTCTTTGATAACAGTAAATTAAATACATAGTCATTTATTAATACACTCAGGCGAGAAAAGGTTCTCTTGTGAACTATGTCATAAGAAATTTACTCAAAAAGGGAATTTAAATAAACATTTATGAGTATACACAGGCAAGAAAAGTTCTCTTGTGAGCTATGTCATAAGAAATTTACTAAGAAGTGGAATTTAAATATACATTTATTAGTACACTCAGACGAGAAAAAGTTCTCTTGTGAAAGAAAGAAAGATTTATTTGCTAGAATACAAATTTAAAAAGATCTTAATCCTACTAATATTATAAGTGTGAAAGTTTGGATGTTTGGATGTTTAGATGTTTGGATGTTTGTGACGCTTTCACGGAAAAACTACTAAATGGATTTGAATGAAACTTTACAATAATATAGCTTATACATCAGAATAACATATAGGCTATAGTTTATAAAGACATATTGTGTAAATTGTACAAAATCACACTTATAATATTAGTGGGATTACATGGGCATAACAAAAACGCGTTGCCTAGCAACCGACCATAGAATATGTAATTCGTATATACAAACTTTCGCGTTTATAATATTAGTGTGAAGACTATTTGAATGTCAGATATTGAAATTTCTTTTGTTTCTTTAAACTATTAGCCTACGTAACAGAATAAACACTATTTTGTACCTTATGCTGGAAATGGAGATAGATGCCTTCTATGCCTATCGAACAAGTAGAATAAATCCTGAAGTACACGCGGACAAAGTCGCGGGCGGAAGCTAGTATGAATATAAAGTAATTGTATTCTGTGGAACATGTCGACGTGCAAATGTTAAGTCTAGTTACATTGTAGTCTGTTTAAATATTCCGAAACATTTTATGATGACAATTCTGATTTAAATTATATACCATTTCTCAATTTAATATATTCTCGAAGGAAATCATACAATTAAATATTTCAAAAATCTTAATCTAAATATGCATCGATCTCACCAACATCAAATAATTATAACTGGTCAAATTCACTCAAGGAATAAAAATAGTGTTCCATCAGCAACAAACGTAATGCTCTCTTAAACCTATGTCTCGGGAGTTGTTTAATATATCCGGGTATTTTGTTATAAATTTTAATACACATACAGTAGCTGTTTTTTTAAATGCGCGTCGTTTTAGGTGTTGTTTCGAGAGCCAATCTTTGTGGATTTCTTAAAGGTCTCTGCAGTACCTCACCAGCTTCAATAAAAATATGATAGTTTTGCTTGACATAATTACCTATCTCGAGTATATACAGGGATGGTAAAGGTAATATTTTTAGTGATTTAAAGTAGGGTCTGCAGGAGACGCCTGGCGCGATGCCACATATAGACCGTATACATCTTTTTTGGGCAATGAAAATTTTGTTACTGTCTGTACTATTTCCCCAAATTATTAATCCATACCTGAGGACAGACTCTACATAAGCAAAGTATGCAGTGATAGCTGTACTTTTATTGGCAATTCTGGTTAGTTTATAGAGTGCGAATGCGAACCTATTTATTTTATTGCATATTTTCTCTACTTGCTCTTTCCAGTTCAATTAATCCTAAAAATGTCGTACTATTAGTATTATGTATAACTTGTCCATCGTAGTTTACAGTTATTTGTTTATTTTTAAAGTTATTGAAATTTATGAGATTAGTCTTCGATAAATTTATGTTTAGATTGTTTTGATGTAGCCATTGTATTATTGATGTTAAGGTCTGGGATATGTCCATTTTATGCAGTTCTATTGAAGATTTTATATCCGAAGTAACTATTATTGAAGTATCATCTGCGAACAAAACTGTTTTATGTTTTGTTGCGTCTGGTAGGTCATTAATGTACAGTACAAATAATAATGGGCCTAATATACTGCCCTGCGGAATTCCAAATCTGTTGTGTCTGAAATTAGAACGGTGTATATGTACTGTGTGTTTATCATTTAATTGAGCTATTTCTACACACTGCAGTCTTTTTTCTAGGTAGGAACTCAACCAAGTGCAGGTCCTCGAACACCATTCTGTTCGAGCTTAGTTAACAGTATTTTGTGAGATACAAAATCAAACGCCTTTGACAGGTCTAAAAATAACACACTGGTATATTTTTTGTCATTTAGGCTCTTAAGGATATCATTGACCAAGTGAAACGCTGCGTGTGTTGTAGATTTGTTTTTAATAAATCCATACTGGTTTTGTTTGATTATATTAAACTGGGCAAAGGACGATGTTAGATTATTATGCATTACTCTCTCGAAAAATTTAGATATAATCGGAATAAGCGTAATCGGCCTGTAATTAGTGAACTATGACATAAGAAATTTACTAAGAAGTGGAATTAAAATATACATTTATTAGTACACTCAGACGAGAAAAGGTTCTCTTGTGAACTGTGTCATGAGAAATTTGCTCGAAAATCTGATTTAAACAAACATGTACTGTTACACTCAGTGGCGTAGCTACCGTAGACGTAACGTAAATATTTATTATGCCATGTGATGAAGTAGTTTTGCACCTTTAAGGTATTTTGTCATAATCATAAGGCTTATATAAATCACAGTTTACTATTATACTCGAATAAGTTAAATTATTTAACTCGAGTTTTATTGAAATAACCAATTATTAGTACATTCAGCGTAAAAAGGTTCTCTTGTGAACTATGTCATAAGAAATAGATTAGAAAGGATAATTTTAATAACCATTTGCTAATGCATTCGAATGAGTGAAGATTGTATTGTGTAATATGTCATAATCATAAGGCTTATATAAATCACAGTTTACTATTATACTCGAATGAGTTAAATTAAGTTTCTTTTAAATAACCATTTATTACGCAGGCTAGAAATGATTGTTTTGACATTTGTCAGGAGAGGGCACTGCGGTGTGGGGTGACCATAGGCCCCCGCCTGGTTACCTTTAAGATACAGATCCTTGATCTAGTTTGTGCTCCTGTCTTACACATCATCAGCAGCCAGGAAACGTCCATTGCTGGACATCGGCCTCCTTCATGGTACGACACATCGACCGGTCCAAGCCTGCACCCTGTGGCTCCCCGCGACCTAAAACAGGTTGACGAACCCTTAGACGTTTCCCCGTACGTGGTCGCCACTCGAGAACAATGGATATCCGCCTCTGTATCCTAATGGCTAAATGTTGGACTGATAATCAGGTCCCGGGTCAGATTCAAAGGGAGGGTACCTGTTGGTACTAGGTTTGGTTATCCACTGGGAATCGGACCTGAGACCACGTAGTACAACATTTCTTAAGCGGTTAATAGAACGATCGTGTGCAACATTTTCGATACCGTTCTCGGTATCAAAGAGAATATAATACGTGTAGTTTATATTCGCGGGCAACACTTATATTATAACGTCAAATCGGAAAACTGCTGTTGTACGACGAGATTGCTAACAAAAATATCAAAATTTTCCAAATTTCCTTCGACATCGAATGATATATGTAGTTAAAACTAATCTACAAAATCACAGTTAACAATCAGAAGAAGATTTACATTGGTCTGAGTGGTTGTTGTGTTGTAAAAGGGGGAAGTTTTCACTTTAACACTTCGTTGGTAAGTATGGACAGTATTTTTGTTTGTGATTTTACGCTGAGTAATTCTGGACTTAGGGCTTTGTTCCCGTTTCTTGACAACTTGCCAAATGTATGAGCCGATGCCAACAACCCGGCGTTGTATTTAGCTGTTTAAACTTGTATTTTGCTTAATTATAACCTTTGAAAGAACTCTCGCTGATTAAGGTAAATTCTTCTATTCAATTACGGGTTTTCACTGAGATCTTAAATAATAATGTTATTTGTTCCTTCTAGATTCAGTTCCTCTGAGTTCTTGATCGTAATTTGGCTGGTTTGATTTTCAAACAATAATCATCTTGACATCTGTTTTTTTCCAATAGATACTTTACAATGCAATGCAACTCTTATCTATATTAGCTATATGGTTTCTAATTATTAGAAAAAATATATGTAAAACTTTATAAAACATTAAATACCTGTTACTAAGATGAAAAAAACATTTTTGATGTGGTGTCACTAGCAGTAATGTTCAAATTGCATTTGTTACTGGTTTTCTAATTTGGAATACTACAGTATTCAAGTATAAATAAGGTAATGACAGACTTGTTTATACTTTCCATTAATTAACATGATCACTGTATGTTCAGGTTGAGGTTAATGACCTCTATACTAGACAAACACTACTTGATTTATTCGTATATATATCTGCATATGGAGATCGGCCTCTGTGGCGCATTCGGGGACATTGTCCAAAAACACATTGTGAGATTATTCCCCAGTTTGATAAGAACATTGAATTTATGTAGGAAAGATAACAATCAGTTTTTCGGTGAAGGAAAACATCATGAACAAACCTGCACACTCCTGAGAAGAGATTCAAAGGTGTGTAAGTCCACCAATGCGCACCGGTCCCGCGTGGTGTACTATGTCCCATACACTCTCTGTAGGAAAGTAGGACTGAGCCCTGCAGTGGGGACATATATAGTCTGTTAATTATGATGATCAAAGTGAGGTCTGTGTCTAGTATAGTTTTGAGAAATTCTTCACATGACCTTGACAAACTTACATGCAGTTGTGAAAATAACCCTTATTTTGAGGTAATAATATCTGCGCGCTTCTGTTTTATGTTTTTGAATCCTTGATGGGTGAATCAACTCACACTTGGTTCTTGATTCTACTTGTATGAATGTAGTCTATTTCAGACAAGTTATTAATTTTTGCATTAAATCTTAAACAAAGATCTCAATCTCTGGATGCCGTGCCTTGCAGTGGAGGACTGGTCTATGTGGCGTACCATACAGGAGGACTATGTCTAGCACCAGCAGTGGATGTTTCCTGGCTGTTTATATGTTACATTCTCATGTTAAACTTAAACAAACACTTGAACCATCTTTTGAAGTATGATAGCATAAATTTGCTTTCTATGATGATCTTGTATCAGAATTTTTGTTGTTGACTTCTTTCTGTTTTAAGGAATAAAATGGCATAGCAAGGCTCCTGGTTAATTTACAGGTGGACGGACTGGCCTCCTGATGATGTCGTTAAAGCCGAGGAATGTGGACTTCCAAGAGACATGGGCCAACCTGAAAGAAACTGTAAGCATTCTACGCAATTCAATTTGATGACAGTATTAAGCAAACACATGTCCTATATGAACATCACAGACAGCCTCCTGTGTTGTGGGTACATGTCCACTGAGTAAACTCCCGCCCATGTGCTCACGACCTGCAGCAGCGTGGCCACACAACGGGCGACGATCCTGAACAACCCGGGATCACTCCAGCAGGCGGGCTAGTTTAGTTGGCTCTGCTTCCTCTCATGCATGATGGCTGAAATATGTCTGAGTGTAGAAACCAGTCAGACAACAACAAAAAAGTAGCTGAATGTAAAGTTATAAATTAATGATATTTATTATGCAACACTATAATTTCGTCTCCTATTTTTAGGTAATTACTTATCAAAGTTAGCTATTATATTTTAAAAGATTATGGCAACAAAAATTTTGTATGGAAGCATTAGGAGAGGGATAACGTTAAGCATTTGTTTGTAAGATTTAATTGATGCATTTCAGATTGCTTACACACTTAAAGTCTTCCATCCAAGTTTTTTGTAGTGTTTGGAATATGGCATACCACGGCCTATGTCCAACATTGGACATTTCTCGGCTGATGATAATGATTGCCAGCAGATCAGCCATGCTAGCTCAGTTGTGCAGAGCATCAGTCCTTGAACAATCGAGGTCTGCGTTCACTGGCTCGTACCAATGAGTTACAATTTGTTATTTATGTACGAATGATAAAAGTCATTACCATTGGCTTTTCGTTGAAGGAAAACATCGTGAACAAACCTGCACACTCCTGAGATGAAATTCACAGGTGTGTGTGAAGTCTACCAATGCGCACTGGTCCCGCGTGGTGTACTATGTCCCATACACTCTCTGTAGGAGAGTAGGACTGAGCCCTGCAGTGGGGACGTGTTTATACAAATGACTGTGCCCCGCCCCTCAGGTGTCGGGGGTGGTGGGCCTGCGGGCTGTGGAGCGCTCCGTGTGGAACATGCGGTTCTCGGACGTGTACGCGCTGTGCGTCGCGCACCCCGAGCCGCTCGCCGACAAGCTGTACGATGAGACCAGGTCAGACAATACACACACATAAATTTCATTCATTTTTCAATACATTTGTTAAACATGGCGTACTTGTGTATTGTTGGTGGTAGGACATTTTCTATGTCCGTCTAGCTAGATACCATTCTGTTAGCTGAGTATGTCGACAAACAGCAGTGTTAATAGTACTGTTGTTCCGGTATGAACGGTATCAGAGACAGGGCTGTGCGCACGCTTACTACAACGGCCTTATCGTCACCATCAGGTGAGATGAAGGACAAGTGAAAACCTATCGCCTATAAACCTAACCCCTTTCCTATTCTTAATTCCAAAAATCCAAACACGTTATCTTCTATTCTATTTTATATTTAAATTTCTTATTTCTGTTTAATTGGTATTGTATATAATATAATGTAATTTAATTTAATTGAAATTGTAATTGTAATTCTTAATACTTAACTGTATATTGTATCTGGTCTCCACGACACAGGCTCAGCCTAGTGTGGAGACCGCAGTGTATTTAAAATGACTTTTTTAATGAGATAATAAATTATTTGTTTGTATTTATATAAAGATTTCTGTCTATCTGTCAGCGCGGGTCCGCACTTGGCCGGGTGTTCCAATCTAGACTAGAAATTAGATTTAGAATAGACAATTTAGACTCGTGTTTTTTCTTTCAGAAACTTCCTGGAGGAGCATGTGTCGAGCCTCCTGCAGCGCGTGAGGGGCTCCGCCCCCCTCGAGAACAACGACCACAACGACGGTCTACTGGCCAGGTGAGCTCTCAGACCCTGGTCTTCATGACCAGAATTCATGAATGGCTCTAACTTTTGAGTATATAATTGACGCGTTCAAAAAGAACTAGAAACCGATTTCAACTGCCGTAAAATTCTACAGCATTCGTCTCCTACTTAATGCCAATTTAAGACTTATATCTTCTCATGGATGCCGTTGTCAGAACTGGACCAAATTGAAATGGGACCACACGGGAAGCACCAGCTTTCAAATAAAAAAAGAATCATCCAAATCAGTTCACCCAGTCAAAAGTACTGAGTTAACAAACATAATAAATAAAAACATACCCTTCGAATTGAGAATTAATCTTTTTTTTTGAAGTCGGTTAAAAATTCATTACGGAGAGTGAACAGGAGCTGTTTGATTTCTACTGACCATTGCCACGTACCGCTGTGTGTAGAACTGGCCTGGAATTTGTACATTTCTAATTTGAATAGGGCATTATCAAATAAAACTGATTTGCTTACCATTATTCAATATTTTGATCTAGTTTACTACTATCTAGTACAAAAGCATTTGAAACGTACGAAACTGGCAATGCTTAACTTTAAAAAATCAAAGATGGCGTCAATGAATTGACTTTCAACGTTGTCACTTAGTGATGTCAACAGTGATGATAATAATGCATTACGCGTCATGTCACTCGACCGCGTAATGTTGCATTACACATTACTAGAACAACTCAAACATCACGCATCACTCGTGGCATGCAGCGCGCGTGTCTTCGTTCTGCACCGCTCACTCGCACCTAGCGCGAGCGACAGGGTGCGCTGCGCGGGCTCCGACTCTTCAACAAAACCATAAAGACGGATAGAACGCGCATACGTTACTGAAATGCAACCGTGTTACTAGGACAATAAAGCTTATACTCTACGTATTTTAATTCCGAACACGTTATGTTTAGAGATTATTGCATTAAAAATATTACAGAAGCAAAAGAGGTGTCGCATGGCAGCGCACGGCGCATATCTCATGTGATGTTTAGAGTGATGTGTAATGGTGCAATGTAATATTACGCGATACGTAATGTAATGACACATGACATTACTCGTTTTGCGTATGTCTAAATTTAATCGCTTTTGATATATAAAATATATATAAATGAAATTATTTTTGTAGTATCGTTAAATATTTCGTTAATTGAAACAGTTTTCAAGAAGTTGTTCATATGCTCGTATATGTTTGAACAGCTTGTTTTGTCCCTCTGCAGATACGTGACAGCGTGGCGTGAATACAGCCAGGGGGTGTCCTATCTCAACAGCCTTTACTCATATCTCAATCTGCAGCACGTGAAAAGGCAGAAGGTCAGATGATAGCTATTATTTATATATATCTCTCTCTCATCAGAAAAGTGGAAACACCTTGCAAGTTTATGTTTTGTAAGGATTATCATATTATATTTACACACTGTGAAAATTCATGATAAAATCCAGAACGAGGAAAGCCGTACACGGACTAAGGTCACCGACACAGCTCGACGAGTCAGTGAGCTGAAGTGGCCACATCGTTAGCATAGCTTGTTCTGTACTGTATTTATGCCGAATAAACTATTTCTATGAAGCCATGTGTGTGCAGGTGTCGGACGCTGAGATAATCTACGGCTCTGCCGCCACCGTCAGCATCCCGGAGCAAGACTCCAGACAGCTGGAGGTGAGTTGAATACACCTGTGTGTGTCCCTGCCCTTATCGCACTAAGGACAGGGACACATCTATTTGTCACTCTACAATTATCTATATCAGATAATTCATTATATTAGCAGAGCTATTTTTGAAGATTTCAAAGTACCAGTCTAAATAGAAGACCTTAAGACCTCCGTCCGTATACTGTAGATATTCCAACAGCGTTTCGATTATTTATTTAACGTTATCCTTCTCCTAATGCTTATATACTAAATTTCTGTTGCCAGAATCTTTTAAAATAGAATAGCTGGCCTTACCTAAAAATAGGACATGAAATTATAGTGTCCCGAAATAAATATCATTGATTTACAATTTTATAGTTAGCTACAATAGCAGTTACGCAGCTAATGGTTCATAGATGGCGCTTTGAACAATAATCGATAAAAGGTGTTTAAAATGACAATTGTGATTCACTGTGAAGTTGTATGTTAATGTTACTCATTTCGCGACATCACAATCCGATGTACTATTTTTAGATAGTTGCTGCACAAATCCAGCTAATATATTTTAAGATTATAGCAACAGAAATTTAGTATGAAACGTTGATGGAGGTGGATCGCCTTAAGTAAGATCATCTTAAAGTAGGAAGCCAATACGAGATCTCCACTGATAGCTACAAATGAAACAGTAAGAATATCAGTTTCAGCACAAACATAAAATTGTACAGAAGTAGCTCAGTTGTGTTGAGCGTCAGTCCTTGAACAATCGAGGTCTGCGTTCGATCCTGGCTCGTACCAATGAGTTACAATTTGTTATTTATGTACGAATGATAACAATCATTACCATTGGCTGTTAGGTGAAGGAAAACATCGTGAGGAAACCTGCACACTCCTGAGAAGAAATTCAAAGGTGTGTGTGGAGTCTACCAATGCGCACTGTACCCGCGTGGTGTACTATGTCCCATACACTCTCTGTAGGAGAGTAGGACAGAGACCTGCAGTGGGGACATGTGTAGGATGATGATAATGATGTGTCAGGTCGGTGAGCTGGGCCTGGTGACGTGGGAGCGTGTGCTGGTTCGTCCGCTGAGCTCGGCGCTGTCCGGGCGCATCGTGTCGGCGCTGTCTGCTGCGCGGGAGCAGAGCCCCGACCCCGCGCACGCGGACGTGCTCCGCGAGGCCATACACAGCACCGTACATGTGAGAGAGGTCTACCGATACATCACCCACTAATAGCATTCACGGGTGTCGATAACTTCATTCAAATACCAGACAACTTTTTTCTTTTTTTTCTTTTCAGCAGACACTTAAATAGTTATTTGTTATGCAAGGCTGCAAAGTTGTTATTTGGCGCGAGTTCTCATTTCGAAACCCGAGCTTTTGTGTGTTTCAAAAATTGAACCCTGAGCGTAGCGAGGGCTTCAAGGCACGAGACGCAAAATAACTTTGCTGCCGAGCGAAACACACAACTTTTGGCTACGTTTGATCAGTCCTTAGCTATGGATTGATTCCATTGATGATATGATTGATAGCTGGGAAATTCAGTTGATGTACAGCGAGCTTTCAAACTTTACAAAATGCATCAAACCTGTATTGTTTGGTTCCAGAAAGTTGCAGACTCCTATTCAAAAAATTAAATGTTGCCGTGCATGTACTTAACAGATAATTGTACCTTTGTAAGATATCACCCAGAGCTATTTAAAAAATATAGTGAGCTATGCTTTTGAATGTACCATACAAACCTCCATCGTATATATACAAAAAAAACGTATTTAACATGGCAATTTTATTATTTAACAACTTCCAGAAAATCTAAAAACGCTACCAACTAAACAATTTAAAACCCGACTAACTAAATGGCTTTCAGAAAAATGCTTCTATACTATCAAAGAGTATTTAGACTACAAGGCTTAGGATTATTTTTAAATTAAAAATTTAAATTAATTTTAGTATGTTATTATAAAGTAATATTTGTACGCCGAGATGGAAAACTTTTTAGGGTTCTCTATGAATTAATGACATTCTCTACAAAGTTGACAAATAAATAACATTTCATTTCATCTCACTGCAGCGAAGAAAACGGCATATTAAAGGAAAACAGTTGAACCATAAAGAATACGTTTTTAATTATTCATATTAATTGTTCATTGAGATATAATACCTCGAAGAGGATACGTTAAGTATATTTTTTTAATCGAAAGAGAAAGTTAAGTTAGGTTCATCATCGTCGTGCTCGAATTCCAAAAACTTCTAAAAGAGCTTTTCCACGCAGATTTCGAATAAACAAGAAAGCCTTTTCGTGCTAGTGAGGGGAAAACGTTATTTATTAAACATGTGTAAGTGATGCGAGTGATGCATTACACGTGATATCACTCGACCGCGTACTGTTGCATTACACATCACTCGACCATCTCAAACATCACGCATTACCTTCGCACTCATGGCATTACGCGCGCATGGCTTCGTGCTGCACCGCTCACTCGCACCTAGCGCGGTGCGAGCGAGAGGTACAAACAGGACAGATAGAACTGATTATATGATAGTGAAATGCAACCGTATTAATAGGACGATAAGGCTTATACTCTACGTATTTTAATTCCGAACACGTTATGTTAGAGAGAATTGCATTACAATTATTACAATATCAAAAAAGCTGTCGCATGTCAGCGCACGGCGCGTATCTCATGTGATGTTTAGAGTGATGTGTAATGTTACGCCGTAATATTACGCGGTACGTAATGTAATGACATATCACATTACTTTACGAAGCACTGCTTCGAGCTGTGGTTTGTCAGTAGCTATATAGATGATGAGGTCCTGGGTGTTGTCAGGTGCAGTCGTTCCGCATCCGGTCCCCCCTGGCGCTGTACCAGGAGCTGGTGCTGGATCCGTACCTGGCGAGCGCGGGGCAGCACCACGCGGGGGTCGCGGCAGAGCTACTACACCAGGGGGATATATCACATTACATGAAGCATGTGCTAGAAGGTTAGTGTACCATGGTAACAAATTAGGCAAGGTTTTATTTGTGTTTTATTACATGAAGGACATTGAAAGAAATCCCTCGTAAAAATACAAAATAATTTTCATTTTTAGGGTTCAGTACCCAAAGTGTAAAAACGGTACCCTATTACGAGGTACAATGCAAGCTATTCTATGTTAAAAGGTTATGACAAAATAAATTTAGTATGAAACTTTGATCGAGCGAATAACCTCCTGGTTGGTCACCTACAGGATATACTCGTAAATTAACCATAAGAATTAAAATAAACACAAACTAAACAGTATAACTAAATGATATCCTAAAATACAAGACGAATAACTTCATAACGAATAAACACCCTCTCATATCGCTCCCATACCTCAGGAACAGACTCAGTAATGCGTTAGACCTGTAGAGTAACGTACGTGTGTAGGGTTGGAGCGGGAGGTGTCGCTGGGCGCGCGGTTCCTGCACTCGTCGTCAACGGAGGCGGTGCGCGGGTGCTACGAGCGCGCGTGCGTGCTGGCACACCTGGGTGCGCTGCACGCCGACACGGAGCGCTTGCTGCGAGAGGCGTGCGAAGACACACCACACGCAGACCAGGTACATAATAGATATATGATATCACCCGACCGCGTAATGTTGCATTACACATCAAACATCACTCATGGCATTCCGCGCGCATGTCTTCGTTCCGCACCGCTCACTCGCACCTAGCGCGGCGCGAGCGAGAGGGACCGCCACGCGGGCTCAGATCCTCTCGACAGAACCACAAAGACTGATAGAACGCACATTTGTTACAATAATGCAACCGTATTACTAGAACGATAAGGCTTCTACGTATTTTTATTCCAAGCACGTGATGTTTAGAGGGCATTGCATTACAATAGCAAACCAACTGAAGCACAGGTTCCACCTAGTTCGGCAGCAGTGGCTAAATTTATGTTAAAAACCTAAAAGCCAAACAATTTTCTAACGAATAGGTATATTTGTATTATTTTATATAACTACATTTACGTCAAAAAATTATATTATTATTTTTGTGGAAATAAATAAATATTTGATTT
Organism: Carcina quercana; assembly: GCA_910589575.2. Taxonomy (NCBI): domain Eukaryota; kingdom Metazoa; phylum Arthropoda; class Insecta; order Lepidoptera; family Depressariidae; genus Carcina; species Carcina quercana. The sequence continues at coordinate 6,731,361 of OU342455.1, read as the reverse complement.
GATTTGAACTGTCGCATGTTATCGCACGGCGCGTAGCTCAGGTGATGTTTAGAGTGATGTGTAATGGTGCGCGGTGTTCAATGTAATGCACATGTCACATTACTTTAACAACATCTTGAACTGTAAACCGCCGCCGTAGCTTAGTGAAACAGTTGGAAATTGAATACAGACGTACTCTGTTAGATAGAGAGAGATAGAGAGATATATATGTTTATTGCATTTGTGTGTTACAGCGGCGCGTGGACCTGCGTCGCATGTACACGCTACTGAAGCCCCTGGGGGCGACGGCGCTCCGCCCACTGGTGGACGCGGCGCACAACCAGGCCGCCGCCGAGGGACGCGCGCTGCTGGACCACCGACACGACAAGGAGGAGGTACGTACATCAAGCACTGACATCACGTCAACAATTGTTTTTGGTGATTTTTGTCCGATTACGCCGAAAATAAAAGTGTATTATAACTTGAGCAACCTTTGTATCTTAATCTGTTCCTTCATATCTACTAAGGGGGCAAAGGTTTAAGGTCACGAAAGTAGGGATAATATTTTATAAGTATCATCATCACCAGCCTATATACGTCCCCACTGCAGGTCTCAGTCCTACTCTCCTACAGAGAGTGTATGGGACATAGTACACCACGCGGGACCAGTGCGAATTGGTAGACTTCACACACACCTTTGAATTTCTTCTCAGGAGTGTGCAGGTTTCCTCACGATGTTTTCATGCACCGAAAAGCCAAATTGTACCTCATTGGTACGAGCCAGGATCGAACGCAGACCTCGATTGTTCAAGGACTGACGCTCAACACAACTGAGCTACGACTTCTTACTTTTCTTCTCTACTATGCAAATGAGTTTGTTGTTGTCACCAGGCGCACATCCACTTCGTGAACGCGATGTTGTCGCTGCACGGCAAGTACGTGAAGCTGTTCACGGACGTGTTCAGCGGCGCGCAGGCGTTCATCGGAGCACTAGACAAGGTCAGATAGATGTACTGGTGACGTGTGTGAGTGTGATGGATGCAGGCACGTGGAGTTTAAAGTCGCTTCCGCTGTCTGTTCGCTTAGATCGTTTAAGCTACGCTAATTTTACTGCAGCCTTCCTCGATCTGAACAGGCTAACGCTAATGAGAATGACCGGGGTGCTGGCAGGCCACTGTCCACTTAACAAAGACATGCTCAATATGAACATCATATATTTAAATAATAGCCAGTTTTTAGGTATGTATGTATATATATATTTATAGTTTATGTATGTATTCTTATATATGTAGTATTATATATTTATGTATGTATATATCTTATACCTTTAAACGAGCAATTCTTATATATATGTGTCACATTATGTATATATAATTCGGATCTCGGAAACGGCTCCAGCGATTTCGCTGACATTTGGTATTTAGGGGGTTTGGGGGGCGAAAAATCGATCTAGATTAGTCTCATGTCTGGGAAAACGCGCGTTTTCGAGTTTTCATGCGCTTTTTTCTTCGCATTATTCGACGCAAAATATGATGGGAAATTTCACGCTGTCAAACATAATCACTTTAGCCGAGCGGTTCACACATGTCATTCCGTCCGAGATATCCGCGTTCAAATCCCAGTTGGAAAATTGCTTTTATTTTTGTTTTTTGTGTGTTTTTATTAATTTATTTATTCAAGTTTGTAATTATTATTTTTTTAGTGGCAAATTGTTCCACTCTTTATGGCTAACCAGGGGCAGAAATAAAGTTTTTGTTTGTTTTTAAAGAACTACGAGTAAAGCTCGGTCGCCCAGATATATATGTAAATCGTGTTTTTATTTATTGTTATGGTCACTTTCTTTTTTCTACATTATCTTCTCTAATATATACTTTTTTGTTGTTGTTTATGTACATGTATGTAGGTCTACTTACAGTATATTTATTGTTTGACAGCTCCAGTGTGAGTGCCGGCAGAAACCTCTTGTTAGGGATAGGCCACTCTAATTGTACAATTTAAGTTATAATTGACTTTGTAATTATTATTATGTGCAATAAACAACAGCCCCCTGTTTCGAGGGTGCGTGGCCGACGAGGAAACTCTCGCCCATAATGTATGGTCTATGACCGACCTCACACACCCTAGTGTCAGAGTTGATCCGCCATAGTCCTCTGACATGTCTCATGCAGCTACTACCTGTCGTAGATAGTAACCGGTGACAACGGATTAACGTGACTAACGAAGCACGGAACCATCTGTTCAGACAATCAGGTGATTCAGCCTGCAATGTCCTAAACAAATTGAGGAAAGTCTCACAAATTGACTCGCGTGTGTTGAGCTGAGCCTGACGGTCAGACAACTGCGTCACGGAGACTTCATCCCAGACAATCCAGGGTCACTCCAGGAGGCGTGTAGGGATAAGCAAGCTTGCCAACTTCTGCGAGGAGATCGTCTGTCTAGACTAGCTGTCTAGTAATGTTTGTTTGGTTCAGGCCTGCAGCCTGGTTGTGAACGCTCGCGGGGGCGCCGAGCAGCCGGCCCGCGCGCCCGAGCTGCTCGCCCGCTACTGCGACTGTCTGCTGCGGAAGCGCGCCTCCACCGAGACTGACACTGACGAGAAACTCGCCGCTGCAATCGTTGTATTCAAGGTACACACGCTAGCTATGTCTCCCCATCTATCTCACTCATTCGATCTCTCTCTCTCTCCCTTCCACACGCATACTATCTCTTTCTCCCTATATCTCTCCCTCACTCACACTATCTCTCTCTTCCACACCCACACTATTTCGTTTTCTCTATATCTCTCCCTCACTCACATTATCTCTCTCTTTCACACGCATACTATCTCTTTCTCCCTATATATCACCCTCACTCACATTATCTCTCTCTTTCACACGCATACTATCTCTTTCTCCCTATATCTCTCCCTCACTCACATTATCTCTCTCTTTCACACGCATACTATCTCTTTCTATCTATATCTCTCCCTCACTCACATTATCTCTCTCTTCCACACGCATACTATCTCTTTCTCCCTATATCTCTCCCTCACTCACACTATCTCTCTCTTCCACACCCACACTATTTCGTTTTCTCTATATCTCTCCCTCACTCACATTATCTCTATCTTTCACACGCATACTATCTCTTTCTCCCTATATATCACCCTCACTCACATTATCTCTCTCTTTCACACGCATACTATCTCTTTCTCCCTATATCTCTCCCTCACTCACATTATCTCTCTCTTTCACACGCATACTATCTCTTTCTATCTATATCTCTCCCTCACTCACATTATCTCTCTCTTCCACACGCATACTATCTCTTTCTCCCTATATCTCTCCCTCACTCACATTATCTCTCTCTTTCACACGCATACTATCTCTTTCTATCTATATCTCTCCCTCACTCACATTATCTCTCTCTTCCACACGCATACTATCTCTTTCTCCCTATGTCTCTCTTATACTAAATTTCTTTTGCCATAATGTTTTGATGTGGGAAAGCTGACTTTGTGCAGAATTTCTCAATGCAGCTCCTGATTCCGCGGTCGGATCGGCTTGATGGTGACAAATTATTGTAGATTGATAGTTGCATACAAGTAAACCTGATATAACACATGTAAAAATATGACATCGGATTGCCGATTGATCGAAAGACCCTAAAATACGAAGACGTAACAATTTTAATTTTTGATTGGGATTTGGCAAAAATTTCAAAATTTGCGAAAATAGTTCCTCGAATAGTAAAATGCATATTAGATTTAGTTGTCTCATTGCATTTGAACATTTTTTTATTATGGTACACATAAAAACATTATTTTACGAAATAAATCAAAATATCTAACAAGCTTCATACATTCGACGCTCCAATTTATAGACGTGTGACGTCACAACTCATACCCGATTTATATGGAGCGTTTTAGCACCGCGCGAATAGAATCACTTGTCGGCGGGTTGTGGTAAAAAAACTATTAGTGGTATCGAAGAAAAATTGATAGAGCTATTTATCTTTTTACACGGACTATCGAATTAGACAAGAATTTTTTTTTCTGACATATACCCAATTGTTGTATTATATACATATGTGTGTATGTGTGTTGTCAGTACGTGGACGACAAGGACGTCTTCCAGAAGTACTACGCGCGGGCGCTCGCCAGGAGGCTCATACACCAGCTGTCGGCTTCCATGGAACAGGTATGCATGCTTCAGAGCATTTGCGATTCATCATCATCAGCCGGGAAACGTCCACTGCTGGGCATAGGCCTCCTTCACGGTACGACACACCGCGACCGGTCCGGAGACACCTGCACCTACCTAGCAGGGGGATGGCCTGGTAGATGTTTCCCGGTACGTGGTCGCACTAGAGAACCTTAACCCCCCCACCGGTTATCGGGTTTTCGAGCGATGTGCCTTCATTGCCACTTCAGCGCACTGACTCGTCGAGCTATGTCGGTAACCTTAGTTCGTCGTAGTTAAAATAAAGTGTTTTTTTTGCGTAATTTCAATGCCACCTGCACCTTTGCGTGGTCTGTGTTCAGGAGGAGGCAATGATCAACCGCCTGAAGGCTGCTTGCGGCTACGAGTTCACCAACAAACTTCACCGCATGTTCACGGACGTGGCGGTGTCCGCCGACCTCAACGCCAAGTTCCAGCAGCATCTGAGGGACACCAACAACTCTACCGGCGCTGGGTTCTTCATACAGGTCAGTATAGATTTGACCAAAGCCTTCGACCGGGTATAATATGTACCAAAAATGACTGACCAATAGGGAACTTGTGGGTTGAATTTTATTTTATACCATAACGGACATGAAAAGAAATGACACCAAAATAAAAATATGTAATTAATTTTTTATTTGGATTTTTCAAGGACTTAATGTCTAAAAAATTTAGTTCCTCTAAAATTAAAATGCTTATTAGGTTTAGTTTTCCACTACATTTTGAAAGTTTTCTTATTGTATAATACATAAAAACATTTTACGAGATAACTCAAAATATCAAACAATCTTCATACATTTTAACGCTCCAATATGGACTGTGACGTCACAAATGTCACCCGATTTATATGGAGTACGAGTATTCTAGCACCGCGTGACTAGAATCAGTTTTAGGCGGGTTGTTCTAAAAAAAAGTATAAGTCGGATCGAAACAAATGATAGTGGTCTTGATCATGGTTACATGGTCTGTTTAATGAGACAAAAAAAATGTTCGTGCGTATTGTTAGCTTTAAGAATAATCCGACAGGTGCTGGAACAGTTTGTAATCGTGAAAGCGATTTTAATGAGATATAATGAAAATGTAATACTTTACATATTTATTCCTATACTTGTGCTGTAAACTTTCTTGGCCAATTTCAGGATTGTATTTCAACGGGAAGTACCCTATAGGTTTTGATTCCTTCGTCGAAATATGCGACAAAAACGGCCGTATCTTTTTATTGCGTTGATTTAGAAGCTTGATTTTCTCACAGTTCCAAGGGACTGCAGACTTGCGTATTCGATATTAATTTCATCTTGATATCTCCACGCGTTCCTGAGAATAAATGGTATTGACAGACAGACGGACGAACAACAAAATGATTCTATAACGGTTCCTTATTCCTTTTGAGATACGGAACCCTACGAATAAAAAAATTACTACACCAGCAATATTTTTAGGAGTGCCTCAGGGCTCGATTTTGGGTCCACTTTTGTTCATGCTGTAATTTTATTGACTGCCCGCACCAGGTTCTGCAAGCGGGCGCGTGGCCCCTGGGGGGCGCTATGGCCCCTCTAGCGCCCCCAGCTCAGCTCGAGAAGCCGGCGCGACTGTTCGAGGCGTTCTACCGCGCCTCGTTCAGCGGTCGACGACTGGCGTGGCTGCATCACCTGTGCACCGGAGAGTTGCGCACTAGGTATACCACCAGGATGTATCATGTCAGCGCTACCACCGCACAGGTTCGTGGACAATATTATTTTATTATAACTCTCTGACTTTTCTATCAGACGCCATTATTATGGACGGCACATAAAATATCTCGTGGAAACTTGATTAAATTGTTATACAGTACTCCATGCAGGATGGGAAGCTTGGGCATACTATCTTGTGGTCTCGGGTTCTACTCCCAGTGGGGATACCTAGCAGTACTAGGTTTGGTTGGTGGTAGAGCATTTTCTATGTCCGCCTAGCTAGCTACCACCTTGTTACCTTTCTGCCGCCAAACAGCAGTGTTACTAGCACTCTTGTGTTGCACTGTAGCAGAGCCAGCGCCCCATTAGCTTACAACTTATCTGAGCGCACGCTTCCCATCAAACGGGCTTATCTTCACTGATGTATTTTAAAAAAAAGATTAGAAGCTGTTCAGCAGTGAAGTACCGTCTGTCTGTTAAGAGGCATCCCATTGTCTATGCTGCAGTAACAGATCGTGTCGAGTAGACATGCGCAAAACAGTGCTTTTTAAAGTAATGTGATATGTCATTACTTTTCGTACCGCATGATATACTTCGAACCATTACACATCACTCGAAACATCACCTGCAATGCGCGCCGCGCGCTTCCATGCGGTAGCACAAACATTACTTTTTCTATAGAAATATTTGTAACATCACCTGTTCGGAGTTAAAATACGTAGAATCATTTTATCCCTAGAATAATGTAAGCCTTATCGAGCTAGTAATGCGGTTGCATTTCAGTATCATATGCGTGTTCTATCCGTCGGTATGGTTTTGTCTCTCTCGCTCGCGCCGCGCTAGGTGCGAGTGAGCGGTGCAGCACGAAGACATGCGCGCGTAATGCCGTGAGTGATGCGTGATGTTCTAGTGATGTGTAATGCAACATTACGCGGTTGCATTACTCGCATCACTTCCACATGTGTATAAAGTATTGAACTGTTTTGTTATGTTGTTACGGTTCAGTGTGCCCTGCTGCTGTGTTTCGAGACAGTGGACACAGCGCCCGCCAAGGAACTCCGAGAGACACTGCAGCTAACGGGTGAGTCACACAACTCAGCTTGTGTAGAGCGTCAGTCCTTGAACAATCGAGGTCTGCGTTCGATCCTGGCTCGTAACAATGAGTTACAATTTGTTATTTATGTACGAATGATAACAATCATTACCATTGGCTTTTCTGTGAAGGAAAACATCGTGAACAAACCTGCACACTCCTGAGCAGAAATTCAAAGGTGTGTGTGAAGTCTACCAATGCGCACTGGTCCCGCGTGGTGTACTATGTCCCATACACTCTCTGTAGGAGAGTAGGACTGAGACCTGCAGTGGGGACGTGTATAGGCTGGTGATGATGACTGAAATCCAATCTTCGATAAAATTCCTGTCATGTTCTACAGTGGACTTACGGTGTCTGTTGTTGTCAGGCGAGGCGTGGGGTCGCCACGTGCGCCCCCTGGTGGAGGCGGGCCTCCTCACGTCGGAGGGAGACATCGACGAGGACGGAACACTCTCCCTGAACCTCAGCTTCTCGTGCAAGCGGACAAAGGTGCGCATCACTTGCGCGTCCACTCCCGCGCAGACTGGTGAGTACCTCTATTAACAACACACATGATCAAATTCGATACCTGTTTTCTTTATATAAAAAGGGACCCTATCACAAAGACTCCGCTGTCCGTCTGTCACCAGGCTGTATCTCATGAACCGTGATAGTTAGACAGTTGACATTTTCACAGATGGTGTATTTCTGTTGACGATATAACAACAAATACTAAAAAAACCGGGATTTATTAAATAATAACATAGAAAAAACTTTTTTATGTTTACAAACTTAACATTGCAGTTGAAAGCCATACATCGGGTATGTAATTTAGTTGCAAAGTTAAGTTGGTTTTTCCCATCCAACGGCCTTATCACTTACTATCAGATGAGACGAAGGCCAAGTGCAAACCGAACATTTTTTTTAATCCGTCCCCAATTTGTGTTGCCTTCTATGTGACGTTGTGTTTGCTCAGGCGTCGGCGGGGGTGGGTCGGGTGCGGAGGGCGGTGAGCCGGCCACACACTGCGACGACGACAGGAAGATGTACCTGCAGGCGGCACTCGTGCGCATCATGAAGCAGAGGAAGGTGAGTCGGTGTTGGACAGGTTATGTGTCAGGGTCTCACTGGGGGAATGATGTGTGATGGTTGTGTGGCAGGTAGCATAACAGGTTATGTGTCAAGTTCTCACTGGGAGGGAATGATCAGGGATGGTTGGGTGACAGGTAGACACAACATGTGTCAGAGTCCCACTGTGGGAATGATATGCGATGGTTGTGTGACAGGTAGACACAACATGTTATGTGTCAGGGCCCCACTGGGGGAATGATATGTGGTGGTTGTGTGACAGGTAGACGCAACATGTTATGTGTCACACTGCGCGCAGTAATATTTAGCTATGCTGGTTGTGGCAGGTGCTGCGACACACGGAGCTGATCCAGGAGGTGGTTCAGCAGGCTCGCGGCTCGTTCGCTCCCTCCGTCGCGATGATCAAGAAGTGCATCGAGGCTCTCATCGACAAGCAGTACCTCGAGCGAGCGCCGGGTGTACTAGACACATACTCGTACCTGGCGTAACTCAGACACTGTCCTGACACATCCACATACTATACGGCTCGTCCTACAGAAAGGATCCAGATCATCCTAGCCCAAGTCGTCCTAGCCAAGAGTAACCTTGTCCTAGCTTAAGACGTCTTACCCTAGGTCGTCCTAGAGTAACTTCTGAATGAGCTTAGCTTGTCCTAGTCTAAGTCATCTTAGGTCTAGCATGAATCACATGAGAGCGACGAGCGCAAGAGTTTTATTTTAGATTACAAAACATTAGATGTTTAATTTTGACATGTCTCAATTCCCGCTCTCGTGCGCCTCATGCTACGCCCGTTGATCGTAAGTCCTCTTACCTTAGATCGTCCTAGACTCTAAGACTGACTCTAGCAGAGTAACTACTCCAAAGAGAGCCCATTTCATCTTTATTGTCTTATCATAGCTTGTCCTAGATAAAGTAACTCTTTCAAAAACGCAGCCTGTCCTAGCCTAAGCCGTGTTACCCTAGGTCGTGCCAGAGTTACAAAGCCCAACTTGTCCTAGTCTGAGCTGTCTTATTTATTATACTTATATCGTCAACAAGATCTTTTATTAATTGAAAATTTCGATGCTTGGTATATACAATAAAGTCTGGGTTAATTTAACCTATTTACCCTTGATAATTTTCCATGATGAAAAATCATTAATACATATTTGACTTATAAAATTGTAAATCTGATAAATTGTGCTTAATATAAACCTCTTTTACGTGCCTCAACTTACATTTACAATTTTAATGATTTAATTTGTAATGTTTAAATAATTTACGTTATAGTCGGGTGTACCCCAGGGGTCGTTGTTGGGGCCACCATTGTTTATATATCCATTACTAACCATCAGGTGGGAGGCGAACCGGAGGTTAATTATTCGCTATTAATTTTGCGACATTTTAATACTGTAAATAACTAAAAACTATATGTAAACCATATTTTATGTAATAGACGAGTCACGTTTCTAACCCGATTGTTATAAGTAGGTATTATGTTAAATGTATGTAATGTATTTGACATTGGAACTCTACGATCTAATACCGATAGCTTTGTGTTGAATTCAACGAGATATATACATTTCAATGTAAAAGAGACGCTTCGAATCGGGCCTGCACTCTGTACACTGTTTAAAAATTAAATCAATATCTTAAAACGTTAGAACGAACGAAAGTTTTTTATTAATCTGACCTGTATTAGACAAGACATTCCTGAGAGGTAATCGCAATCAGTAGATAACTGACACACATTTGACAGTATGGCATTAGGAAATCTACATCCTTGCAGGCGACCAGTGGCCTGCGAGGAACAAAAATCTTCACACAGCACTCTTTACCCCATCACGGTTACCTGCGCGGAACAAGTCAATTTTTTAGAACTGTAATGAGGGGAAAAAACTCGTGTGGTAATGGAATTAACTGGAATTTAAAAAAGCACGCGTCTTATACTTTTTCAAAACAGACGTATGGTGGGTACTCGTGAGCTGGGCTTTATTACGCCCTCGCCTTCGGCTCGGGCTGCAACCGCCTCGTGTGCAGTAAGCAGCCTATCTCACTATTATTATAATGTCCTAATGTTTTTGCATTTTGCGAGAAATGGATCGTAATTTCAAGGTGATAATGTTAAAAATTGATGGCGAAAGTGATCTTGATTCTCAGGCACTTTTAATGTGCCTGTTTATACGATTAAAAATAGTTTTTTTTAATAGTTTTATTTTAAACGCAACTGTTGTATATTGTAATGTATAATAAAGTTTACTATCAATATTCATTGGTGTTTTATTTTAGTAGTTCTACACTCGCGAGCAAAAAAAGAAATTACCAATTCATTCCATTTTCAACTGACTTCAAGGATAGGACAATAAGGAGGAGGTTCTCAATTCGACGCGTTTTTTTTGTATGTGTATTACGCGATCAATCAGTTTCGATGAAAAGAATCCTCAAAATCGATTCATAATTGGCGGAGTTATCGCGTGACATAGATACAAGCGTCGTTGGCGCAGTGGATAAGACGTGCGGACTCTCAATCTGAGGGTTCAGAGTTCCAATCCAGCCGTGTACCTATAAGTTGTTTTTCAATTCAAGTACATTATCCGACTGCTTAAGAGGGTATGCTGGTGTCAAAGCGCCCATACAAACGTAGTCCAGTCATATTTTGAGTATTAAGCTATGAAAATCTATGAAATTTTCAAGACACAATCTAGAAACAAATATCTGTGTCGGTGGTGAGTCAGATTTTCGTTTAAATATATACTTCCAGAGTTACAGGGCGTCAAAGTATTGTATTTTTCGGTAATAAAAAGCCCCAACTTTGAACCTGATTTACAAGAGTATGAATCAATTTAGAACAATTTGGAAAAAACACCGACATGTGAAATTTCATTAGTATACTGTATTAAAAAATGGCTACATAATATACTGTATCCTTCAAATGATCCCTGGACTACGAAGCATCCAAATAACGGGTGGATAACTTCGCGTAGTGTATGCTGTCTCACCGTACGCGCTCGGGTAGGATAGGGACAGCTACAAAACAATGCAACCTTGAACGCGGCCACGTGGTCTAACCAACATAGCCTCTTAACGGTGAAGGAAAACATCGTGAGGAAACCTGCACACTCCTGAGAAGGTATTCAAAGGTGTGTGTGAAGTCTACCAAAGGAGAGTAGGCCTGAGACCTGCAGTGGGGACATGTATATGCCTGTATGCTTATCTTACTGCGAAAATCCGCCTGCCAAGCGTGGTGACTTCATAGCAAGTTCGAAGTGGTCATCAATGAGGAAGGGCCACGTCCAACAGTGCACTAGCATGACGCAAAACGATGCCTCCGTGGCCTACATTTAGAAATACTCAGAAATCACGTACGTATCAATAAATTGATAAAGCGCGCATTCCAAACGTATTGCCATAATTCTTTCACTGGGTTTCTTAATGTTGTGATAAATGATGTCGCCACGACTCGATATTCGCTTTAAATACATGTCAGGAGTGTTCAGGGTATCCATTGTTCCAACAACATACACCATGAAGAGTTTCATCGTTGTTTGCTTAGCGGCATTCGTGCAGGTGAGATCTGTCAAGTTATTTATATTATTATTATATCTTATTTATATCAGACAAAATCCATATTGTAGTATAAATGTATATGAGTGGGTCGTCAGCTTCCTCGTAGAGCTATGAGAATTCTACGCATGCCAAATTTTAAGGCAATTTAGGAGCAATCAAACTTTAGAATTCATAATTTAGCAGCAACCATAACTCAGTTACAGCGAGTTGTTTTTAGTGTGTCAGCTGGAGACATGGGTCTCCAGCTGACACATGCCAGGAAGGCAAACCAGTGAGGTTAGGGCTTTAGACTATAGTCAGGCATTTAAAGGACAATTACAGCAATGAGAGCCAAAAATTGACGATCACATTGATAAACTGTTGGATCTACGAACGAAATACCGTGTATGTTTTGAACTTGGCCTTCATCTCGCCTGATGGTAAGTGACGGTAAGGCGGTTGAAGGCTCGAGCTAATGCGCTGGCTCTGCTACCTTTCATTATCATCATGCGGGAAACGTCCACTGCTGGACATAGACCGCCTCCATGGTATGACACATTCCCAAAACATTTGCATACAGCTACAGCCCGATACACGTTTTCCGGTACATCGTCGCCACTCGAGAGCTTTTACTCCACATCTGTTATCGTTACATTGGTTTTCATACCGGAACACAATTGTGCTATTAACACTGCTGTTTGTCGGCAGACTTCGGTAGCATGGTGGTAGCTAGCCAGGCGGACATAGAAAATGTCCTACCACCAACCAAACCCCCACTGGGAATAGAACCTGAGACCTCCGAATTGTAATTCCATGCGTGTAGCCATTACGACACGGAGGCAGTTAGCTGCAGCAAGTCCAATCTAGCCGTGTGGTCTCGGCTTTATAATGGGACCGCCCTGCTGTGTCATCCTGTGGAGGTCGTGAAAGACGACTAAGAAAAACATACAGAAGATGGGACCATCTTACTGCGATCACTGTATCCTTCTGCCAAATGTGAGCATGTCCTGCAATGTTGGATTCACAATCCGGAGGTTGCGGGTTCGATGTCCGCCTGACTAACTACCAACGTGTAACCTGAGTCTGCCGCCATTCAGCAGTGTCAATAGCACAATTGTGTTCCCGTATGCAAGGTCTCGCAGAGCCAGCGCCGCATTATCTTGAGACTCCTGTGTGCGCACACTTACCATCCAACTGCCTTACCGTCACTTACCAACCTCAACAGAGACAGGTTCTTGTATTAGTTAAACAAATAAATATCAACGTATACTAACTCCGCTTATTCTCCACAGCACGCCTACACCCAATGCCTCCCCTACCCCCCTCCGTGCATGGCTGCTCCCGCCCCCGCACCGCTCGTCATCCCTCCCCCACCGCCGCCGTCCCCGCTGAGCGCCCTCACTCCGACCCTGGCCAACAGTCTCTCCGCATCCATCGCAGCCACACTCCCGCCCCTGCTGAATGCTGCCCTGCCCTCCGTGCTGACATCCGCATTGACTGCTTCCGCCCCATTGATTGACGCAGCGTTGATGCCGTGTGGGTTTGACTACGCTTTGCCCGCATATGGAGCGCCTTTGCCCGCCTACGCAGCGCCTTTGCCCGCATACCCGGCGCCTTTACCCGCATACCCGGCACCTTTGCCAGCATACCCAGCACCTTTGCCCGCTCCTTGTGCACCGGCATTGCCAACTTACGCTTTGCCAGCGTACGCATCGCCTTGCGGTCTGCCCGCTGCTCCTCAAAACTGTATTCCGGCGACTATTTGCCTTTGAATAAATACTTGTTTTCTTAATATGAATAAATGAATTGTTCATACGTTTTGGCTTTATTTATTCCTACTTGTGATACAATGTAAAATCCACAATGACCTCATGTCTAGTCAACTCAACTTATAGCATTTTGCAATCAACCTCTGGGACCTCACGAAAGCCATGAAGATGGTTTGAAATTCACCAGAGATATTTAAATATAGTAATAGGTTATAGAGCGGTCATTGGGAAACGTTTCATATAAACATTTTGATCTCAAAAGTCAACGGTATGTCAAATGTCTTGTACGGCCGCGTGACGTGATGTGACACTAGATTGAGTAACTTATTACCAATTGGTAATAAGTTTAGGATCAAAATGTTTGTTTGCTTTGTCTGGTCTATTAATATTAAATGTCTTTGAAATTTACCCGATTGGCTTGGAAAAAAATAAAACACAATAATAATAATAAAAACACATAATAATAATAAGTCCGTATAATAAAATAAACCTTTGGTTACAGAATTTAATCGTAAGAATAAATTCTTAACATACGCTCGACACACAACGGTTCCAAAATTGATTTTGTCATCAAAAACAATGGAAACTATGGGGTCGTCCCAAAACCAAGATAACAACTAGAATACATGGCATTTCTTACATGATAATAAAAAAGTATAGTCATTGTCATAATACACCAATACAACTTTGTACACTCAGCCAAATAACAGACTTTACATATTCTATGTTCCGTCATTGTCCCCATATTTTTTCAATAAAATAATTTTTGCAGCCTGAATTGAATCACTGAGTTACCTGAATTATACTATCTGTAGGAGAGTAGGCTTAAGCCCCGGCAGTGAGGACGTATATAGGCTTTTGCATATATCATCATATATGATGAATTAAATCATGCGCATTATTTAATACCCTGTTTTTAATAACCACATATTGAGTAAGCAAACATATCAAAATTCATTTGGCTACATATTGAAACGGTAAACAGTTGTACTGATGTTTATGACACTGGTTTTACTTTCATCTATACACGACATTAATATTTCCATGTCGCAGTGAATTAGTAAAATTGATTCATCGTAATCGCTAGTGATTTTGTTAAGTAACTGGTGCTGTCAAGATGGATTAAACTTCACCATGACATGTAAAAATAATCATTTAAGATAAAATCAGAGTATTTTTACAATAAAAAATATCTAACGCCTATTCGACTAATATAAACAAAAATAACATAGACACGCACTCACCACAGTTTAGTACGCATAAAACATATGAAAATTATTGTATAGCATATATATATATATATATAATATTTTGACATATGATAAAATACTTTGACTGGATTTTGACTAGAAACGAATAAAACAAAATACAACGTGGAGCCCGAAACAGCAGATAAACAAATTACATCTCGATTAAGTCACCCGTTTACTTCTTTAATTCAAGTTTCAGATTTTTCTCACAAAGCCAATCACAATTTCCCTTGAAATGTTTCACTGGATGGATCGCAGTTTCAAAATTTTATTGTGCAGAAGCAACTGGTACTGTTTAGTCTATGCTTTAGTTTTTAATCTATGGTCATGGATTCTTGGCGCGAACTTGAAAAATGGTGGTTCATTGCAATTTTAGTAATTCGTTAATAATACTGTTGTGTGTTTTTGTGTTATAATGGTGTGATATAGTGCAAAAAGTGTCATGGACGGTGTTATAGTATCAATTACGCAAAATTGTGAGGGTTTCGACGCGATCCGAAGAGTTTACCATGTCGAGTACATTCGGCATATGGATTCTTTCGAATAATGTTGAAACCAAGGCTGGCCTTTGACATTCTCGTCAAGAATCGATAAAATGTACACATTAGACATTTTATTGAGAAAACTGAAGAAATGGCTTCTTATAAACAAGGATTTATTTATAACCTCAAAATTCTAAGATATCAAAGACTGTAGTTTTTTTTACCATTTGCCTTTTCCTGGTGGAAAAAATCTTACCAAAATAAAATCTATGGTCATGGTCAACTTCTATTTTAATTTATGGTTTGGTACACCACATTTGTTCGCCATCTTGAAATTTTAGCCAAACCATATATTATTATCGTATTTCTATCTTGTTTTTAGGTTAATTAAAAAGTCATTCAGTATTTTGAAGGACTTGGAAGTTTCATTTTACTGTACGACTTAACACAGACGCCGATTTTTCCCTTCCTGTTCAAGGCGCCACATTGTATAACAGGCAGTAATCAACGAAACATTTTACAACTTTGAGATTCGACACAATTTTACGTTTTAATCTTTAGAAGTTAGAATTGTATATGAAAATATGCTTTATAAAGTACAATCAACATCACGTCATCCATGGTACTAAGTTGCATAGATGGATGTGACACCGACTGTACGTATTATGTTTAAGGCAGCACTGTAAAGACGATCCGGCAACGCTGCATAGTTCATTGAAATTTCATTAAATTATAAAGTCATAAAAAAATATCAGACTTTCGCGGATTAAGCATGTTTGGTATAGTGGCCTTAAAAATGGCCGTGTTTCTTTTTTAAATAAATCATAAAGAGTGATTTAATTTAGATTACCCGTAACAAAATGTTCAGAACTTTACTTCACTTAAATATTGAGATTTATTTCATAGCAAGTCGAGAGTACAGTACGATTGCCAGGAACGAAATTATAATGCCTGAATCGTCTTCAAATTCTTGCAATAAATGCATATAAACTGTGGCGATGTCCTCACAATTTCACTCCAGTGGAAGACGTTTGAAAATTCATTGCAACTTCCACAACGGCTCTGATTTAGAAGTCCGTATAGCTTCTTTAAGAAATTATAGCAACAGTGGCGCCCTCGCGCGTTGATTTCGAAATTTCTCAGCAATTATACAGTACTTAAAAAACTGAATTATAACTAAAATAAAACTATATTAGACATTGGTGGTTTATTTTTCTATCTGTAAAACTGATTACAAAAAACTTGCGTTTTCAATTGCTTCAATTCTCTATTCTAGTCTCAATTATCTAAAGATGAATCCATAATGTATGAATAAATCGTAAACCAGCAATGACTACAAAAGGTCTGTCTTGGTATTCAACCGACTTCCAAAAAGGAGGTTCTCAATTCGACAGTATGTTTTCTTACGTATGTTACGCGATAACCCCGCCAATTGTAAACCGATTTTGATGATTCTTTTTTTGTTGAGCAAATTTTATTGAAATTAATTGAGCGCTTTTTGAGAAAATCAACAAAAACTAAATATGTACCCAGATAGTTCTATCTCTAAGGGTGAACATTTTTAAGGTAGTTGAATTCGATTTTTATTTCTTTTTGAACGCGTCTATTTATAATTGCAGAGAAATATAGATAAGAGCCAATGGCGCTCTGTTGAGTGTTAAGTCTTTTAAAACACTGGTGTTCCAAGTGTATGTAAATATATATCTTAAAACAGCCATTGTGATTGCAATTGAACTTAAAACGCCCTCTACTGTAATAAGGCCACACTTGAGATAGAGTAAATCTCAAGACAAGTCAAACCCATCTCAAGGTCCACTCCATGTTAAGTACGGTTTACACATATATACGAGACTGACGTTTCAAACAATCCTTTTCAACTGAACACATTTTTCAGTACGATTAGTCTAGTCAACAAGTTCAAAAACGTGAAAAATAGAGATAAAGGTCCTAAAAATATGAGCGATGGCTCATTCGATTCGGAATCACCTCTAGAAAAATGTTTTTGAAGGATTTTGGTGCAGGTTAAAAATTGCAATTGTTATTAACAAAATAAGATGAAAAGAAAATGATATTTCGTTTTTTGTTAATAACTCGAAAAATATTAACATTTAAGCAATTTTGAAAAAAGCTCGTTAAAGAGGAGGAAATTTCCAATAAAAAAGTCCTAACTCCCGGAATTCTATCTCCATTATTTATAATTTTAATTAGACGTTAAAAATAGGGCTCCGCGCGGCAGTTACGGCATGTGCGCGCCGCCGCTAAAGAGAGTTCAGCAATAAAAATAATTTTTTTATAACATAAAATGTGATTTTAAAAATTTGAAAAAATTCAAGTATCTTCTTAACACTTGAAAGTATCGAGCCCTGAAGAAAAAAAAGTTTAATCACCATTTTTCAAAAAGTTATTCAATTGTTAACTAACCAATTTTTTCCCAATTTCCATTGGCATAAACAATGGGATGAAAGGTATAAATAATTGGCCTATAAATTTTAAACTTCTTGGAGCCCTTTTGACATATGTACTTTATAAGATCCTGCGGTTTATTTTCATTAAAGTTTATTAATTTGTTAATTATGATTTTTTATAACTATTGAAAAATTAAAAATCTAAAAAATGTTGATAAAAATTATTTTTTCAATTAATGTTTAGTTATGCCTGTTTTCACATTGAACAATGGCAGTAATTAACATAGGTCATGAATTTTTTACGTAATTTGTTTATAAAATTGTTATAAACAAATAGAGAAATTCAATATTTTTTAAATTTTTTTTTTGCTATTTTGTTGTTTACAAAAAATTATGATTTTTTTTTAAAAAAAATTTCTTAGTTTTAATTTTTAATTGTTTAAAAACGATTTTTTTATATTTCGATTGTTTAAATAATTAGTTAAGAAAAAATTTTTCTTTTAAAAATCATAATTTACACTTTTAAATAGTTTGGCAAAAAAATTTTTTTTAATTATTAATTATTTAATTGTTTATTAGTTTAACAATTTGTTATAAACAAATATTGACCAACGTTATATTTTTTTTCTGAAGCAGAAAAAAATTATAAAAATAGCTATATATAATAAAGTGCCAAAAAAATTTTTTTTATTATTTATTATAATACTTTTTAATATCATACGATACGGTAACTTTATTATATATAGCTATTTTTATAATTTTTTTCTGCTTCAGAAAAAAAATATAACGTTGGTCAATATTTGTTTATAACAAATTGTTAAACTAATAAACAATTAAATAATTAAAAAATTTTTTTTTGCCAAACTATTTAAAAGTGTAAATTATGATTTTTAAAAGAAAAATTTTTCTTAACTAATTATTTAAACAATCGAAATATAAAAAAATCGTTTTTAAACAATTAAAAATTAAAACTAAGAAATTTTTTTTAAAAAAAAAAACATAATTTTTTGTAAACAACAAAATAGCAAAAAAAAATTTAAAAAATATTGAATTTCTCTATTTGTTTATAACAATTTTATAAACAAATTACGTAAAAAATTCATGACCTATGTTAATTACTGCCATTGTTCAATGTGAAAACAGGCATAACTAAACATTAATTGAAAAAATAATTTTTATCAACATTTTTTAGATTTTTAATTTTTCAATAGTTATAAAAAATCATAATTAACAAATTAATAAACTTTAATGAAAATAAACCGCAGGATCTTATAAAGTACATATGTCAAAAGGGCTCCAAGAAGTTTAAAATTTATAGGCCAATTATTTATACCTTTCATCCCATTGTTTATGCCAATGGAGATTGGGAAAAAATTGGTTAGTTAACAATTGAATAACTTTTTGAAAAATGGTGATTAAACTTTTTTTTCTTCAGGGCTCGATACTTTCAAGTGTTAAGAAGATACTTGAATTTTTTCAAATTTTTAAAATCACATTTTATGTTATAAAAAAATTATTTTTATTGCTGAACTCTCTTTAGCGGCGGCGCGCACATGCCGTAACTGCCGCGCGGAGCCCTATTTTTAACGTCTAATTAAAATTATAAATAATGGAGATAGAATTCCGGGAGTTAGGACTTTTTTATTGGAAATTTCCTCCTCTTTAACGAGCTTTTTTCAAAATTGCTTAAATGTTAATATTTTTCGAGTTATTAACAAAAAACGAAATATCATTTTCTTTTCATCTTATTTTGTTAATAACAATTGCAATTTTTAACCTGCACCAAAATCCTTCAAAAACATTTTTCTAGAGGTGATTCCGAATCGAATGAGCCATCGCTCATATTTTTAGGACCTTTATCTCTATTTTTCACGTTTTTGAACTTGTTGACTAGACTAGATAGTAACATAAAGAATTAATAAAAATATGTATAAAAAATTGATAACAAAACATAAATATTTAATCAAAGAGTCTTTAACAAACCTGTCTGAATTTGTCCGTCTATTTGGTGTAGATTTGACTATTGTCGTTAAATTTTAATTTTGTATGCCTACCCTCAACCGTTTTGAAGAAAATACAAAATGGCGACATTCATCAGTCATTTCAAATAATATGACATCGATAATCGGCTTTTTGTGGTACTTTTCCATTTAAATCTTGATGAAAAAGCAAGAATATAGTGAAATTAAAAAAAAATTAAATGATATATTTCTGTGATAAGGAACAATTGATCATAAGAACGATCATATAAACATTACAATTTTAGAATGAAAAAACTTAAAAAAAAATTAACACATCAAATAAATTAAATATCGAAAACAAAGTTCGGATATATTCTTTGCACAATCATATTCTTCAGTTGAAAAGGACATTCTCCCACATAATATCTTAATTCCTAAAAACTGAGTAAAATACATTTTTGAGACGAAAAATTCATAAGTTCGTTACTAAACTTAAATCTAATTTGGCAAAGATATTGCACTAAATATAATTAAAAAATGGCAAAAAGATATGATATGACACGTTATTTCACCGACTCTTAAGTAAGGAGGGGAATGCGTTTTCGATATATTTAAAAAAACTGATATTTTGGAAAGCTAAACTGATTCCCAGTGAAGGATTATGATTTGTTGTTATTCATTTCAAACAAAAAACGAAATAAAGTCAGTTCAACTTCTGTGATGACTTACCACACATACAGTTTGTTCAAACATAAAAAATTAAACCATTTAATTTTATTAATCAATTCTCAATTTGATCAGGTGCAATACTTTTATGGGAATTTCTCACGAAACACCTACTATTGACAAAAATTCTGTGTGTGTTGTGAATGTCACTGTTTTTATTTAGTAAGAACCTCTATACAAGATTATATCCATAATCTGGATAGGGTGAATACATATAAATAGGATTGTAAAAGTCAGCACATTTTTAAATTAAATAAAAAATGTCTTCTTTAATCAATCCACAACAAATATTGATCTTGAATGATTAGATAAGTTTTAAAATTAGAATTTTATTTCAAAAAAATTCTAATCAGTACAGGGGTCAAGCAAATACATTCTAAAATCTTAAATATACTAAGATTATTTTTAGGATATGTATAAACTTAAAACATTGTAACTTGCAATGTAAAAAATTATAAAATTAAAATATATCTTATCTTTTGCTCTAACTTTAATAGTACTGACATATATTAGGATATTTTGAGTACTTTTAGACAATAGTACTATACTTTAACAATATCTCTGCCAATTCGATGGCAGCTCTGTTGTGTACAGCGTCAGTCCTTGAACAATCGAGGTCTGCGTTCGATCCTGACTCGTACAAATTTGTTATTTATGTACGAATTATAAAGATCATTACCATTGGCTTTTCGGTGAAGGAAAACATCGTGAACAAACCTGCACACTCCTGAGCAGAAATTCAAAGGCGTGTGTGAAGTCTACCAATGCGCACTGGTGCCGCGTGGTGGACTACACCCATACACTCTCTGTAGGAGAGTAGGACTGAGACCTGCAGTGGAGACATGTATAGGCTGTTGTTGATGATCATATTAACCTATGTTTCATTAAATACATTGAATTGCTGACCCTTATATAATAACTTCACTGTTGCAGTTCCCAACACCCTGATATGAAAAACTGTATGGCATCTAGAAATCTTTAGTTACTATTTTCTAGCGATGGGCATATTGGAAACATTGACACAATCGAGATATCTACTCATAACTAATGACTGATCATTACTAATTAGTACTACTAGTCGTTCAAACAATTGCCAAGCGTGACCGACAAAAAAAATTCTGTATTATCAAAGAAATAAAGTCCTGTTTATCCATATTTCTCTATTTTCTAGTACTAATATTAGTAGTAACCATTTTCATTAGTAGATTTCAGTGCAGTTGAATTTCATTAGTATATTTCACGATCGCCCACAGCTAGAATTTTCAGATTCCCTCCATTTACTCCCTTACCCAGGAGGCCAACCCATCTGCCGTCCCCCCAGCACGTGCAGATGGAGATGGTAGACCGACTGTGCACCGTCACGTCCATTGTTGACCACCAGCCTCCAGCCGCTGGGCGCCTTCTGTGCTCCCAGGGTGCGGGCCACCAGCATGAGATGGCCTAGGAGCTGGAGACACAGGAAAAAATGTATTTGAATAGGAAACCAGGAAAAGAGATGTTTTGATTTGGCCAGGGATTGTACACTATCTAAAAAATCATGTAAAAATCTAAAAAATTGTATACAAAAATACTAGCATTACATGTTTGCATTTATTTTAATTGTACAAAATAATTCTTTTTATACTAAGTGACAGCGTCACATGTCATTTTATTGACACCATCTTTGTTTTCAATGTTACGTCTTACCTGTTTCATGTGTTTTATATAATAAACTAAACCAAAATATACAAAAAATGGTAGCTAAATAACTTGTATTTGATAATGGCCTTTTAAAATTATATATGTACAAGACCATGCCTTGGCTCCATACATTCCCAGAGCGTGTCATTTCTTTATGACCTTTCAATCTTCTATCTGATATTCAAAGCGGTAGAACGTATTTCGCCTCTAAACAAGACATGATAGCATGCATTCAGATACATAATTAGCTCATTTTTATCAGTATAACAACCATTATCAGACTGTTAACATTCCTAACCTGTTACTCAGTAAATAACAGCGTTATCTATGTTGTATCACCTGGCAGGTATGTCACGAACAAATTTAATATGTACACTGTGATTTTAGGGTGAATTTTATTTGAAACCGGAGATGCCCACGGTTTAGTATCAGGGATCAGGATAAATCATAGCCGTCATTCATTAGTAAGACATCAAACTCAGAATTAATTTAAGAATTCATAGGCCCCACGGAAGACCAGCGTCTCAGCAGGCTATCTGCGGCAATAAGCCGAGTGGAAACCTTTTTTGGCACATCATAAAATGTTATGTAGAGTAGTTAGTTTTAGTTTGGTGTGCCAAAATAAAGGTTTTTTTTCTTTTACTTTTTTCTCTAACAGGGCTTTTACGATGTCACAATTAGCATTACCTAATATTCAATTAGTGTATTAATGTATATGGTTTTCATACTACAAGAAAACCTAACCTAAATTACTTGCCAATGTAATAGTAAATAATTGGAACACACTAATGGGAGAAATGTCAACACATCTAAAAATACTCCACAAATATATACAGTAGACAAGGATTCTCTGAATGGAATGTGCTCTGTAGTAGATTCAGGCAGAATTAATGAATAGTAATAATTAAATTTCCAGGACCTCAGGCCGATTTAGGATGAATTTTCTAATGATTTTTAATATATTTTCAAAAAACTGGCACCGCGAAAAAAGTTTTCTTCGAAACTTTTACCGCCAATCGCAAACGAACGGCCTTCTTTATTTATTCGCCTTACCTCTTTATCAACATTTTCGGCATCTTGTAATCTCGCAATCCTACGTTTCGGAATAACTAGGAAATGCACTGGGGCTTGCGGCGACACATCGTTGAAAGCTAAACAGAACTCGTCTTCATAAATAATATCGGCTTTAATTTCTTTGGATATAATCTTATCGAATATGGTAGGACCCGGTGCGGCAACGCTTTGAGCCTGCGCTTTGCGAACTTCATCACTGTAAGGCCTCCGAACTGCAATAGCGGAGCCTCGCGATAGATCGTAAATATTTGTAGGGTAGGATTTCTTCAAGCGAAACTTTAGAGCGCGTTGAAAAACTTTATTGAACATTTTGTTCAAATTCCGACATAGCAAATTGCGACTGATTTTGACATTTGATATTTGCGTTTGACAGTGACATAAGATAACGAAGTTGCTAGCAATAAGTTTTAGTTTCTACCAAAATCATGTAAATATTTTATAGTGTTAGCTTTTGTGCACGCGACTTCATTCGCGTGGCTTTCAGAAATTATCCCAATAATGACAAATGACAAAGATCCAATTACGTTTCTATTACGCCTATTTAACTTCATATGTAGAATACCTATAATAAAATAAGTAGCCTTCAGCCTTAAGATTGGAAGCATGCGCACAACGCGTAGTTGTAATATACAAAAAACAAAGTAAAATAAAATTCTGGTTCATTCGATAAAAGTGTATTTTAAATTTCAATAAAAATACTTCAGAACCGTGAATTAATATTCATTACCAATACCATTCCACATAGCATACAATGTACAAGTTTATCTATTAAAATAAATATTTAAAAGGTAAATACCTAATAATAAATCTAAAATTATACAAAATGGGACTTAAAAAAGATACCACAAAACATTTATACAAAAACAGACGTTATTCTTAGACAAACAGATGCGAAAGCAGAAAACAACAATCCAAAAATACCGTAAACTGATTCTTTTACAAACTGATTCTGTAATAACAATCGAATACATATTAAAAATAGGACGAAAATGGCGGTGTAGTGCAGGTAACGCATCCTGAAACAAAGAAAACAATTTTTAAAGTTTGTATTGAATAAAAATATGAAATCCAGATAACCAAACACCTACCCAACAAGCCATTATTATTATTTAAATCAGATTTTACACCCATAATTGTCAGTAATCTTAGAGATATGTCAGTAAAATTTTACGTCAGACATGATACTGCGACACTGGCATGTATGTATGACATGTAATGACGACGACGAAAGTGACGACAGGGAGCGCTCGAGGCTGATCTCGTGCGCATCGACTGCGTACTGTTGCAGCACACATTACATTACTCGATCAACTCACACATAACGCATCACTCATGACATTCCGCGCGCATGTCTTTGTTCTGCACCGCTCACTCGCACCTAGTGTGACGCGAGCGAGAGAGAGAGCGCTGCGAGGATTCGGATCCTCTGCCAGGATCACAAGGACGGATCTAACGTGCATATGTTACTGAAATGCAACCGTATTTCTAGGATGATAACGCTTAAATTCTACGTATACCTAGCACGTGATGTTTAGAGAGCATGTCGTTAAAATATTACAGAAGCAAAAGAGCTGTCGCATGTCAGCGCACGGCGCGTATCTCATGTGATGTTTAGAGTGATGTGTAATGGCACAATGCAATATTACGCGGTACGGCACACTCGTGTCAAGCACACAGTCTTCGCCCTATCTTGTACGGACTAATTTACAATGAATAATTTTGTATATATACTTCATCATGTGCCTCCTAGCTTCAGGGAGGTCTTCATCTTTCTCCTGGAGCAAGTACTTCCTGGTTCCTATCACCATGTTTCGATACTGCTCTTCCCAACTGTAAAACGATAGAAAAAATATGTAAGTAATCATAGTGTTGCCCAAATAAACAAGTTCAAAGTCATTTTTGTTATGCTCAACGACATCCACGTCAGACGCTCTACGTTGTGTGCACTCACTCTATGCAGCACACGTCCAGGGTGTACAGCTGTGCG
The DNA here is from genome assembly GCA_910589575.2 of Carcina quercana. NCBI lineage: Eukaryota > Metazoa > Arthropoda > Insecta > Lepidoptera > Depressariidae > Carcina > Carcina quercana. Next base: position 6,706,490 of record OU342455.1, on the reverse strand, counting down.
TCGGCAGCAGACAGTCTCTGCGTCAGTCGCTCCACGTTGTCCGTAGTGAAGTGCCACTCGCGGAGTGAGAAGAACTTGAGGCTGTTGCTCATCATTCGAAGCTTATGGTCCACAGAGATTAGACTCAACCTGTATCAATCATAACGTACATGTATCATCGTAACATATTATAAAACAAAGTACCCGCCCCGCGTGTGTCTGTCTGTACGCGATAAACTATCAAACTACTGAACGGATTTATATGGGGTTTCCATGTATTAACAGAGTGATTCTTGACAAAGGTTCATGTGTATAATAAGTTAAGGTTTTGTGTAAATTTGTTCAAATATGACGATAATTGTTGAAGATGTCGGAAAACATCAAGTATGCCTGGGAGCGTTAAGCGAAAACGTTGCCTAACAGTTTGAAATATAATTGTTGCTACAGTTCTAGAAAACGTCATCGATTACATATATACTTCGATTACATATTACTTTTAAGAATTTATAGCTAACTATACCCATACTGTTCTAAAAAAAATATTAGAAATAATACGATATTTGCAAAAGCTATTTAGACGGGTACGGTATAAGTCCTTATCAAAGGAAATGGGTTAGTTGCCTTGAACATTTCATACATATTATAATAGCCCTAGACACCATCAAATTTAAATGAATAGTTTAGAAGTTATCGTTAATATTGCAAAACACAAAACATGTACATATATAAGAAATGCTTCCCTAAAACAATAAATCAATAGCCTAACACGGCTCTTAGTGTTGGTCTGTTATATAGCTTAAATAAATAGACACCATTGATGACAATGATGATATTTATGAACGGACCTGGTCTTGATGCCGAGGAGTGTAGCAGCGTACTCTGCGACGTAGAGAGGTACAGTATGAAGTAGAACTTCCAGTATCTTCTCCACGTACCTGGAGAACAAAGCGTTTATTCTTCTGCCTGACACGTGACTTTCATTTTCTTAAACGAACCAGAAATGAATATCGCTTAAAGTCTCATAATTTTTGTAATCGTACTGTAACGACGACATCAAGGTATTTGCTTCTAATAATTTAATGTATAAACTCCTTGCTTTGAATTCATACGAAAAAAATACATTTGACAGATAGTCTTTTTCCAAACGACTTCAAAAAATGAGGACATTTCAATTCGACGCGTATGTTTTTTTTATATTTTATTTATGTGTGTTACGCGATAATTCCGCTAATAGTGAACCGATTTAATAATATTTTTGTTTGTTTGGCATACATCAGAGGTGACCCCATAAACTTTATAGAAATTGAATAAATGCTCTTTGAGAAAATCAACAAAAACAAAATTTTAAGGCAATTGAAGTCGGTTTTTAGTTCTTTTTGAACGCTAATTATTAAAGTGGCTCGTCTGCACTTTAGGTGACTAAAACTAGCGCCTTCAAACTTTTTTTACTTATAGAACTACTTAAAACTAACAACTGTGTAAAATCTCAGATTGCGGAAATGCGCCGTTTTGACGATATGATTTTTTAAAGTTTCAGAAAATTCCTTAGCACAACGCCATATTTAAGTGAAAACCAAGTGCACAGCGTAGTGATTAAATGCGCCTAGGTGCACAGATAACTATATATTGAAAACAGACCTAACTAAAGAGATTGCAATCACTGACAATGATGTTTAAATTCGCCATAAAGAGGATATAATAATATATGACTGGTAGTCAAAGATCTAGGACTATACAGCCTTGTCTAAACTGGCATTTATTTTTCATCATGCAAAATATGTATTACGTGAATTTTGCTAGCGCCTTCAAACTTTTTTAGAATCAAATTTGTCCCAAATCCCAGATTGCGGAAATGCACCGTTTTAAAGATAAGATTTTGGCTCGCCTGCACTTTAGGTGACTGCAACAGACCCGGAGATGACTGCAGGGCAGAAATCCCGTCGGATAGATTAGGTTTGTTAGGTTTTTTTTTATACAGACCCGGAGATGACTGCAGGGCAAAAATCCCATCGGATAGATTTGCATGATGAGTTCTACAATCCAAAAAAATTTTAGTCACCTAAAGTGCAGTCCTTCCAAGATTTTTTAAAGTTGTACATATTTTCCATAAAATATCGAAATTTTTAGTTGAAAACAAAGCTTAAGAGGGTTTATCCACAAAATATCTTCCCCCGAAAGAAGAACCGACACAAAACTGACATTTCCTTTATTAATCTTCTTGAAGACAAGAAGAAAATCGTCATTAGTTCTTACAGCCATGTCTTGGTTTATTTTAGTCCCTTATGGTGAATTTTAGGCCAAAGCCGTTTTTCAGTATTCTCAATGAAATGTATATAATACGGAGTAAAATAAAATATGGAGTTAAAAGTGGTGGTTCAAGGAATCGAGTGGGTGAAATAAAACATCGTCACAAATAATACAACCAGGGCAGAAACACATGGTTATTCCAACCCCAAAGCACGAGCCGAGCGAAGCGTGCCGCGGCAGCGGCCGGCGAAGTGCCAGAAACGAAATGCTGGCGTTTAACTATTTCTACCCCACCCTATCTATCGTTTGTTAAAATTTTCATTGAGTACCGTTTCCGGCACTTGGACGAAAGATTGTTGTATTTGTAATACATATTTTGCATGATGAAAAAGAAACACGCAAAATAGGCGCATCTGACGTCGAGTTGCGGAAACCTGCCCCGATAACGAATACGAATGATGAAAAATAAATGCCAGTTCAGACAAGGCTGTATGGTCCTAGATCTTTGACTACCAGTCATATATTATTATATCCTCTTTATGGCGAATTTAAACATCATTGTCAGTGATTGCAATCTCTTTAGTTAGGTCTGTTTTCAATATATAGTTATCTGTGCACGTGGTTTTCACTTAAATATGGCGTTGTGCTAAGGAATTTTCTGAAACTTTAAAAAATCATATCGTTAAAACGGCGCATTTCCGCAATCTGAGATTTTACACAGTTGTTTGTTTTAAGTAGTTCTATAAGTAAAAAAAGTTTGAAGGCGCTAGTTTTAGTCACCTAAAGTGCAGTCCTTCCATTAAAGTTTCTCATTGATCGATTAGATCTTGAGGCAAGTGATTAATATTCGTCTGGTACTCTGGTGGTGTGTGCTGACCAGTTGTTGGCTGTGTACCCCGAGGGGTACCACAGGGCGCGGTCCATGGGGTACCGCTGCAGGTTGGCGCGCAGTCTTCGATCGAACTGCGACCACAGCGTCGGGTGACGGCACGTGCTGCAGTTGTACACTCGAACCGATGACAGTCTACAAACAAGGATACATCAAATAATACAGCGAGGTAAGTTGGACATTATACAAATATCCGTTCTCTTCTGTACAATATCCTAAATAACCCTTCTTATCACCTAAGTGAACGATTTACATACTCGCATCCTATTGACCAACCCTGTCGAGCTCACATTAGGACAATCCTATCCATCCCTTTCCATCACTACGATTTCTTCTCCTACTCATTCACGGTTCATGCAGCCAGATTGTGGAACTCGTTGCCTCACACTGTACGCGACAGCAAAACTGTTTCTACTTTTAAGGAAAACGTCGATGAACATTTTCTATCACGTATAAGTACCTAGTTCATAAGTTAATATATAATTATTGTATGTAAAGTATGTATTATTATTATTGATATATATTTGTTTGTTTATTGTATCTCGTATTTATTATAATATTTATTATATCGTACACGCCTAACTCCTCTCTTCACTATTTCTCTCTTGACCTAGGACTGCTATAAGAAATTCTTTTAAAAATAAACTGTTCCATTTATATATATTTTTCTTTTTGGGTGTTATGTAAATATTTTCCGTGTACAATAAACTGTTCAAATAAAAAAAAGTAAAAAAAAAGCTATTAGTACATTGTCGCACTAACCATTCGCTTCTAAATATATCATGCGTACAGACAAGGAGTGGAACGCACTCCCGGCGTCTGTATTCACACGATGCTACAACTTGAATGTCTTTAAGTTTAGGGTAACCAACCACCATGTTACCTATGTCTGCCGACAAACAGCAGTGTGAAAAGCACTGTTGTGTTCCGATATGAAATGTAGCAGAGACAGCGCCGCATTGAGACTTCTGACCATGACCATCCAACGGCCTTATCGTTACTTACCATCAGATGAGATGAAAACCAAGTGTAAACCCATCATGCTTCAAAAAACATGAACATGATACTAATGTCACATACTTAATCCCAAACCGATCCGCGACACCTCACGTAAGACACCGATGCATAATATTGTCACGGAGCTTCTCAAAAAGTCTAGAGATAAAGAAAAGAGAGAAATCTATCCCTTTCGTGTTGGAAAGCAACAAATGACTAGCGTTGAAAGTTCTCGAATAATCGCATAAGGATTGTCAAGTGCGAAAGGGAGACCAATCCATCTATCTCCTTCGTGTCGAATAGCAAACAAAAGAAAGCGTGGAAGGCTCTCGAATGTTCCTGAAGATTCCGAAAATTGAAGGATCTAGAAACAATACGGGGTGTATATAGGCGCGAGCCGAGCTTCGAGGACAGTTCAGTTTGAGTTGAGTTCTCAGCGACAAAAAGTGAAGAAACGGAAACCGGTAGAAATTATAGAGCGAAAGTACAGTCGAGGTGGAAAAGCCTTAGTGTACATGTGTGTCACGTGGTGTCAGTAGCGACAGATCGGCGTCAGTAGTGCCAAAGGGCTCTGTACGTAAAATCCAGGGGCGGACTCAGTGCAGAAGTCTTCTTCTTGCACTCTGTTGGGGAAGACCCGCACGTATATCGCGCATGGACTACTCACACTTGCGCATGTGTACAAACGTTACCCGTTCGATGTGTGACGATATCACGACGTTTGTTCCAAGCGTCTGACGTGTGCTATTGTGTCAGACGCTAAGCCACGGAGGCGGATCAGTACAGTGATAGATATCAATGATGTTAATCTAGACGCCAGCATGTCATTCAGTCACCTGTCTACAGCGGTCTCCCACGCCACCGCTATGAGCGTGTCTATGGCCACGTCGACGGGCAGCAGGTCTGCGCGCGCGCTCGGCCTGCACGGGAACACGTGCAGCAGTCCCTTCCCTACCGACACCACGATGCCGGAGGGGCCGTTCAGGTTTTCGATCCATCCGGGGTACGGGTGGCGGAGCGACGAGATCACTGGTAACAAAGAATATACATACAGTACAGAGTATATAAATTAAACATACACTCTACGTAAACAACAGCAAAACATCTCAAGGAGGACGACAGCTAAAAGAGATCTTACGCTACTTAAAAAATAAAATAAAATTTTAAAGATCGTTGGAAAAATACATAAATTGCATTTTCAACCTCAATTTGACGCGAATGTTTTTGTTGTATGTGTGTTACGCGATAACTCCGCCAATAGTGAACCGATTTTGATAATTCTTTTTTTGTTTGGTAGAGCATACTTCAGAGATGGTCCCATATACATTAAACTCAACAAAACCCGAATATTTTTGAACGTGTTAATAGGTATTTATTATCTTATCTTTTGTTTGTAAAAAATCATTTTATTAGGGTACCGTACCCAATGGGTAACACGGAATCATGTTATTAAGACTAAAACTCCGCTGTCCGTTCAGCTGTCACACTTTACCGTGATAGTTAGACAGTTGAAATCTTCAGAGATGATGTATTTCTGTTGCCACTATAATAACAAATACTAAAAAACAGAATAAATAAAAATGTAAAGGGCTTCCGTACAACAAACGTGATATTTTTCTCGTTTTTGCTACATATTCGAAATATTCATTTGGCAGTTATTTTGTATTAAGTCGAAAACATTAACTGTCATTTCATTGACGCCATCTTGATTTGTTGGTTAAATGTTGCCTGTTTCGTGCGTAATTAATGTTCTTGTACAATATACAATCGTCAAAATCAAAGATAATATATAACCTAAAAACTAAACATGTTTAACTGCACAAACAATCCATTATTATTCAAAATTATACAAATAACTCACCTATAGTAGGTCTAAATATAGCTATAGAGTATCCCTTAGGTTTGTGGTCTCGTATCACGTTCTCAGCTATCGCTTTAGTGAATGTATAAGTGTTGGGTTTGGGATGGATGTACCTGAGGATAAAAACATTATTATGTATTATTATTATTATTTAAATAATGGCTTTAACCAGTGGTTATCTAGCCAATGACGAGTAAAATTCGGTGTACAAATTTTGAGGTTATAAACTATGCCGTAGCCATTTCTTCAGCTTTCTCAATAAAATGTATAATATGTACATTTTATCGCTTGTTTTGGACTTTTGAGAAGAATTTCAAAGATCAGCCTTGGTTTCAACATTATTCGAAAGAATTCATATGCCGAATGTACTCGACATGGTAAACTCTTCCGATCGCGTCGAAACCCTCGCAATTTGGTGTAATTGATACTATAACAACGTCCATGACACTTTTTGTGCTATATCACACCATTTCGGGTATGGGATTCAACTGCAAACCAAAGTTTGTTCTGCTTGAAAGACGTGCGTTTTAAAGTATTGGTGGTGCTGCTAGACGCAGTTCAATCCTTGCAAATGCCCTGCTACCAACCAAACCTAGTACTCATAGGTCCCCACACTGGTAATGTAACCCGGGACCTCAGGATTGTTAGCCCAGGAGTGTAGACATTAGCAAACGGAGGCGCTTAAAAGACTTGCCCATGGCTCTCGTGACATTGCCAGTGATCGACACCTTGTCACTGACGTTTAGCAAACCAACTCATATACATACGAGACAGAGATTGACTGATATAGGGACACTTACTTCTCAGTGATCTGAGCGAGCAAGTCATCTGGCACAGCATCTACGAACGCCAGTAGACCCTCAACCGGCACCGGTGGAGGGTACACCTTCTCCTCAACGCTCTGCAGCTCAGCGTTGCTGTAGGCGGTGGACACATGCGCTAACACCTGAAGACAACGAACCAACGATTTCGCATTGATTTACAATATTTTTCGGAGGACACTCTGGATGATATCTAGACCAAGGTAGCTCAGTTGTGTAGAGCATCAGTCCTTGAAAAATCAAGGTTTGGCTTCGATTCTGGCTCGCACCAGTGAGTTACAATTTGTTATTTGGAATTTATGTACGAATGATAAAAATCATTACCGTTGGCTTTTCGGTGAAGGAAATCATCGTGAGGAAACCTGCACACTCCTGAGAAGAAATTCAAAGTGTGTGTGAAGTCTACCAATGCGCACTGGTCCCGCGTGTACTATGTCCCATACACTCTCTGTAGGAGAGTAGGACTGAGCCCCTGCAGTGGGGACATGTATAGGCTGGTGATGGTGATGATGATGAAAAACTAAAACCATGCTTTTGAAACTATTTACATCCTTGTCTTCATCATCAGACCCTTATCACTAAGTGTACTATTTGTAATATGATGTTTAGTTTGGCCTCATTTTGTCCGTCAAACCAAACAAAATGAGGCCAAACTCGAGGGGTTTACCAGTACCCATGGAATAGTTGTTCTATATCTACTTCCTGACTCCAGGGTCAGATCAATTGCCACATCAAGTATTCTCTGCACCTGTATATGTTGTAGCTGGTCGCAGATCTGCAGCAGGTATAGGACCGAGCGCACGTTCTGCTGCACCGCCTGTCGGAGCGGCTCGTCGAACTTCACCGTGGCCGCCGAGTGGAACACCACAGATACCTGATCGTGAAGAAAACAATAGATTGAGAGTGGGCACACCATTTTCACCTACTGAGTTTATTCGCTAGTTTTGTCGAACTACATTCTGTTTAGGAGGCCATTATTATTTTTATGTCATACAGACCCACTAATGACATTTAGAACTAAAGCTTTACAAACTGATGTTTCCTTTTACACTGTTATGCATAACCGCTAATCATCGACCCGCTAAATTGATGAATGCAAAACGCTCTTTCAGATCCACCAGTCAAAGTTCAGCTATTATGTAAAATCACTTCACGCCTTTGAGCTGTTTTACATAATGGAGTTGTTTAGTGAAACAGCTAGCGGTTATGTATAAAGGCTTATTTAAACAATTCAACAGTAACATATTTTACCTCCTGAAGCTGTTCCAGTGACTCCATGGTCATCCCTAGTTGAGGCCTGGTGGTGTCTCCTGGTATGATGCAGAGCTTCTCCAGCTGCGAGGGGTTCGTGCGACGGATCTCGTCAAAGGCCTGGGGGTGATAAATAATCAGCTACTTTGATTCGTATGACGTGTGAGCGAGATGTGGCAATGTCTCATCTATACTTTCGTCTATGTACAGTTTGATATAGTCCTCCGTGTCGCAGTTGTCTGAGCGTTAGACTCAGCGTAACTCAGGGTTCAATTCCCAGTGGGGACATTATTACGTGAGACTTTCCCCAGTTTGTTTAGGACATTGCAGGCTGAATCAACTTATTGTCTGAACAGTAAGATGATTCCGTGCTTCGTTAGTCACGTTAATCCGTTGTCACCGGTTACTATCTACGACAGGTAGTAGCTACATGAGACGTGGCCATCCTAAACGATGAAGTTGAGAAGGTCAGATATAGTTTGGCTGCCTACCTGAGATTGTTTTAGCTGCAGCAACCTTTTCTCCGGCAGCACGTCCTTCTTGGCTCTCATTAGCAGGTACAGTCGGTTGATGTCAGGACATGTGGACAGCAGCCGTTCCACCAGAACCTGCAGTGTGGACCACACTTTATAAATTTTTTACAGCTTTATAAATAACTAAGACATTATATCTGACAAGAATATTTGTGAACCCATAAAAAATATAGGTAGTCGAAGACTGTAATCATTTAAACGAACGGTCTAAAATCATGCATTAGAATTTTATTTTTTAAATGATTAATGGATAAATAAATAAATAAATAAATTAGGTTTATTCATCAATCAAGTATAAATAATTAATTTACAAATCAACCTTGTATGAAAATGATGAAAAGGCAGATAGCTCAGCATTGTGTCTCTGTGGTGGAGCACCGCAGAGACGCTGTTATTCTGCTATTGCCTGTGGTAGCACAATAATACATTATGCTTAACTAACTTAAGCTCTAACTTAAAACTAAATTAACTAACAGTACTTAAATAACAATAATAATGAGCGGTTGTACTTATGTGCTTAATACTATTTACCTGCACACCACAGCGCCCGTGAGGAAGTTTTCGATAGCCGTATTTCTGCTGAGGAGCTGAATTGTTTTTGCATGTTTAAAAGGAACTGCCTATGCTTATTAATGAACGTTGATAACGTTTTGGATGCTCTAATAGGGGGCGGTATGTTGTTCCAGCATTTTGTCGCAGCATATCGAAAACTTCCCCTGAATGCTTCAAGACGAGGCGGAGGTAGTATCGCTTCGTCATCTTGGTTCCTTAACTCTCTAGTACAGTGATCTTTTTTCCAGTTAAATTTATTGGCAAGATAAAAGGGCGTCTGAGTGGCTTTTAACTTGTATACAAGTGCTGACAGTTTAAGATAACGCCTATTCGACATGTTGAGCTTTTGCGCGTCATTAAGGAAAGGTGTAATGTGAGCCCTCTTTGGGACGTTTATGCAAAACCTAACGCAAGAGTTTTGTACTTTTTGAACTCGCCGCTCCGTTTTACTAAACAAGCAGGGGCCGTACACAATGTCACAGTAATCCAGGTGAGAGAGGACAAGGGACTCTACTAAACGTTCTCTTACAGTTTCACTTATATTTGGTCGCAATTTATATAGACTTTTAAGTGATGCGTAGCACTTTGCAATTTTTTTACTAACATGGGTCTCAAATCTCAGATTACCATCCATAAATAAGCCTAGATTACGAACCTCCGACTCTTCTGCTATTACACTACCAGCGATATTCAACAAAGGTTTACATGATCGTACTTTCTCAATTTGCTTACAGGTACCAAGGATTATATACAAACTCTTTGAGGGATTTATTACTAGACCGTTACTAACTGCCCATTTTTCTATATTGGCTAGGTCTATATTAATGTCTGAGGTAGCGTTAACTATGGATATGGCTACACGCTTGGATTTACCAATCCAGAGGTCTCAGGTACAATTCCCAGTCGGGTAACCTATCAGTAGTCGGCTTGATTGGTGGTAGGGCTTTTACTATGCTGGCTAGCAACATGGTACATGACTGCCGCCAAACAGCCGTTTTAATATCACTGTTGTGCTCTGGTATGAGAGGTACCAGAGCCAGGGTATCATTAGCTTAAAGCTTCTATGTGCGCACGCTTAACACACGGCCTTATAGTCACTTACCGCCAGTTGAGAAGAAGGCCATTGCGAAAGCGCTGGCTCTGCTTTGCTTCGTCTGAACACTGCTGTTTTGGACAGATTTAAGTGACATGGTTGAAGCTAGCCAGACATAAAATATGTCCTACCACCAACCATACCGAGTACCCATAGGTACAACCACTGTGAATCGAATTTGGAACCACATAATTCAAAAGGGGTAAAAACAACTTATAGGATCACATTGTTGTCTGTCTGTTTGTCAATACTCTTTTTCAGGAGTGGAGATATCAAGTTGAAATTTAAATCGAATACTGTCAAGTCTGCGGTCTCTTGGGTCTGTGAAAAATCAACGCAATAAAAAATATTTTAGACCATTTCCATACAAAATTCAAGGGAACCAAAACCTATAGGCTACTTACCGTTGACCTAGAACCCTGAAATTTGGCAAGAAGCAAAGTCTTATAGCATAACCATAGGGATACATCTTAAAACTATTTTTTAACCATGGCAAAGTAAAAATAGCCCATAGACATTCCCGGCCCTAAGGCTCCATTGGAGTTCCAGTTTTCCATATGCCGCGCCCATTAGGATTAAAATACAGCGCCTTATTGCGAAAATACCTTTCCTAGAAAGCCAGTAGCCCCTGTTATGAATATAGATCTACCGGCGTAGAACGATGGTATTTGAGGCCCTGGGTGCTCCATGGTCGGTCTTAGAATCTGAAACAAGCAGAAATATATTGAATACGTAACTCATAAAGTGGAAGAAACTTCTTACTGGTGCCGGTCCCGGCATGACATTTGTGACATACGCTAAAACTTCATCATAAAACTAAAAGGATTAATTGCGTATATGTATTAATCTTTCTGCTTTATATTTTGGTCTAGTATTTTTTAAATACAAAAACAGGCAACACTTGACCTCAAACAATGCGTCAATGAAATGTCATTTCATGTAACGTTTTCCACTTACGAGGGGCATACCGAAAAGATCGGTAATCGAGTACTTTCGATTTAATTAGATTAAAGACTCTTTTTGATGAATAAACACTGGTTAGTTGAAAATCGAATACAATTGACAGAATTAAAAAAAAATTTTTTTTTAAAGAACAATATCAGTTTGAAATTGATAGGTCGATAAAAAAATGGAGCTTACAAGAGAAAGTTTCCGTGCCATAATTTTTTACAACTTTCGACGAGGATTATCTCAGGGACAATGTCTCGCTGAGCTTATATCTATATTCAAGAGTGAAGCGCCTAGCAAGACGACAATATATCGCTGGTATTCTGAATTCCGGCGTGGACGTGCTTCTCTTGGCACCGTACCTTCCACAGGCCGGCCAAAAACAGCGGTTACACCAGAAAATGTCGCTGTTGTGCGCCGAATGATACAGGATGACCGACATATTACATATGAGCAGATTCGGGCTACTTTAGGGATAGGTATGACTGCGATACAAACTGTTTTACATGGTGAACTGGGAGTGAGAAAGCTAGTTTCCCGCTGGGTGCCCCATAATTTGTCCGAAGAGCAAAAGGCGGCTCGTGTCAATTGGTGCCGGTCTACTCTGCAACGCTTCAACGGAGGAAAGTCAAAAGCAGTTTATAACATTGTCTCTGGTGATGAATCATGGATCTATTCATATGAGCCGCTGTCGCATTCATTGTCCGCTCTCGCAGCGTATCGAAGAAAATGGTCGCTTCGTTTGTCGCGAAAACAGGACATGTAGTCACAGTTCCCTTAGAGGAACGGAGAACGGTTACCGCTGATTGGTATACAACGGTTTGTTTGCCACAGATGATATCCGAACTCCGTAGAGGTAACCCGAAACGACGCATAATCCTCCATCACGATAATGCGAGCTCTCACACCACTCAGAAAACAAGCGAGTTTTTGAAGCAGGAAAACGTTGAATTAATGGATCATCCTCCATACAGCCCTGATCTGAGTCCCAATGATTACTTTACATTCCCTAGAATCAAAGATTTATTGCGTGGTCAGCGGTTTCAAGGTCCAGAAGAAGCAGTGGAAGCATACAAATCGACGATTTTGACCATGTCAACTTCGGACTGGAATTGCTGCTATAATAATTGGTTCGAACGAATGCAAAAGTGCATTAACTGCAACGGAGAATACTTCGAAAAGCAATAAAAATAAATTTAGTTATTTCCTGTATGTATTGTTTTATATTCCCGATCATTTCGGTATGCCCCTCGTACTACAATAACAAACAAACAAAAAAGTATAAAAATTAAGCGCTTTTTATTTTTCTGGGGTTTGTATCGTCAATAATTTTGATTTGATACCAAACATGATATGTAGTAGATGTCAAAAAGAATGATTTTGTGCAAACAAAATACTGCCAGTAATTGATAAAATAAAAGTACCTGCTGAAATAATATGCATAGTTATGTAAATAGTTTTTATTTATACATTAATTCAAACCCTGTTGTAAAAATGTTAAACAATTTTAAATATTTGCATGCATTTAAAGGTGGAATGTGAAAAACTAATATACCATGTTCGATCCAAATAAACTTATCTTTACCAATAACAACAGTGCTACACAAGTTTGTTTTTAAAAAACTTTCGATTTCGATAAACTTGCAGTCTTGATCTTTCTAACATTATGTTTATTTCTACCACATTGGTAGAAATGTAATGTACTTGCAACATTAATTTTTCATATTTGCACGTCTCACTCACTGACTTGTCGAGCTATGTCGGTGACATTCGTTCGTCTACGGATTTCCTCATTCCGGACCTTATCACGTAGAGAAACTCCGAGCATATCTCGTTCCATTGCTCGCTGAGTGACTTTGAGCTTGTTTATTCGTCCCACAGTAAAAGACCACGTTTCGGTTCCGTATGTCATCAAAGACTTTTGTCTATAGACGCTGAGGTATTTTGGACGAGAAGATATTCCGTAACTTCCCGAACGCTGCCCAGACGAATTGGATTCTTCGGTAAAACTTCCGTGTTTTCTATTTGTTAGACGCTTCATTGACGTAGCCATTGTTTGTAATGCGTGTTTTACCAAGTTAATGTGTAATATTTATCTGTCAATTAGGACGAATTAAACACAAGGATGTGTGTGATATCTGCTCGTGTGAAAACAATCGTTAAATGAAACGTATTACGTATTAGAGGTTAGGGAGGAGCAAAGTGCGAAAAAATAAACCGTCTGACCTCGACGCTCGCACAGGTGTCTCCATAAATATGAAACAACGGGGAAATAGATGGTACAATGTTGTTGAGTTTGATACATTCCTAGAATCTCTATTTCCTACCCTGAGGCGTACAATAATTTATTATTACATAATTTATATTACAATATCTTAGCGAAGTTATTATTCTACGGTATACAGTATTATAACGTGTCAAAAAATTCAAAATTTATATTTTAAAAATTCTTGGGTATTATAAAAACAATTCTTAATTAAAATGTCATACAATCTGGTTTTGAATAATTTTACATTTAAATCTTTTATATTGTCAGGTATATAATTTTGTTCCGTTTACATAGAGCGTTGACGTATTTTGCAGGTGGTTTGTTTATTAAGCCGTTATACATAATCGCTAGCTGTTTAGTGAAACAACAACGTTAAGCGTACGCAAACGAAGCGCTTTCGCTCAGCAGGAACCAACTAAGGATCCTGACCCGGACCCTAACGGGGCACTGCAAGCTAAGCAAACATCTCAGCCACATGGGCCTAAGCGACAACATAGCTTGCAGATTTTGTAAGGAGGATGAAGAGACGCCCATCCATATCCTCTGCTACTGTGATGCTCTTCATCACAGTAGGAACAGACACCTCGGAGGCCACACTGCCACAACGGACAGTATCAGGACCTCCAAACCCAGACCAATCGTACGGTTCATGACCGAGATTGTCCTTGGGGAGGTGATTTGATCCATAGGGGACTGTCACAATAGATCTGCAAAGGTCGCGGTGACTTGCAGGACAGACGAACTGCACCCCTCATGTCCAAATAATATAATAAAACGTTAAGCGATCTTTCGTAATAACTGAATTTTGACTCGTGGAACTGAATGAGCGTTTTGCATTCATTAAAATGTAGCGGGGCAATGATTAACGATTTTGTAAAACAGCTGAAATTCATCATCATCATCAGCCGGGAAACGTCCACTGCTGGACATAGGCCTCCATCATGGTACGCCACATCGACCGGTCCCGAGCCACCTGCATCCAGCGACTCCCTGCGACTCTAACCAGGTCGTCGGTCCATCTAGTGGGGGGACGGCCTGGTAGACGTTTCCCGGTACGTGGTCGCCACTCGAGAACCTTTACTCCCCACCGGTAATCGGTTCTTCGAGCGATGTGGCCTGCCCATTGCCACTTCAGCTTACTGACCCGTTGAGCTATGTCGGTGACCTTCGTTCGTCTACGGATTTCCTCATTCCGGACCTTATCGCGTAGAGAAATTCCGAGCATAGCTCGTTCCATTGCTCGCTGAGTGACTTTGAGCTTGTTTATTCGGCCCACAGTAAAAGACCACGTTTCGGTTCCGTATGTCATCACAAAACAGCTGAAATTAATACAATTAAAATATATACAATAATATTCCTGATATTTTTTAAAATTAGAGACCGGTAACCAATTCAAGAATATATTAGGGTAGCCCCTAATTGAAAAATCATATTATACAATAAAGGAATTTATGGATGATAAACACGTATAAAGTTTGACTATTTTAGATAATAATATATAAATTTGACATTGAATTATATAAAATAGTTGTTTCAAATTACTACTGGTTTACGTGTTCCATGAAACTACAACTTGGCAATCTTCTAGCGAAGAGTTAATAGTCACCTCCTAGAACAACGCATAACCTCGTCGATCTCATCGTCACCATCAGGTGTGATTGAGGTCAAGTGTTAATATTTCTTCTATAAAATAAAAGAAGAAGGAAACGTTTCTATTCAGTTACAGAATTCCTGGATAGCAGTTGATATGATATAGTTTCAGCATCATGTTTATAAGAAATTGTCACGGAGCTTCTGAACAGTCTAGAAAGAATGAAAAGAGAGAGGTGGACCTACTACCTCCTTCGTGTCGAGTAGCGTGGAAAGTTCTCGAATTCACTAACGAGTGTGAAAGAGAGAGGCAGATCTACTATTTCCATCGAGTCGAGTAGCAAGAATTGATTAGCGTGGAAGATCTCAAACATCACATAAGGACCGACGAGTGCGAAAAGAGAAGCCAATCTACCTATCTCCTTCGTTGAGTAGCGGGAATACTAGAATCCGCGGCATACGTAGAAAATTCCCGAAGTAAACAATTAAAGTTCGGTAAGGAATGACAAGCACGGCGAAGGTTCTGGATACGTCAGAAATCTATATAAAAGACGCAGCCAAGGCGAATAAACGGAAAGCGGAAGAAGTAGTAAAACGAAAGTACAGTCGAAGTGAAATCTTTACGTAGAATCCAGGTACGGACTCGGTGCGGAAGACTTCGACCCAATGAGACAGGGACGCACTCTGTTGGACCCGTGATTTTGAAGTTTGGTTTGTGGACCTGTGCTGCCAATAAACTCCGAAACCTTGGACTCGTTTTCTTCAATCCCTCGAAGCTCGCAACAATATAGAAATATTTTTAATCTGTGTTCGCGCTGCATATCACTGCCGCGCTGAGGCACGCGGGGCGGGGGACGGAGAAACCGGCCAGCGGTCACTCGGCGAGCGCGGCTCGCAAAACTCACAGCAAGACTCCCACTACCACCGCGCGCAGACAAGCGCGCACAAATTATTTGTGTTACAATTTTAAATAACATCAATAAATTATACAAATATTATACAAGTTTTTGGACCTTTCATTATACATATACTTCAATCGAACAATCTGTTATTAAGTAGTTAATAGTCTCATTAATTCAAACCATGTTGTTAAAATGTTTAACAATCCTACTAATATTATAAGTGTGAAAGTTTGGATGTTTAGATGTTTGGATGTTTGGATGTTTGTGACGCTTTCACGGAAAAACTACTGAATGGATTTGAATGAAACTTTACAATAATATAGCTTATACATCAGAATAACATTTAGGCTATAATTTCTAAAGACATATTGTGTAAATTGTCCAAAATCACAATTATAATATTAGTGGGATTAGATGGGAAATTTTGGCATAACAAAAACGCGTTGCCTAGCAACCGACCATAGAATATGTAAATTCGTATATGCAAACTTTCGCGTTTATAATATTGGTGTGAAGACTATTTGAATGTACTACGTCAGATATTGACATTTATTTTGTTTCTTTAAATTATTAGACTACGTAACAGAATAAACACTATTTTGTACCTTATGCTGTATAATAATTTGTCATATACGTCACCTGTGCCTATCGAACAAGTAGAATACATCCTGAAATACACGCGGACAAAGTCGCGGGCGGAAGCTAGTTAAAAATATTTGCATGTCTCTGCCTCTGACAGTCATGTTCCATGCAAATAAACTTTTTTGAAAAAATATGAGTGAATTTATCAAAGAATCTACTTATATTATCTCGTTTTACTTGCAAACCAACGTGTGTCGCTGTTTAATACTTCCACTTGAGGTTAACTTGTAAGTTAAACGAATAATAACTAAGTTAGAACAAGCAAGGTGCTACAAAATACATAATGTCTATCAATATGTACATAAAAACTCGAATGATATTCTCAAATATGGTTCTCCGAGACAGTGACGATGTGATGACTGCTTTGCTAAGCGTTATACAAGTGGTTCTATCGAGTAAAGCATCTACGCTACGCTTCAACTTGGGAAAAAATATATGTCTATTCTCTTCTACAGGTCGCATTTCTCAGCCGATTCACATGAAATTTTGTGAGCCTGATATGGATTTTGTTATCTTATATACTACTAGCTTCCGCCCGCGACTTTGTCCGCGTGTACTTCAGGATTTATTCTACTTGTCCGATAGGCATAGAAGGCATCTATCTCCATTTCCAGCATAAGGTACAAAATAGTGTTTATTCTGTTACGTAGGCTAATAGTTTAAAGAAACAAAAGAAATTTCAATATCTGACGTAGTACATTCAAATAGTCTTCACACCAATATTATTAACGCGAAAGTTTGTATATACGAATTTACATATTCTTTGGTCGGTCGCTAGGCAACGCGTTTTTGTTATGCCAAAATTGCCCATGTAATCCCACTAATATTATAAATGTGATTTTGGACAATTTACACAATTTGTCTTTAGAAATTATAGCCTATATGTTATTCTGATATATAAGCTATATTATTGTAAAGTTTCATTCAAATCCATTCAGTAGTTTTTCCGTGAAAGCGTCACAAACATCCAAACTTTCACACTTATAATATTAGTAGGAAGTAGGATATTTTAAACATATAAATAAAAACACTTTCTCAACGTGATAAAATCCGAAATGAGGAAATCCGTAGACGAACTAATGTCACCGACATGGCTAGACGAGTCAGTGAGCTGAAGTGGCAATGGGCAGGTCATATCGCTCGAAGAATGGGTAACCATTGGGGAGTAAGAGTTCTCAAGAGGCGACTATGTAACGGGAAACGTCTACCGGGCCGTCCCCCTATCAAATGGTCGCTGGATGCAAGTAACTCGGGACCGGTCAATGCAGCTAGGGAGGAAGTATATGTCCAGCCGTGGACGTTTAATGGCTGATGATGAAATACGAACAAAAAGCCTCCTTGTTACATACCGTCAGGCGAGATGAAGGCCAAGTGCCAAAATACTGGATACCGCATGCGAACGGTTTTGTAAACACTTAAACTCAGATAAAACGCGAACTGACCGGCAAAAGCAAGTGTCACTTGCTGTCAATGGCCATCGAACTACGAGTAGGTATATTAAAATACATAAAATTATAGCAAATATTTGTTGACTTCATCTTCACCCAACTGCAGAGCTGCCGTTAACTTGAACTGTTTGTGTAACTGATTAGTTATCGGACACGTGTAAAAGTAGAAAACCAAGGACTTGGTTTTCTCATGGATGCCATTGTTAGAACTGGACCAAAATGGGACACGGGAAGCACCAGCTTTCAAATAAAAAGCAATCATCCAAATGGGTTCACCCAGTCAAAAGTTGCATTTAGAAAAAAAGAGTGTCGGCAGCGCTGAGACTAGGGTGCAAGGTGTGCGGACCTCAAGGTTCCATCTGCGGCTCTTTTGTGGAGGCTGACGGCCACCATGGCCTTAGCTGCATAAGATGCGCCGGTCGGTTTTCCTCGTCACCACGCCTTAAATGAAATTATCAGAAGAGTCCTGGTCTCAGCCAATTTTCCTTGTGTTTTGGAGCCCCCAGGACTTTCTCGTTACGACGGCAAAAGGCCCGGTCTTACGCTGGTTCCTTGGAGGTCGCAGCCTCGTTTGGGACGCTACCTGTGTCAGCACTTTTGTGGGACGGCCCACTTGAGTCTGACCGTTCTCTCGGCTGGCGCAGCGGCCGGTGGTGGAGAGCGGTGGAGACGGCTGGTCGTTGGTGCTCCGAAGCGAAGTTTTTTTTAAACTGCTCTGTCACCGTCTAAGGGAAAAGGGTTGCGATCCCCGCTCCGGGTCGTACCCGGCTCAACGTATCTCCCTGGACATTCAACGGGGCAACGCAGCCAGCGTCATGGGAACGTTTGAGACGGGTAGTCGAACCGGGTTTACTAGATTAGTTTTTAGAATTTTAATTGTAAATAATTTCCATTTATCTTTACGGTATCAATATTTTAATTAAACTACAAGAACTTAAAGAGATTTCCAACGAGAGGTTCTTTTTAATTGTTAATTTATAAAAGATTACGGTAAAAGATTTTTTTTACATAGTATAGATCACCGCTTGGTCACGATCTCACCTGATGGTAAGCGACGATGTGGCCTACAATGGTGCGCGTTGGTCTAGAAGGTGCCTGTTCACCCTCGACTTGAAGACACCCAAGTTATAGTTTTCAGGGAATACAGACGCCGGCAGCGCGTTCCACTCCCTGGCTGTACGCATGATAAAATTAGAAGCAAAGCGCTTAGTGTAATTTTGTAGGAAACTTTTATGTGATTTTATTTAGCCATCCACGACTCATTTATAAATTAAATCTGACATTTGATAAAATTCTAGCTGGCAACCTTCGTCTTCGCAAATACACGAGTAAAACCTATTCTTGACCTACCAACAAGTTTACCGAGACTCGCGAATAAAAACGTAAGCACATAGAATATGTTTGCCTGTTAGTTGAAGAGCAATTCAAGTGTTCAATATTGCGATGAGAGTCACGCGTCATATGTAGGCCAAGTTCAACATTGTGCGGATCAAGGCCAACACACCGAATTGTAGACAACATCTAAATTTAAGCGTGGGGACACACCTGTATTTGCTGTTCTCATCTACTGAGATCAGAATGGCACAGAATTGAAATCGGAAGGCTAGAATGCCGTACAAAATATACCGATCGAGACACATGTCTACGCGCACCGTCAAGCACGCCCGGTCAGCATCCCCGGAGAACGTGCTGACCGGTCAGAAAGAGGCGCGAATTACATACAAAACTCCGTATATCGTGACACACTGGCCTGCAACTGTAAACACAAACAAAGGAAGCGCGGCAACCGGCAAGTGTGACGCGAATCGCGATCAACCCGGATTCGTTTCTGATCTACTCGTAGTTCATTCTAGGTAGATCAGAACAGAATCGGTAGGTGTAAAGTATTGTAGAATACGGCGAAGATAACGCATTCAAAAAGAACTAGAAATCAACTGTCTACAGCAACCAACAAAATGTTCGTCCTTAGAGGTAGAATTGTCTGGTTATATATTTGATTTTTGTTGATTTTCAAAACCCGTTAAATCAATATCGATAAAATATATATGGGACCACGTAGGAAGCACCAGCTTTTAAACAAAAATAGAAACATCAAAATCTGTTCACGCGGTCGAAAGTTCTAAGGTATAAACAAACATAAAAAACACGGTCTAATTGAGTCGGTTGAAAAGGGAGGGGTTATGATTTTAGCAGCCTTTGTATGTACATATGTTAATATGTTCTCCAATATATCATAAACTACTCATCGTATATAGGCAAGTGATATATCATTGGAAGTGTCGAGTTTTTCCGCGGGCAAAAGTCTACATGACGTAAACATAAAAACAAAAATGGCGGCCTGTTTGTATCTGTCAAAGTTGGATTGCTCAATAAGTTGTTTTACATAACCTCTAGCTGTGTCACAATGCAA
Organism: Carcina quercana; assembly: GCA_910589575.2. NCBI lineage: Eukaryota > Metazoa > Arthropoda > Insecta > Lepidoptera > Depressariidae > Carcina > Carcina quercana. Next base: position 6,686,059 of record OU342455.1, on the reverse strand, counting down.
CTGTTAATATCGCATCCAATTTTAAAGTCCAATATTTTTTTACAATTTCTCGTCATTTTTTTTAAAGTAAACGTTTTCATGTGAAGTTGTTGTGTGATGCGCGTACAAGAAATACAGGTGGACCGACAGACGAAAATTCTAAACATTGTTTTTGCTTCTATTGCTATCATAAAGGCAATACTACCCTCATATTATTTCTTCTTTGAGGTGGATCCACCTCTATCAAAGTCTCATACTAAATTTATGTTGCCATAATCTTTTAAAATCTGACTTTGTGCAGTAACTATCTAAAAATATGACATCAGATTGTGATGTCGCGAAATGAGTATCATTAACATACAACTTCACAGTGAATCACAATTTCCATTGTAAACACCTTTTGTCGATTGTTGTTCAAAGCGCCATCTATGAACCGTTAGCTGCGTCACTGCTATTGTAGCTAACTATAAAGTTGTAAATTAATGATATTTATTTCGCGACACTATAATTTCATCTCCTATTTTTAGGTAATTACTTATCAAAGCCTATTCTATTTTAAAAGATAATGAACAACAGAAATCTAGTATGGAAGCATCATTAGGAGAGGGATAATGTTAATATATCCTATGTATAAAAAATATTAAAAATTGCTTATTTCTTTTCAAAATATTATTTACAAATACAAGGCTGAGACCTTGTTGTAAGTAAAAAGATACCTGTCTCCATATCCAACTAATGTTTTAATTTTTAAAGAAATGTTTGTGATACTAACATGCTAAGGATGGATAATTTATTAAAATTAAGGTGAAGAAGTCTATAATGGAGACCTTGGAAGGAAAAACGTCCCCGAGGGAGACCTCAGTTGCGTTGGAAAGACGGCGTTGCGAAGGAAGGTTGCGGGGAACAACTGGATGTAAGTGGGTTGGGTGGCGCACTCTGAAGGAGGCCCTCACCAAACTGGTAGAGAATGGCTAGGACGAGGAAGGAAGAAGGTGAAGAAGAATTGAGGCATGGGAGGGTGGGGAAAATGTGAGGCAGTGTGAGTGTGTCTGTGCATTGAGTATATTTACCTAAAACTAATTGAGGGCGATGTAAAAATAGTAACAGAAATACGATTTTTAATTTTTTTTTGTCTGTCTGTTTGTACACGCTAATCTCCGGAACTACTGAACGGATGTGAATGAAACTTATGTTGTTGTATAGCTTTTGAGTCTGGGCATCTACTAGGCTATAATTTTTATAAATTATCTATGTATTGTATAAGATAAAATCAAATGTATATACATCGTCCATTTACAATTTCTATATGTAATAGTAATCTACATAAAAGAACCGCAAATATACATATAATATTGCGACTCCTACACCTAACAAACCAGGTGCCTGATGCTCAAAATGGCAGCATCGAGAATTACTCAATTTAAAAAACAATGACGTGTACTTTGTAATAGCATTTTCTATGTATTATCCATTTGTTTAAGTTAAACTAGCGAGTTTGCAAAGCTTCTCGTGTTATTTTCCCATTTATATTCAATCCAAAGTTGTAGACGGGCTGGGCATCGTTGGGGATGCGTATTTCCAGTGATGACATACGGAACCGAAACGTGGTCCTTTACTGTGCGACGAACAAGCAAGCTCAACGTCACTCAGCGAGCAATGGAACGAGATATGCTCGGAATTTCTATACGTGATAAAATTGCGGAATGAGGAAATCCGTAGACGAACTATGGTCACCGACACAGCTCGACGAGTCAGTGAGCCACATCGCTCGAAGAACCGATAACCGATGGAGAGTGTAAGTTCTCGAGTGGCGACCACATAATCGGAAACGTGTACCGGGCCGACTCCCTACTAGATTCAAGTGCTTCGGGACCGGTTAATGTGTCGTACTATGTAGGAGGTACATGTCCAGCAGTGGACGTTTCCCGGCTGATGATGATGATGAAGTTTTGAACAAAAGTAACACTTGAGGAACAGGAATGAAAGATAGCATATGCGGCGGTTATGCTTAATTCAGCGCAGTAGTATAATTTTTCTAAAAATAATGTTTTGAAGCGAATTTTCAAAGTATACTGTATATTGTATTGACAAATAAACATAACTAGTTTGAGTGGCCATACCGTGGCGTCACTACACGGAAACAAATGTGGTGATAATTGGTTGATAAAAAGCGAATAAACAGCAATGCGTCACCTCTACAATTACATGTCACTGCGATCGGTATCCTGTCGTTCAATTATGTTTATTTTGGCCGATCACACAAAGCCAATTCGTCGTGCACGAAATTTTGTAAATTAAAGAAAGAAAATAATATATTTGTCAAGTACATAGTTTTTTTACACGGTGTTTAGATTGTAATTTCAATTAGTTCGATGTACTTAACCCGTCCACAGGTGTGCAAATATTATAAACATATCTAATAAGGAATTTAATTGTTACAAAATTAGTTTACATCGCATGTCAATTAGTACAATGTTAATAATTTTGACATTAAATAATTTACAAGTCATGTCGAGCTCACATTAGGACAATCCTATCCATCCCTTCCCATCAGTCCGATTTCTATTCCTACTCATTCACGGTTCATGCAGCCAGATTGTGGAACTCGTTACCTCACACTGTACGCGACAGCAAAACTGTTTCTACTTTTAAGGAAAACGTCAATGAACATTTTCTATCACTATAAGATTTATATATATTTATAGCATGTAAAGTATGTATGTATTATTATTGATATATATTAGTTTGTTTTGTATATCGTATTTATGTAATCGTTTATTATATTTATTATATCGTACACGCCTAACTGCCCTCCTTTCTTCAATATTTCTCCTTAACCTAGGACTGCTGGAAGAAATTTCTTAGAAATAAGCTGTTCCTTTTGTATATATTTTTTCTGTTTTTGTGTTATGTAAATATTTTCCGTGTACAATAAACTGTTTAAATAAAAAAAAATAAAAAAAAAGTCATCTCATTAATTGATGTCAATTAATACATTGAAATAGCTTATTTAGGTTAGCCAGATCTTTGAACAAGGGCAGGCTCTTGTTGAAAATTGATACAAATATACAAATAATATATATATATATATAATGCCGTTAATGACATCAGTTTCTAGATGTCAATCAGTGGCGTAGCTATGACGTAACCGAGGGCCCCTGGACAAAATTAAATTGGGACCCTATAAAACTACTCCATCGCATGGCATAATAAATATTTACTTCTTTTTGAATGAATCCACGTCAACCTTCAAATTACATTTAAAATAATTGATTTTAGGAATTAGCGATGGTAAAAGTTTACAACCGACTTCAAAGAGGTTCTTACTGTACGCGGCAACTCCGCCAATAGTGAACTGATTTTGATTATTCTTTTGTTTGTTTGTTTGGTAGAGTATACTTCAGAGGTGGTCCCATATAAATTTTATCGAAACTGATTGGGCGCTCTTTGAGAAAACCAACAAAAACCAAATTTTAAGTCAATTGAAGTCGGTTTTTAGTTACTTTTGAACGCGTTAATCAATCTTGGGTGAATACGTCTAAGGCAACGGAATGGATGGTGCTAAAAATTTTGGGTTCAACTGCGATATTACAAAAACTGTTTCAAACGTTATTAACGGCATGTATTGTTTCAATTCAATATAACTTTATTGTACACCAATACAAACTTAAGTTAAAAAATAAAATTAAAAAATAAATTAAAAATGTACAAAAGGCGGTCTTATCGCTGACAGCGATCTCTACCAGACAACCTTTGCGTACAGGAAATAAGTAACAATATTTGTGTGGAGGTGTGACAGATATTGATAGATTATAATTAAATACTTGAATAAACACATATGTATACTTATATAAATAATATATAATATTAAATAATAATAATAAATACAGACAAATTAAATATACATTATTTTATAGATACAATACATACTAGTACATAGGATTACATAGGATTAATTATTGAGAAAATGCGACTTAAGTTGGTATTTGAATGTGGCCATAGATTTGGCTTGCCTGATAGCTTCGGGAAGGGAGTTCCACAACCTAACGCTTCGCGCAGTGAAGGAGTCAGAGTAGAAGCTGGTGCGGTGGGAAGGGATGTCAAGTGTGAGAGTTTCTGAGGAGCGGAGGACATGATTAAGACTAGACGAGTGAAAGCTGAAGCGTTTTTTGAGATACGTACTCCTTGTACAGGGATTAAAAAGGACGGAATAGAGAAGGGAGAGGATGTGTAAGTCCCTACGGCGACGGACTGGGAGCCACTTGAGTTGAGTCCGGTATTCTGATACGTGATCAAATTTACGTAAACCTAAAACGTACGTAAAAATTTTGTTTGTTAATTTAAAAAAATACAAATTATTTATGTCTGTATATATGTACTTCCGTAATCTAACTTACCCCTCTGATAAATACTTCAAACCGACGAAAGCAGCTTTTGAGGTTATGGTTAAGAATATATAAATGTATTATTATTTTAATCTGTTTATAACAGTGTACATTTCAAAGTGTATAACGTTTCCACTGCGCACGCGCATGTATGGACTACTACTACATCATGTGTGAGAACTTTTTATAAAGTGCGAATCTTTGTGGACATTACGAGATAAGTCAATAGTGAGTTCAAGAGACGAATTGTCCTCCGTGACGTTGCGACGTATGTCGCAGTTGGATTGCCTAATAATTTACATACCCGCTAGCTATTCTACTAAACAGACGGAGGATATGTAAAACAGCTGGACAATGTCTAGCTGGATTGTCATTGCGGTGTATTTAACACAACAGCCACCCATTCATCCATGTTTAGAGGTTATGCAGAATTGATAATGAACAATAACAAAAACCTATTTTTTGCAAGGCGACTATGATTAAATATCAATAAATAACCTTTGAGTAACTGTTGTTACTTAAATTTGGATCATTTTTATTCTTATTACATAGTTTATTCGTTAATTTTTATGAGATACAAGAAAATGTTCGAAATGCATTGAAAAAAACTAAATCTAATAACCATTTTACTATTCGAAGAACTATATTTTTAGCAATTTTTTAATTGAACCTTTAAATTATTGCCAAAACCAAATAAACATTACGCATTTGTATCCCTTCATGTTAGAAAACACAATTTAATTCCAATCTAATTTGATGTCAAATACACAACTGTAGTAAACTGACACGATCACATGGAATTAATGGTGGACCATGGCCTATAGACATTTTTGATTTGCATATTACTCATCATTTAAGAGGATTGTTTGTTTAGAGCACGTGGCCGCGTTCAAATTTGGATTGTTTTGTAGCTGTCCCTATCCGAGCCCTATCCTACCCGAGCGCGTACGGTGAGACAGCATACACTACGCGAAGTTATCCACCCGTTATTTGGATGTTTCGTAGTCCAGGGATCATTTGAAGGATACAGTATATTATGTAGCCATTTTTTTAATACAGTTTACTAATGAAATTTCAGATGTCGGTGGTTTTTCCAAATTGTTCTAAATTGATTCATACTCCTTTTTTCATTCATATTCTTTTCCTCTCAGACTTCTTCCTCTTCCTCTCATTGCTGAGAGTAAGGAAGGCCCCTGGAGAAGGAGGAGCAATGAAATCTGACACGGAACCCCCCGGATCACCGGGGGAGTTATCACCCATATCGGGCACACAATCTGAAAACTGTAATAAAAAGCTAGAAAACCCTTTTAAGTAGAATTTCAAGCACAAATAATAATAAAAATATTTTTTTGTCCGAAAAGTTGGAAAAAAACGACTATCGCGAACAACGTTCAACTGACAACCGATTCAGAGTATAGTGGTCACTGAGCAAGTAAATGATAGTAGTATAATGGTTTGTTTATATTATTTCCTATTTTCCTTGGCGAATCACAACATGTCACAGCACAAACTCTTTTTTTACAGTTTTTTTCCTACCAGTGAAAGGCAGAGGCAAAACACCATGCAGCCATGTCTTTGACAAAGATATTAGATTCTTAGAATTCTAAGAGTATTATAAGGCCGAAGCAATTTCTTCAGTTTTCTCAATAAAATGTATAATGTGTACGTTTTATCGCTTGTTTTGGCGAGAATTTCAAAGGCCAGCCTTGGTTTCAACAAAATCCGAACGAATCCATATGCCGAATGTACTCGACATGGTAAACCCTTTCGATCGCGTCGAAACCCTCACAATTTTGCGTAATCGATACTATAGCACCGTCCGTGACACAAAAAACACACATAACAGTATTATTAACGAATTACTAAAATTGCAATGAACCACCATTTTTCATACCTCAGTTTCTACAGACACAGACAAGTCTTTAATCCCTAGATGACATAAAACACTAAGGCATTTCTTTGCACCCGCTAACTGGCCTTGCCTCCCACTAATACGTTAATAATAATTGATACTTCGCGGGGTTTTTTTGGCTAACTTCAGAGGAGCAAACTAAGTTTGCGAGTACTATAAGCTGTTTCATGATAGTTTTCCCCCTTTTGTTTTAGTCCTCTCAAAGTGTATCGCTTTTCTAGCAAACCGATTATTTTCTTTTACATGTTGCCTCTTTGGACATCAGATTTTGGCAGAATTACCACTGAACACATCGATGAACACCGGCTGCACGCACGAAAAAGTGTAACGTTCCGCTTGAGCCTGAGCGTGCAAGTGAGACCGTGGAACAAGCGACAGAGAGGCACGATCGGAGCAACAGTTCTAAGGAAACATGCAACTCTCACGCACGACTCAAGCACACAAATAAATAGACGGAGACACCGGTACAATATAACCTTTGCCCGGCGTTCCTTCGTTTTCTGGGCAGCTTTCTCTATAATAGGATTTACACAACATTATCAATCTACAGTTTACCGAAATATACATGTAACAAAGCTCACTGACTGGTTAACGGAATTGGGATATAGCGCCACGGAAGATCTATTAGCAGTTGTTACATAATATTTGTTAAGTACACTCACTTGTAAACTGAAATAGTTAATACACGTAAATATACACCTAATCGTTTACCATAACAAGCATCAGCTACCCCGACAAAAACACATTGATCTATCACCCTCACGCACTCTTCCTCACACACACATACTTCTTCATTCGCCATATAGACTAGATATAATATACAAACATACATATATAAGTTATTATACGCAGCTGTAAAGCACGGTGGGTGAGAGGATGGTGTCCTGTAACACAGAGTCACACCTATCTCAGGCACCAGTCTCTCACAGGTACACCTGCATTGTAGGACTTATGTTGTTTATTATTTATACTATAGATAAGGTGTCACTCTGTGAGAAGAAATAAATAAATAAACATTATTATTATTAATAGTTTGTATCAAAGAGAAAAGATTTGATTGAATGTGGACTCAAATGTAGGTCATTGAGTTTTTTAAGCAATTATAACATAAAACTTCAAAGAAGAAAGGTAAATAACAGAATACAATGTAAAATGATAATATCTCCAAATGGATTTTTAATTTTCACCCTTTAAAAATTCTTAACATATCTAAATATAAAATAATATAACATTTACCGGCAATCACATCCGGTGCAAGGGCGCGCTACCAGCGCCTCCTAAAGTGTTATAACAGCACTTCCATCAGGTGCCCGCGTTGACGTCACATCAAATTAAGTTACTACAAGTTATTCGAATACATGACTGAACCAAATGTGCATCATCATCATCATCAACCGGGAAACGTCCACTGCTGGACATAGGCCTCCTACATGGTACGCAACATCGACCGGTCCCGAGCCACCTGCATCCAGCGACTCTAACCAGGTCGTCGGTCCATCTAGTAGGGGGACGGCCTGGTAGACGTTTCCCGGTACGTGGTCGCCACTCGAAAACCTTTACTCTCCACCGGTTATCGGTTCTTCGAGCGATGTGGCCTGCCCATTGCCACTTCAGCTCACTGACTCGTCGAGCTATGTCGGTGACATTCGTTCGTCTACGGATTTCCTCATTCCGGACCTTATCGCGTAGAGAAATTCCGAGCATAGCTCGTTCTATTGCTCCGTGCGTCCATATGTAAAAATGTACTGATAAATAATAAAACAATAATTACTTTTGTATTTTGATATGTAATTTATTAAAGAAAAAGATTAAGATGGTATGCTGGTGTCAAAGCGCCCATACAAACGTAGTCCAGTCATATTTTGAGTATTAAGCTATGAAAATCTATGAAATTTTCAAGACACAATCTAGAAACAAATATCTGTGTCGGTGGTGAGTCAGATTTTCGTTAAAATATATACTTCCAGAGTTACAGGGCGTCAAAGAATTGTATTATACGGTGATAAAAAGCCCCAACTTTGAACCTGATTTACAAGAGTATGGATCGATTTAGAACAATTTGGAAAAACCACCGACATCTGAAATTTCATTATTATACTGTATTTAAAAAATGGTTACATAATATACTGTATCCTTCAAATGATCCCTGGACTACGAAACATCCAAATAACGGGTGGATAACTTCGCGTAGTGTATGCTGTCTCACCGTACGCGCTCGGGTAGGATAGGGCTCGGATAGGGACAACTACAAAACAATGCAACCTTGAACACGGCCACGTTGTCTTACCAACATAGCCTCTTAATATACTACTACTATAATATAATACTAATTACTGTGTCGTCGGTAAACAGTTACGGCCGCCTCAACCGTTTCAATGCAAACAAATGAATATTACATTTCGACCATTGCTCATTTTGGAATTTCAATTTTATTTTCAAATACTATTGAAACAACTCTTTCCGGCTAATTCCGCAAGACACAGTTCACAAGAGAACCTTTCCTCAACTCAGTGTACTAATAAATGTCTATTTAAATTACTTTCTTCAGGAAATTTCTTACGACATAGTTCACAAGAGAACCTTTTCTCGACTGAGTGTAATAATAAATGTTTATTTAAATTACTGTTTAGAGTAAATTTCTTATGACATAGTTCACAAGAGAACCTTTTCTCACCTGAGTGTATTAATAAATGTTTATTTAAATTACTCTTTAGAGTAAATTTCTTACGATATTGTTCACAAGAGAACCTTTTCTCGACTGAGTGTAATAATAAATGTTTATTTAAATTACTGTTTAGAGTAAATTTCTTATGACATAGTTCACAAGAGAACCTTTTCTCACCTGAGTGTATTAATAAATGTTTATTTAAATTACTCTTTAGAGTAAATTTCTTACGATATTGTTCACAAGAGAACCTTTTCTCGCCTGAGTGCAATAGTAAATGTTTATTTAAATTACTCTTTTGAGTAAATTTCTTACGACATAGTTCACAAGAGAACCTTTTCTCGCCTGAGTGTATTAATAAATGTCTATTTAAACTACCTTTTTCAGGAAAATTCTTATGACATAGTTCACAAGAGAACCTTTTCTCACCTTAGTGTAATAGTAAATGGCTATTTAAATTACTGTTTAGAGTAAATTTCTTATGACATAGTTCACAAGAGAACCTTTTCTCGACTGAGTGTAATAATAAATGTTTATTTAAATTACTGTTTAGAGTAAATTTCTTATGACATAGTTCACAAGAGAACCTTTTCTCACCTGAGTGTATTAATAAATGTTTATTTAAATTACTCTTTTGAGTAAATTTCTTACGATATTGTTCACAAGAGAACCTTTTCTCGCCTGAGTGTAATAGTAAATGTTTATTTAAATTACTCTTTTGAGTAAATTTCTTACGACATAGTTCACAAGAGAACCTTTTCTCGCCTGAGTGTATTAATAAATGTCTATTTAAACTACCTTTTTCAGGAAAATTCTTATGACATAGTTCACAAGAGAACCTTTTCTCACCTTAGTGTAATAGTAAATGGCTATTTAAATTACTGTTTAGAGTAAATTTCTTATGACATAGTTCACAAGAGAACCTTTTCTCGCCTGAGTGTATTAATAAATGTCTATTTAAACTACCTTTTTCAGGAAAATTCTTATGACATAGTTCACAAGAGAACCTTTTCTCACCTTAGTGTAATAGTAAATGTTTATTTAAATTACTCTTTTGAGTAAATTTCTTACGACATACTTCACAAGAGAACCTTTTCTCGCCTGAGTGTATTAATAAATGTCTATTTAAACTACCTTTTTCAGTAAATTTCTTATGACATAGTTCACAAGAGAACCTTTTCTCACCTGAGTGTATTAATAAATGGCTATTTAAACTACTCTTATGAGTAAATTTCTTATGACATAGTTCACAAGAGAACCTTTTCTCGCCTGAGTGTATTAATAAATGTCTTTTTAAATTACTCTTTTGAGTAAATTTCTTATGACATAGTTCACAAGAGAACCTTTTCGTCTCAGAGTGTTCTAACAAATGACGATTTAAACTCCTCTTTTGCGTAAATTTCTTATGACATAGTACACAAGTGAACCTTTTCTTACCTGAGTGTAATAATAAATGTCTATTTAAACTACTCTTATGAGTAAATTTCTTACGACATAGTTCACAAGAGAACCTTTTCTCACCTTAGTGTAATAGTAAATGTTTATTTAAATTACTCTTTTGAGTAAATTTCTTACGACATACTTCACAAGAGAACCTTTTCTCGCCTGAGTGTATTAATAAATGTCTATTTAAACTACCTTTTTCAGTAAATTTCTTATGACATAGTTCACAAGAGAACCTTTTCTCACCTGTGTGTATTAATAAATGGCTATTTAAACTACTCTTATGAGTAAATTTCTTATGACATAGTTCACAAGAGAACCTTTTCTCGCCTGAGTGTATTAATAAATGTCTTTTTAAATTACTCTTTTGAGTAAATTTCTTATGACATAGTTCACAAGAGAACCTTTTCGTCTCAGAGTGTTCTAACAAATGACGATTTAAACTCCTCTTTTGCGTAAATTTCTTATGACATAGTACACAAGTGAACCTTTTCTTACCTGAGTGTAATAATAAATGTCTATTTAAACTACTCTTTAGAGTAAATTTCTTATGACATAGTTCACAAGAGAACCTTTTCGTCTCAGAGTGTTCTAACAAATGACGATTTAAACTCCTCTTTTGCGTAAATTTCTTATGACATAGTACACAAGTGAACGGTTTTTCGCCTGAGTGTACTAATAAATGTTTATTTAAAATACTTTTATAAGTGAATTTTTTATGACATAATTCACAAGAGAATCTTTTCTCTACTGAGTGTCTCAATAAATGGTTAGTTAAACTACTTTTAACAATAAATTTCTCACGACATAGTTCACAAGAGAACTTTTTCTCGCCTGAGTGTACTAATAAATGTTTATTTAAAATACTTTTATAAGTGAATTTCTTATGACATAATTCACAAGAGAATCTTTTCTCTACTGAGTGTCTCAATAAATGGTTAGTTAAACTACTTTTAACAATAAATTTCTTATGACATAGTTTACAAGTGAAGGGTTTTTCGCCTGAGTGTACTTCTAAATGGCTATTTAAATGAGACCTTTGCGTAAAAATCTGATGACATAGTTCACACGAGAACCTTTTCTCACCTGAGTGTAATAGTAAATGTCTATTTAAACTCCCTTTTTGTGAAAATTTCTTATGACATAGTTCACAAGAGAACCTTTTCTCGCCTGAGTGTATTAATAAATGTCTATTTAAACTACCTTTTTCAGGAAATTTCTTATGACATAGTTCACAAGAGAACTTTTTCTCGCCTGAGTGTATTAATAAATGTCTATTTAAAATACTCTTTAGAGTAAATTTCGTATGACATAGTTCACAAGAGAACCTTTTCGTCTCTGAGTGTTCTAACAAATGACGATTTAAACTCCTCTTTTGCGTAAATTTTTTATGACATAGTACACAAGTGAACGGTTTTTCGCCTGAGTGTACTAATAAATGTTTATTTAAAATACTTTTATAAGTGAATTTCTTATGACATAATTCACAAGAGAATCTTTTCTCTACTGAGTGTCTCAATAAATGGTTAGTTAAACTACTTTTAACAATAAATTTCTTTTGACATAGTTTACAAGTGAAGGGTTTTTCGCCTGAGTGTACTTCTAAATGGCTATTTAAATGAGACCTTTGCGTAAATATCTGATGACATAGTTCACACGAGAACCTTTTCTCACCTGAGTGTAATAGTAAATGTCTATTTAAACTCCCTTTATGTGAAAATTTCGTATGACATAGTTCACAATAGAACCCTTTCTCGTTTAAGTGACCTTGGAAATGTATAATCAAATCACATTTAAGATTAAATTTCTCATGACATACATCACAACAAAACACAGCGCTGTCATCACATGTGGGCGCTGATGTCCGAGCGTGGTCTTCATGTGCAGACTCTGTCACAACACCTGCGGATGTCAAACATTACATTCAGTAACAAGACGAGATGGAGGTACATATGTGTGGTATCTGCTTCCTCATACAGATAGGATGATTCTATGAATGCTAAACAATAAAGCATATTAGGAGCAATAAAACATTCCAGTCTTAATTTAACAGCAACCATAACTTCGTTACAGCGAGGTTCAGTCTCAGTAATTGCGCAAGCGTCGGCAGGGTGGGAAGTTGTATATTATGATTCAGTACCACACATACAACAAACATACCAAAATTTAGCTTGTTACGAGCATTTCGTATCTTTGACTATATATGACTATTCATATAATAGCCCTGACACGCTTTTAGGGCAACCCAACGAGGTTAGGGTTTTACACTGTAGACAAACATTTAATGCACAATATAGCAATGAGTGTTTTTTATATATTAACGATCACGCTAACAACTGTTGCATCTACCATCTCAGTACTGCATCTAGACGGAGACCCGTGTCTTCAGCTCGCACTTCTGTAGCTTCGTAATGATTCAAGTTACGGTTAGGTATGTAGTGTACCTCTAACAGCAATATAGCAGCAATGAGTGTTTTTTATATATTAACGATCACGCTAACAACTGTTGCATCTACCATCTCAGTACTGCATCTAGACGGAGACCCGTGTCTTCAGCTCGCACTTCTGTAGCTTCGTAATGATTCAAGTTACGGTTAGGTATGTATTGTACCTCTAACAGCAATATAGCAGCAATGAGTGTTTTTTATATATTAACGATCACGCTAACAACTGTTGCATCTACCATCTCAGTACTGCATCTAGACGGAGACCCGTGTCTTCAGCTCGCACTTCTGTAGCTTCATAATGATTCAAGTTACGGTTAGGTATGTATTGTACCTCTAACAGCAATATAGCAGCAATGAGTGTTTTTTATATATTAACGATCACGCTAACAACTGTTGCATCTACCATCTCAGTACTGCATCTAGACGGAGACCCGTGTCTTCAGCTCGCACTTCTGTAGCTTCGTAATGATTCAAGTTACGGTTAGGTATGTATTGTACCTCTAACAGCAATATAGCAGCAATGAGTGTTTTTTATATATTAACGATCACGCTAACAACTGTTGCATCTACCATCTCAGTACTGCATCTAGACGGAGACCCGTGTCTTCAGCTCGCACTGCTGTAGCTTCGTAATGATTCAAGTTACGGTTAGGTATGTATTGTACCTCTAACAGCAATATAGCAGCAATGAGTGTTTTTTATATATTAACGATCACGCTAACAACTGTTGCATCTACCATCTCAGTACTGCATCTAGACGGAGACCCGTGTCTTCAGCTCGCACTTCTGTAGCTTCGTAATGATTCAAGTTACGGTTAGGTATGTAGTGTACCTCTAACAGCAATATAGCAGCAATGAGTGTTTTTTATATATTAACGATCACGCTAACAACTGTTGCATCTACCATCTCAGTACTGCATCTAGACGGAGACCCGTGTCTTCAGCTCGCACTTCTGTAGCTTCGTAATGATTCAAGTTACGGTTAGGTATGTATTGTACCTCTAACAGCAATATAGCAGCAATGAGTGTTTTTTATATATTAACGATCACGCTAACAACTGTTGCATCTACCATCTCAGTACTGCATCTAGACGGAGACCCGTGTCTTCAGCTCGCACTTCTGTAGCTTCATAATGATTCAAGTTACGGTTAGGTATGTATTGTACCTCTAACAGCAATATAGCAGCAATGAGTGTTTTTTATATATTAACGATCACGCTAACAACTGTTGCATCTACCATCTCAGTACTGCATCTAGACGGAGACCCGTGTCTTCAGCTCGCACTTCTGTAGCTTCGTAATGATTCAAGTTACGGTTAGGTATGTATTGTACCTCTAACAGCAATATAGCAGCAATGAGTGTTTTTTATATATTAACGATCACGCTAACAACTGTTGCATCTACCATCTCAGTACTGCATCTAGACGGAGACCCGTGTCTTCAGCTCGCACTGCTGTAGCTTCGTAATGATTCAAGTTACGGTTAGGTATGTATTGTACCTCTAACAGCAATATAGCAGCAATGAGTGTTTTTTATATATTAACGATCACGCTAACAACTGTTGCATCTACCATCTCAGTACTGCATCTAGACGGAGACCCGTGTCTTCAGCTCGCACTGCTGTAGCTTCGTAATGATTCAAGTTACGGTTAGGTATGTATTGTACCTCTAACAGCAATATAGCAGCAATGAGTGTTTTTTATATATTAACGATCACGCTAACAACTGTTGCATCTACCATCTCAGTACTGCATCTAGACGGAGACCCGTGTCTTCAGCTCGCACTGCTGTAGCTTCGTAATGATTCAAGTTACGGTTAGGTATGTATTGTAGTAGTAGATGAAACAGTTTAAAAAATATATATTTACTCACTATAATTTAATATAATTTATTAATATTAACTAGTCATAAGAATTGAATGAAAATGTATTTAAAGTAACACTAGGAAGAGCAGGGCCTCCTAACACAAGTCATCAGTACTTAAGAGGAGGTCCTGAAAGTATTGTATAGATTCACGTCCTTTTATGAAAAATAAACTATTTTATTATTTATATTAGTGTAGATTATTATTATTATTATTGTACCTCTAACAGCAATATAGCAGCTACAGGCTGAAAACTTTCAAAATGTATACCCCGTTTTTTTAAACTACGAGCCGATATGTGTGTGTAAGGTGGAGACATGCTGTATCTCCGTGACTACGTCGAAGTAGCGTCTACTTTATATAACTTTTTTCAAATCTTCAACCACTAAATCGACTCTAGTCAAAATTAATGACCAGCGTGTATTCTGAGAAGCTATTTTATAACTGTTAAACCATAGTGTTCCTATATTAATATCGTTTAAAAGGTGCTCCCTTATACATGCGTAACGTGACGCATTTATACCCATATTGTCAAAATATAATTCTATATCATCTTTCTTTGTGAGTATGCCACACACATTTTGATGGTATATAGTATAATGGAAGTAGCATTTGTAGCTTCTCTAGCGTTCAAACAAATGGTTTGTATAATGTCATTATTATATATGTACGAAAAAACTCATAGGTTTTTAAACACAGTTACAAACTGTTCCAGCGCCTGGCGGTTTATTCTTAGCGCTGACAATGCTGTTCAAGAAGAATGAAGAATTATTGATGACCTACTAAATAATAAATAGATATAGAGCTCGTACTTGATATCACAATACTTGAAATGCATTTATGTTATTTGACAGACACCTGTGTTTCATTCCTAACTCGACAGACACAGAACGGCCTACTGTAAGACCGACCAATCAGGGGCAGTGTTCGGTCAGTTGTCAATTCTACGCGCGACAGATCCAATAGTTTCAATTCGATAGATTATAATCTACCTCTACATAAAAATGATGCGTTGAATTGTAAGTGGTACGCTATATCTCTTGGGATAGATTATAACGGTATTCACAATTTTACGGTGACATATACATAGCACATACCATCAGCAGGTTGTTCAGTCCGCGGGACAGCCTGCAGCACCACTGGTCCGATCACCATCTCCTCTTTAATATCATGCTCCGGGTACAGCTCTGAATAATGTTCCATCACCTCCTCTTCACTATCAACATGCTCTAGTTTGACAGCCCCTCCATCCATGACCCCTGGTGATTGTTCATATAAATGACCTCTTAGATTAGTCTGTTCATGTTCTTGGATGAGGTCTACTAAGCAGCGCTTGGTGGTGAACGATAGGTTACAATGATGACACACAAAGCTGTCATCACTTGTGGGCGCTGATGTCCGTGTGTGGTCTTCATGTGCAGACTCTGTCACAACACCTGCGGATGTGAAACATTACATTCAGTAACAAGAGGAGGTTGTAGAGGTACAACACAGAGATACTTTGATCAGATAACAGACAGAATTGTAGTAATTCAATTATATTTGTTTGTTAAGCAGTCGGAAGAAGCAGCATTCTAACCTAACTAACCTAATTTCTTTAAAACTTTTACTTGCTTTATCTTAATAATTTTTACTGTACCACTCGTAATCTAATAACTAAATCTGTTAGCGCAAGGCTGCCTAACACAAGTATTTCTATATTTAAAATGTAGTCTCTACTACTATTTATTGTAAAATTTATAATATTATGTAAATAAAACATTTTTTATTTTTTGAATTTGATTTTATGACAAGGTTAATTTTTTAAATTATTTTGTAATACTTGATGATGCAGTAGCATTCTATGATAATGATTAATCTGCCAATGATTAATTGATGATATCACAAAGAGCACATACCAGCAGCAGAATGTTTAGTCTGAGGGACAGCCTGCAGCACCACTGGTCCGATCACCATTTCTTCTTTAATCTCATGCTCCGTATACAGATCAGATTTAAATTCCATCATCTTCTCTTTTCTAATTCCAACTGCTTCCTCATCTGGCTCTGCTTTGACTTCAGGTATTAGTTGCTCCCTCTTCAGAAGCTGTGTCTGAGTGTTAAAAAAACAAAACCTGTTTTTTTTATAAAAGAAAGGTATTAGCCGTAGTATGAAAATTAAAATTTATTTTGGGGTGTTCGTTCATGTAGGTTACAACCATTATACATTCTCGGAATGACCCCATCATGACCTTTCATTTGATACCAAACATGATGTTTTAATATTTAATTTATTATTCTTTGGTAACACTAATGGGGACATTAGCCACCATTTTGGATTGTATGAGACATCATCATGAATGAGCTGACAAACACCATGTTAGTTTAGGTATGAGGGTACAGGTGAACATACACACATACAAAGTTTGCTAATATCATCGCTCCTTTTGGCTTCACCGTAGTCATGCAAAATGAATAAGGGTCCATTCAAATGTCTGCCCAGAACGAAGCCAAGTTTCGGGAAGTACTTTGTTTATAATTGTTTTGTTTTTGTCTTGTATACTCAAAAAATTTATATATAATCTCATATTTTTATTTCCGTATGCTGTCTGTGAACATGTTATCTCTAGTTCTAAATTTTCTCATTAAGTGAAATATAATTTCTTTAGAGAATAAATCTCTTTAACCACAATTGTTTTGTGCATTCAACTGTCCATGTGACTAGTAGATGGATATGTCTACCTAGAGCAGCGTTCACAACTTTATATGGCCACGGAACACTCAATAAATCTCTTGCGTTTTAAGTAACCTCTCCCTCACCAACCGTCGTCCTATGACTTTAAACGAATATTACATGTAAGTAAATAAACAATACTTATGCATGCAATGGTTATACTTTATTTGGGGTGCTCTAAAACCGCCTCCGTGATCTAATGGCTTCGGAGGTCCCGGGTTCGATAACCAGTGGGAGTGACTACCGTTACTCGGCTCGGTAGATGATAAGTCTGCCGCCAAACAGCAGTGTTAGTAGCGCTGTTTTGTTCCGGTACGAAAGGTAAAGTCTGGGTGGCCATATCGTTATTAACCTCAGAGGAATTATAGGTTATTTAACATCAGATAAGATGAAGGCCAAGTGCAAACCCATTATAATAACATAAAAGGGGCGCTCACGCGAAGTTTTGGTTATGGTGCACAGAACAGCGCCCACTTTTGTACACCGAAGCCCTAAATCCTAATTACATATAAATATCACTTACATGAAACTTCATCACATCAATCAGCACGACAAAACACTTGCGAAGTGACATTTTGTTTGTTTTCGACATTGTTGTTAGTTATCGAGGAATTAGTAACGTAAATGTTTATTTATATTCGCTTGGGAGGAAATAGCTTGATCACTGAGCAAGTAAATCACAGCTTGATCACAAACTCTTTAGGTTTTAACTTAATTTTACTCTTTCTTTGCACAAACTATAGATAGCTGTGGAGCCTAGTTCTTCAACTGTCACTTGTCACTGTCAGGCCTGCGTCAGGCGCGGGCGCGCGTGATTGGTGGGTGAAATAGACGGGACGGGAGAGTGCGTTCGGGTACGCGTTACTAGCAAGCTGCTCGCTTGACTCCAGCAGGCCTACTACGACCTTATACACAATCGGCCGCAATCCTTGCTTCTCAGTTGACGATGCCTAAACTGGCCGACTTTATTTCGTACCATGACATCCTTAAAGACGAACTGAAATTGGAAGGATTGACCAGGTAGATGATGAATTAAAATGTCAAAAATCTACAATTTTGTCTTTGGTTTACAATTTAGTGAGAGAGATAAACATATACAAAAGTCCGTTGGAGAAAGTGAGACGAAAGAGAGATATCCTCTCTCCACGACCGTTCTAAAACACAATACTAATAATTTCTCTCTTAAATAAAGAATCTCAATTAGGCAAAAATTACATAATAAATAATTATATCTCAATTTAATATGTAAATCGGTAAATATTTTTGCTTAATTTTTTTAAATATTTCTTTAATATCATTGTAAAACCAATTTTATAATAACAAAGCATGGTTTTGAACATGACAATTGTAAAATTTGGAATTTGAACTGTCTTTGACAGAACCTTGTCATAAATTAAAAACAATAATTTCGTGCGTCGTTTTACTTGAAAACCTTTATGTGTATTATTGTGTATTAAATACACTAGTTAAAGTTTAAGTTGAGAGTGGAAATCATATCGTAATTATGGCGTAAGACAGCAGAGAGAGGACAAGTTGGAGATCCGGAGTCTGCCATAATGGACCAAAACCAGAGGTATAAATTATGGATTATATAAAACTAGCAGTAGTCAGTGACATCTAAAATATCTGTAAAAATATTATACATATTTTATATTATTACAAAACTTCAATAGAAAGGATTTATAAAATTACTAGGTATTTAAGTGTGATTACTTTTTCAGCAATTGGCAAGCACCAGCACATCACCGGACACACCCTTGTTGCTTGTTGTTGAGAACGAAGAGTATGTACCAGAAAATATTTTACAATCGGAAATAAGTCTTGAAGAACAAGAACCAGCGGCTGTAGGAAATATAAGTTTTGATGCTGATGGTGCTCAAGGAGAAACCACAAGTCACTCAGGTGCAGGAGTTGGTGGGTTAAGGGGTGGAAGAACTATCCAAAGACGTAACCGTCGCATGTTTACGGCCGAGGCTGCACGACGACTTCTGGTGGAAAGTTCCCAGCGACGGACAGAACTAGAGCAAGCGAACCATGACACATTACAGCGTCTAGCCAATGCTGCGGAAGGTATAAATGAAACTTTGAGACAAATATTAGCAAGGTAATTTAATAAGTTTAAACTTATTGAAATAAACTAAAATACTAGATTGTACAGAGTTAAGTCACTTATTAACCGACTTCAAAAAAAGGAGGTTATCAATTGGACCTGTATGTATGTAATATTTCCAGAACTGCCCAGTTTTCGCATATGTTAGTCTATATCAGGTTCTAAACAAGTGCCAAATTTCAAAAGTGTATGTATATTGGTATGTTTGTCCTAGCATATCCCTGAAACTTCAAGTTCGATTTAAATAATCCTTTTTATGTTGAACTAGGTATTGTTCAACTTACAGAAAACTGCAAGTTTCATCAAAATCAGTTCAGTAGTTTTTGAGATAGGGAATGTGTGTATTAGACAGCTGACTTACAAGCATGTTATTCTATAAGCGTTATTTATTTGAAAGCTAGTGCTTCCCTTTTGGTACCATTTCAATTTGGTCAAGTTCTGACAACGGCATCCTTGAGAAAATATAAATCTTAATTTTGCCTTAATAAAAGTAGAGTTGAAGTCGGTTTATAGTAATTTTTTAACGCGTTTTTAGTTTCAGATCTATCCACGGCGCAGCCGCAGCTTCCAGGTAACCAGAATCACCTGCAAATAGGAAAATATACACTTCAGTACATTAACATCATCACAATTTTAGTCATTACTCATAAACAAACGTGTTTTCTGTGGCCAAAACGATAGTTCAGAATATTTTTGTTATACAACTTGTTTATATAATAATTAGTTATATCTGATTTTGTTGATTTTGTCCAATAAATAATTTATAATAATAGTTTTTGTAAGATTATTAATTTATTAGAAATACCAGTTTGTGTGTAGGCAGTAAAGTTAGTCCGCTGCTGGTCACTATTATAGTTTATAAGGAAACCACTCGAGTCCAAAAATATGTATCCACTTTTGTACCATATCACAGTCACAATTTATTTTTCCTATGCAGCGTGTTGAAAGAAACATAAATTAAAGGTAAATGTGACATGGTACAAAAGTGGATACATATTTTTGGACTCGAGTGAACAATCAGTAAAGTTAGTCTACTGCTGGTCACTATATAGTTTATTAGATATAAAAATTTGTGTACAGCCTGCATGGTTTGTGGCCAATATATAGTTTATTAGAAAGTTTATTTTTTTAATTTTTTTTAAAAGTTTTGTTCAAGCCAAAGTTTTCAGCAATTAAAATCACAAAATCTAAATAAAACAATGTGTTCTATATAATGAGTTTGTGTTTTCTACTCCACTTGTATTTTTAACCCTTACAAATTCACTATTGTATTAAAGGTGCGCACAAAATTCGATTTTACATTAAATTCAATAATACCCTACACCACAGATGTGCCTAACCTAAGGGTTCCATAGAAAAGTCTGAGGTTCTGCAAATCAATTAAAGTTATTGAACGACATTAGGTAATTTTACTGAGATTAGAAGCTTTGAATTCTAACACCCTATTAAATATTTCAATTTGATAGCTCTAACAGTCCCTGTCCCAATAGTTAACATACCTACTCGTAATAGCCACAGAGCCTCATTATTACTGAGGCTTGCTAGGTGATTCTGAAGCTGGTGAATGGACCATATAAATGAGTCATGGGTGGCCCGGCCCCACCATGACTGGCATCCACACTTATTATCTCCATGTCAGCATTGCATATCTGAAATAATATATTATAAAATTTTATTTTATAATATTTTATAATATATGCAAATAAGTATGTACATTTCATACAAGTCATTAAGCCATCTTACCAATTGCACATTCAAGGAGTGATAGTTCTTGTGACAAAAAAATCTTTATTCATGTTCTTTTGGGCGAACTATTGCCACATGTCTTCCATCTATGCAGTCAATAACACGCAGGGGCGTAGCTACCGCCGTATTTGACGTATCAATTATACGGGGCCCCCGGGCCACGGGGGCCCCCAAAGTGTGTAAGGAAAAAGAATAAAAACTTTCTAATTTATTTTATTTTACAAATGACAAAATTCTATAAAGCAATTCCTTCCAGTTACAACCGCAACGGCAGAAAGAAGTTTTTCAAAATTAAAACTAATAAAAAATTACTTAAGAAATTCGATGGGACAAGAACGGCTGTCAGACATCTCACTATTGTCCATAGAGGCAGAAACTTTAGAAAAACTAAAATCATCATCAGCCATAAATGATTTAATAAATCAATTTGCCGAAAAAAAGGCAAGGAGAGTGAATATTTAAAATTCGATTTTTATTTGTAAAATGGGTAAATTATGTGATTAATAAATATTTCTTCTCACAATATTTTTTTTCTTTTGTGAAAAATCTTTACCTCCATATAAGGGCCTCCAAAAAAAATTTTATACGGGGCCCCGACAAGGCACGCTACGCCACTGCTGGGATCCCAAATTTATTATAAAACCTGAAAATTGCAAATATTTGTTTTAAATTATCACTTTACTCATATTTAAAAAATCATTCATCATCATCAACAGACTATACAATATATGTCCCCACTGCAGGGGCTCAGGCCTACTCTCCTACAGAAGTGTATGGGCCATAGTCCACCAAGGTTGGTAAACTTCACGCACACCTTTAAATTTCTTCTCAGAAGTTTACAGGTTTCCTCACTGTGTTTTCCTTCACCGATAAGCCAATGGTAATAATTTTTATCATTCTTACAAAAATCCAAATAACAAATTGGAACTCGTTGGTAGGAGCTACGATCGAATCCAGACTTCGGTTGCTCAAGGACTGACACTTTACCCTGAGCTACCATCTGAGCTTCATCATGGCTAAATAATTCATATTATATGTTAAACTCACCGTAGTCTATTCATACTCCGCTCTTGTAATGTTTGTGGGAATTTTATCTATTCCTGTCGCATTTGTGACTGGTTCAAAGCAGCAGTTACCTGTGCCAGAACAGATGAAACAGTCTGTTGTGAAATTGATAAGCCACTTCCCATTCCTGTTGGTCTCTGATATGAACCGTGGCTATAAAATGATAATGCTATAAGAACCTGCAAAATAACATCAGAATGAGATGTGTTACTTAAAATAGAAGCCAAAAAAAACTCCTCAGAGAAAAGCTATTACTAAAACACAAAAAAGTGCTCACTTTAGTTTCAATACTAAGGTCCGATGATTTCGACGGTCGCGATAAAAATGGATTAAGTTCCTCGCACAAATTCACCGCCATATCTGGAGTTAGACGATATTGTTTGATGAATTCAGTATCGCTTAAATCAAAAGGATCATTTAGCTCCCGAACGAGACGGCGGCGATTTCTTATATTGGTATTATTTAAATTATTGTCCATTTCTAAAAAATTCGAACAATTCATGTTTTCACGCACGGATATTAAAATACAATTTAGAATATTCAACGAATTGCTTCACTTTAAAAAAACTGCACTAAATATGATATATAAAATAAAATAAGAAAATATTTATGATCTTGATTAATCAAACCAAAATGCACAAAATTAACCAAAAGTCTAAAACTATTCAATTAAAGTTCCTTCCGAACTAACTTTTTAAGGATTGGTTAGTTTGACAGCTAGGCAACGATTTTCAACGTCAAAAGGCACGTCATAGTATCGCTTTTAGTATATAAAAAAAAGGTGAACGATTTTACAACGCTAGACGATTTTTTAGCATAAACAGCCTGGATATAGTAGGCTCGTGGTACGAAATAGCAATACAGCTGAATATAAGCCTTGCTCTAAAAGCTTGTAGTTGGCCTCCAGTAGTGATTTACTTGCTCAGTGCTCCAACCAACAATCGATTAAACGTATTGATTAAATGCTCCTAGAATCGATTACGACATTAGTCACCTATCTAAGGCACCAGTCTCCCACAGGTACACCTGCCTTGTAGGACTTACGTTGTGTATTATTTATACCATAGATAAGGTGTCACTCTGTGAGAACAAATTTATTATTATTAATAGTTTGTATCATAGATTTGTTTGAATGTGGGTTCAAATGTCAAGGTCATTGAGTTTTTTAAGCAATTATAACATAAAACTTCAAAGAAGAAAGGTAAATAATAAAACACAATTTAAAATGATAATATCTCCAAATGGATTTTTAATTTTCACCCATTAAAAATTCTTAACATGTCTAAATATAAAATAATATATAACATTTACCGGCAATCACATCCGGTGCAAGGGCGCGCTACCAGCGCCTCCTAAAGTGTTATAACAGCATTTCCATCAGGTGCCCGCGTTGACGTCTCCTCAAATTAAGTTACTACAAGTTATTCGAATACATGACTGAACCAAATGTGCATCATCATCAGCCGGAAAACGTCCACTGCTGGACATAGTCCTCCTACATGGTACGCAACATCGACCGGTCCCGAGCCACCTGCATCCAGCGACTCTAACCAGGTCGTCGGTCCATCTAGTAGGGGGACGGCCTGGTAGACGTTTCCCGGTACGTGGTCGCCACTCGAGAACCTTTACTCCCCATCGGTTATCGATTCTTCGAGCGATGTGGCCTGCCCATTGCCACTTCAAATCACTGACTCGTCGAGCTATGTCGGTGACCTTCGTTCGTCTACGGATTTCCTCATTCCGGACCTTATCGCGTAGAGAAATTCCGAGAATAACTAGTTCCATTGCTCCGTGCGTCCATATGTGCTTACCATATGTAAAAATGTACTGATAAATAATAATACAATAATTACTTTTGTATTTTAATATGCAATTTATTAAAGAGAAAGATTAATATACTACTACTACGAGTATAATATAATACTAATTACTGTGTCGTCGGTAAACAGTTCCGGCCGCCTCAACCGTTTCAATGCAAACAAATGAATATTACATTTCGACCATTGCTCATTTTGGAATTTCAATTTTATTTTCAAATACTATTAAAACAACTCTTTCCGGCAAATTCCGCAAGACACAGTTCACAAGAGAACCTTTTCTCACCTTAGTGTAATAGTAAATGGCTATTTAAATTACTGTTTAGAGTAAATTTCTTATGACATAGTTCACAAGAGGACATTTTCTCACCTGAGTGTAATAATAAATGTCTATTTAAACTACCTTTTTCAGGAAATTTCTTATGACATAGTTCACAAGAGAACCTTTTCTCGCCTGAGTGTATTAATACATGTCTATTTAAACCACTCCTGTGAGAAAAATTCTTATGACATAGTTCACAAGAGAACCTTTTCTCGCCTGAGTGTATTAATAAATGTCTATTTAAACTACCTTTTTCATGAAATTTCTTATGACATAGTTCACAAGAGAACCTTTTCTAACCTTAGTGTAAAAGTAAATGTTTATTTAAATTACTCTTTTGAGTAAATTTCTTACGACATAGTTCACAAGAGAACCTTTTCTCGCCTGAGTGTACTAATAAATGTCTATTTAAACAACCTTTTTCATGAAATTTCTTATGACATAGTTCACAAGAGAACCTTTTCTAACCTAAGTGTAATAGTAAATGTTTACTTAAATTACTCTTTTGAGTAAATTTCTTATGACATAGTTCACAGGAGAACCTTTTCTCACCTTAGTGTATTAATAAATGTCTATTTAAACCACTCTTGTGAGAAAAATTCTTATGACATAGTTCACAAGAGAACCTTTTCTCGCCTGAGTGTATTAATAAATGGCTATTTAAACTACCTTTTTCATGAAATTTCTTATGACATAGTTCACAAGAGAACCTTTTCTAACCTTAGTGTAATAGTAAATGTTTACTTAAATTACTCTTTTGAGTAAATTTCTTACGACATAGTTCACAAGAGAACCTTTTCTCGCCTGAGTGTATTAATAAATGTCTATTTAAACCACTCTTGTGAGAAAAATTCTTATGACATAGTTCACAAGAGAACCTTTTCTCGCCTGAGTGTATTAATAAATGTCTATTTAAACTACCTTTTTCATGAAATTTCTTATGACATAGTTCACAAGAGAACCTTTTCTAACCTTAGTGTAAAAGTAAATGTTTATTTAAATTACTCTTTTGAGTAAATTTCTTACGACATAGTTCACAAGAGAACCTTTTCTCGCCTGAGTGTACTAATAAATGTCTATTTAAACTACCTTTTTCATGAAATTTCTTATGACATAGTTCACAAGAGAACCTTTTCTAACCTAAGTGTAATAGTAAATGTTTACTTAAATTACTCTTTTGAGTAAATTTCTTATGACATAGTTCACAGGAGAACCTTTTCTCACCTTAGTGTAATAGTAAATGTTTATTTAAATTACTCTTTTGAGTAAATTTCTTACGACATAGTTCACAAGAGAACCTTTTCTCGCCTGAGTGTATTAATAAATGTCTATTTAAACTACGTTTTTCAGGAAATTTCTTATGACATAGTTCACAAGAAAACCTTTTCTCACCTGAGTGTATTAATAAATGGCTATTTAAACTACTCTTATGAGTAAATTTCTTATGACATAATTCACAAGAAAACCTTTTCTCATCTGAGTGTATTAATAAATGGCTATTTAAACTACTCTTTTGAGTAAATTTCTTATGACATAGTTCACAAGAAAACCTTTTCTCACCTGAGTGTATTAATAAATGGCTATTTATACTACTCTTATGAGTAAATTTCTTATGACATAATTCACAAGAAAACCTTTTCTCACCTGAGTGTATTAATAAATGTCTATTTAAACTACCTTTTTCAGGAAATTTCTTATGACATAGTTCACAAGAAAACCTTTTCTCATCTGAGTGTATTAATAAATGGCTATTTAAACTACTCTTTTGAGTAAATTTCTTACGACATAGTTCACAAGAGAACCTTTTCTCGCCTGAGTGTATTAATAAATGTCTATTTAAACTACCTTTTTCAGGAAATTTCTTATGACATAGTTCACAAGAAAACCTTTTCTCACCTGAGTGTATTAATAAATGGCTATTTAAACTACTCTTATGAGTAAATTTCTTATGACATAATTCACAAGAAAACCTTTTCTCATCTGAGTGTATTAATAAATGGCTATTTAAACTACTCTTTTGAGTAAATTTCTTATGACATAGTTCACAAGAAAACCTTTTCTCACCTGAGTGTATTAATAAATATCTATTTAAACTACCTTTTTCAGGAAATTTCTTATGACATAGTTCACAAGAGAACCTTTTCTCGCCTGAGTGTATTAATAAATGTCTATTTAAATTACCTTTTTCATGAAATTTCTTATGACATAGTTCACAAGAGAACCTTTTCTTACCTGAGTGTACTTGTAAATGGCTATTTAAATGAGACCTTTGAGTAAATTTCTGATGACATACTTTACAAGAGTATCTTTCCTCGCCTGAGTGTACTAATAAATGTCTTTTTAAACTACCCTTTTCAGTAAATTTTTTGGGACATAGTTCACAAGAGAACCTCTTCTCGTCTACGTGACCTTGTATATGTATCATTAAATCATATTCAAGATTAAATGTCTCATGACATACATCACAACAAAACACAGCGCTGTGATCACTCGTGGGTGTTGATGTCCGCGCGTGGTCTTCATGTGCAGACTCTGTCACAACACCTGCGGATGTGAAACATTACATTCAGTGACAAGACGAGGTGGAGGTAGATATATGTGGTACGTTGGCTTGCTCATAGAGATATAGCTGGGCACACATGATCCTTGGGTGGTTTTGAGCTGAGATAGCCTTATAGACACCAAGTAATACCTTCTATATCAATACATATAATAAAAGAGTAAAATCAGTGTGTCTGTACATTGAGTATACATATTTACCTAAAACTAATAGAGGGCGATGTAAAAATAGTAACAGAATAGTAATCTACGATTTGTAAATTTTTTGTCTGTCTTTCTGTTTGTACACGCTAATCTCCGGAACTACTGAACGGATTTGAATGAAACTTTTTTTTGTTGTATAGCTATTGAGTCTGGGCATCTACTTGGCTATATTTTATTCTGAAGATCGGAATACCTGATGAGAGATATGAAAATACTGCCTTAATAAAAGTTATTCAGTGTGATGAGCATTTCCTATTAACTTACAAAAATTGAAGGTCAGGAGCAACTGATGTGGAACCCCAGCAGCTCAGCTAAACTATAAGAGATATGAATAGAGCGCATTGGGGAAAATTGTTCAGCGTAATGAGCATTTCTTATTGACTTACAAAAATTGAAGGTCTGGAGCAACTGATGTGGAACCCCAGCAGCTCAGCTAAACTATAAGAGATATGAATAGAGCGCATTGGGGAAAATTGTTCAGCGTGATGAGCATTTCTTATTGACTTACAAAAATTGAAGGTCTGGAGCAACTGATGTGGAACCCCAGCAGCTCAGCTAAACTATAATAAGAGATATGAATAGAGCGTCTTTGGGAAGATTGTTCAGCATGATGAGCTCTTTCTTTCTGTAGATGTATATTAATCAAAGATCTGGAATACTTGAAGTGGATGACGGTTGTAAAGTCAATACATATAATAGAACAGTAAAACCAGTGTGTCTGTACATTGAGTATATTTTCAAGTAAAAATAGTAACAGTAACAGTTTGAGTGTAAACGCACACAGTTCCTTGTGACAATTTGCTTTGCAATGACAATAAATAAGTCGCAGGGACAGAGACTGAAAGCTGCCGGTGTAGACCTGAGATCTGGTTGCTTTTCACACGGCCAACTTTATGTTGCTTTCTCGCGGGTCAGTAACGCTTCAGGACTTTATATATTGGCGGCCGAAGGGAAAACTACCAATGTTGTTTATAAAGAAATTCAATGAACGTTTCTTACGGTCATAAAGTCTACGCGAACGAAGTCGGGGGACCAACTAGTTATAAAATAAAAGAGCTATCATACAGTAGTTTTTGTTTCCTGCATATCATCCTGGATTCACTTCGATTGACAATATTGGGATATGTGTGTGTAAGGTGGCAACACGTTTCACTGCCTGACACATGTTGTATCTCTGAAACTACACTAGTCGATATGTGTGTGTAACCTGGCGACACGTTTCACTGCCTGACACATGTTGTATCTCTGAAACTACACTAGTCGATATGTGTGTGTAACCTGGCGACACGTTTCACTGCCTGACACATGTTGTATCTCTGAAACTACACTAGTCGATATGTGTGTGTAAGCTGGCGACACGTTTCACTGCCTGACACATGTTGTATCTCTGAAACTACACTAGTCGATATGTGTGTGTAACCTGGCGACACGTTTCACTGCCTGACACATGTTGTATCTCTGAAACTACACTAGTCGATATGTGTGTGTAAGCTGGCGACACGTTTCACTGCCTGACACATGTTGTATCTCTGAAACTACACTAGTCGATATGTGTGTGTAAGCTGGCGACACGTTTCACTGCCTGACACATGTTGTATCTCTGAAACTACACTAGTCGATATGTGTGTGTAAGCTGGCGACACGTTTCACTGCCTGACACATGTTGTATCTCTGAAACTACACTAGTCGATATGTGTGTGTAAGCTGGCGACACGTTTCACTGCCTGACACATGTTGTATCTCTGAAACTACACTAGTCGATATGTGTGTGTAAGCTGGCGACACGTTTCACTGCCTGACACATGTTGTATCTCTGAAACTACACTAGTCGATATGTGTGTGTAAGCTGGCGACACGTTTCACTGCCTGACACATGTTGTATCTCTGAAACTACACTAGTCGATATGTGTGTGTAAGCTGGCGACACGTTTCACTGTCTGACACATGTTGTATCTCTGAAACTACACTAGTCGATATGTGTGTGTAAGCTGGCGACACGTTTCACTGCCTGACACATGTTGTATCTCTGAAACTACACTAGTCGATATGTGTTTGTAAGCTGGCGACACGTTTCACTGTCTGACACATGTTGTATCTCTGAAACTACACTAGTCGATATGTGTGTGTAAGCTGGCGACACGTTTCACTGCCTGACACATGTTGTATATCTGAAACTACACTAGTCGATATGTGTGTGTAAGGTGGCGACACGTTTTACTGCCTGACACATGTTGTATCTCTGAAACTACACTAGTCGATATGTGTGTGTAAGGTGGCGATCTATCAACTGGCCACGCTGTTTAATAACATAACATGATAAATTGTTGATGTAAACATAGCACATACCGTCAGCAGATTGTTCAGTCCGAGGGACAGCCTGCAGCACCACTGGTCCGATCACCATCTCCTCTTTAATATCGTGCTCCGGATACAGCTCTGAATAATATTCCATCACCTCCTCTTCACTAGCCACATGCTCTAGTTTGACAAACCCCCCATCTATGACCCCTGGTAAATGTTCATATAAATGACCTCTCAGATTAGTCTGTTCATGTTCTTGGATGTGGTCTACTAAGCAGCGCTTGGTGGTGAACGATAGGTTACAGTGATCACACACAAAGCTGTGATCACTTGTGGGCGCTGATGTCTGAGCGTGGTCTTCATGTGCAGACTCTGTCACAACACCTGCGGATGTGAAACATTACATTCAGTAACAAGAGGAGGTTGTAGAGGTACAACACAGAGATACTTTGATCAGATAACAGACAGAATTGTAGTAATTTAATTATATTTGTTTGTTCAGCAGTCGGAAGAAGCAGCATTCTAACCTAATTTCTTTAAAACCTTTACTTGCTTTATCTTAATATTTTTTACTGTACCACTCGTAATCTAATAACTAAATCTGTTAGCGCAAGGCTGCCTAACACAAGTATAACACAAGTATATTTAAAAGGTAGTCCCTACTACTATTTATTGTAACATTTATAAGATTATGTAAATAAAACATTTTTTATTTTTTGACTTTGATTCTATGACAAGGTTAATTTTTTAAATTATTTTGTAATACTTGATGATGCAGTAGCATTCTATGATAATGATTAATCTGCCAATGATTAATTGATGATATCACAAAGAGCACATACCAGCAGCAGAATGTTTAGTCTGAGGGACAGCCTGCAGCACCTCTGGTCCGATCACCATTTCTTCTTTAATCTCATGCTCCATATACAGATCAGATTTAAATTCCATCATCTCTTTTCTAATTCCAACTGCTTCCTCATCTGGCTCTGCTTTGACTTCAGGTATTAGCTGCTCCCTCTTCAGAAGCTGTGTCTGAGTTTTAAAAAAAAACAACCTGATTTCTTTATTAGAGAAATGTATTAGCCGTAATATGAAAATTAAAATTTATTTTGGGGTGTTCGTTCATGTAGGTTACAACCTTTATATATTCTCGTAATGACCCCATCATGACCTTTCATTTGATACTAAACTTGATGTTTTAATATTTAATTTATTATTATTTGGTAGCACTAATGTCCCCTACAAGCCACCATTTTGGATTGTATGTGACATCATCATGAATGAGCTGACAAACACCATGTTACCAAAGACCCCACATTTGTCACAATATGAGGGTTAGTTTAGGTATAGGGTACAGGTGAACATACACACATACAAAGTTTGCTAATATCATCGCTCCTTTTGGCTTCACCGTAGTCGTGCAAAATGAGTAAGGGTCCATTCAAATGTCTGTCCAGCACGAAGCCAAGTTTCGGGAAGTACTTTGTTTATAATTGTTTTGTTTTTGTCTTGTATACTCTAAAAATTTATATATAATCTCATATTTTTATTTCCGAATGCTGTCTGTGAACTTTTTATCTCCAGTTCTAAGTTTTCTCATTAAGTGAAATATAATTTCTTTTGAGAATAAATATCTTTAACCACAATCGTTTTGTGCATTCAACTGTCCATGTGACTAATAGATGGATATGTCTACCTAGAGCAGCGTTCACAACTTTATATGGCCACGGAACACTCAATAAATCTCTTGCGTTTTAAGTAACCTCTCCCTCACCAACCGTCGTCCTATGACTTTAAACGAATATTAGATGTAAGTAAATAAACAATACTTATGCATGCAATGGTATACTTTATTTGGGGTGCTCAAAAACCGCCTCCGTGATCTAATGGCTTCGGAGGTCCCGGGTTCGATAACCAGTGGGAGTGACTACCGTTACTCGGCTCGGTAGGTGATAAGTCTGCCGCCAAACAGCAGTGTTAGTAGCGCTGTTTTGTTCCAGTATGAAAGGTAAAGTCTGGGTGGCCATATCGTTATTAACCTCAGAGGAATTATAGGTTATTTAACATCAGATAAGATGAAGGCCAAGTGCAAACCCATTATAATAACATAAAAGGGGCGCTCACGCGAAGTTTTGGTTATGGTGCACAGAACAGCGCCCACTTTTGTACACCGAAGCCCTAAATCCTAATTACATATAAATATCACTTACATTATACTTCATCTTACATCAATCAGCACGACACAACACTTGCGAAGTGACATTTTGTTTGTTTTCGAGATTGTTGTTAGTTATCGAGAAATTAGTAACGTAAATGTTTATTTATATTCGCTTGGGAGGAAACAGCTTGATCACTGAGCAAGTAAATCACAGCTTGATCACAAACTCTTTTGGTTTTATTTAACTTAACTTTACTGTTTGCACAAACTATAGATAGCTGTGGAGCCTAGTTCTTCAACTGTCACTTGTCACTGTCAGGCCTGCGTCAGGCGCGGGCGCGCGTGATTGGTGGGTGAAATAGACGGGACGGGAGAGTGCGTTCGGGTACGCGTTACTAGCAAGCTGCTCGCTTGACTCCAGGAGGCCAACTACAAGCTTTTAGAGCAAGGCTTATATTCAGCTGTATTGTTATTTCGTACCACGACCCTACTATATCCAGGCTGTTTATGCTAAAAAATCGTCTAGCGTTGTAAAATCGTTCACCTTTTTTTATATACTAAAAGCGATACTATGACGTGCCTTTTTTTTTTTTTTTATAAATAATGGCTTTAACCAGTGGTTATCTAGCCAATGACGAGTAAAATTTGGTGAACAAATTTTGAGGTTATAAACTATGCCGGAGCCATTTCTTCAGCTTTCTCAATAAAATGTATAATTTTATCGCTTAATTTGGATTCGTGACGAGAACTTCAAAGGCCAGCCTTGGTTTCAACATTATCCGAAAGAATCCATATGCCGAATGTACTCGACTTGATAAACTCTTCGGATCGCGTCGAAACTCTCGCAATTTTGCGTAATTGATACTATAACACTGTCCGTGACACTTTTTGCACTATATCACACCATTATAACACAAAAAAAACACATAACAGTATTATTAACGAATTACTAAAATTGCAATGAACCACCATTTTACAAGTTCGCGCCAAGAATCCTATGACGTGCCTTTTGACGTTGAAAATCGTTGCCTAGCTGTCAAACTAACCAATCCTTAAAAAGTTAGTTCGGAAGGAACTTTAATTGAATAGTTTTAGACTTTCGGTTAATTTTGTGCATTTTGCTTTGATTAATCAAGATCGTAAATATTTTCTTATTTTATTTTACATATCATATTTAGTGCAGTTTTTTTAAAGTGAAGCAATTCGTTGAATATTCTAAATTGTATTTTAATATCCGTGCGTGAAAACATGAATTGTTCGAATTTTTAGAAATGGACAATAATTTAAATAATACCTACCAATATAAGAAATCGCCGCCGTCTCACTCGGGAGCTAAATGATTCTTTTGATTTAAGCGATACTGAATTCATCAAACAATATCGTCTAACTCCAGATATGACGGTGAATTTGTGCGAGGAACTTAATCCATTTTTATCGCGACCGTCGAAATCATCGGACCTTAGTATTGAAACTAAAGTGAGCACTTTTTTGTGTTTTAGTAATAGCTTTTCTCTGAGGAGTTTTTTTGGCTTCTATTTTTAGTAACACATCTGATTCTGATGTTATTTTGCAGGTTCTTATAGCATTATCATTTTATAGCCACGGTTCATATCAGAGACCAACAGGAATGGGAAGTGGCTTATCAATTTCACAACAGACTGTTTCATCTGTTCTGGCACAGGTAACTGCTGCTTTGAACCAGTCACAAATGCGACAGGAATAGATAAAATTCCCACAAACATTACAAGAGCGGAGTACAAATAGACTACGGTGAGTTTAACATATAATATGAATTATTTAGCCATGATGAAGCTCAGATGGTAGCTCAGGGTAAAGTGTCAGTCCTTGAGCAACCTAAGTCTGGATTTTTGTAAGAATGATAAAAATTATTACCATTGGCTTATCGGTGAAGGAAAACACAGTGAGGAAACCTGTAAACTTCTGAGAAGAAATTTAAAGGTGTGTGTGATGTTTACCAACCTTGGTGGACTATGGCCCATACACTTCTGTAGGAGAGTAGGCCTGAGCCCCTGCACTGAGGACATATATTGTATAGTCTGTTGATGATGATGAATGATTTTTTAAGTATGAGTAAAGTGATACTTTAAAACAAATATTTGCAATTTTCAGGTTTTATAATAAATTTGGGATCCCAGGTGTTATTGACTGCATAGATGGAAGACATGTGGCAATAGTTCGCCCAAAAGAACATGAATAAAGATTATTTTTGTCACAAGAACTATCACTCCTTGAAAGTTCAAATGGTAAGATGGCTTAATGACTTGTAGACAGATAGACATAGACATAGACAGATATTTATTCGACATTTTCACAACACGACACACACAACAACAAACACACAGAAAAATATTATATATATAAACAAGGAAAAATAAACTAATTAAAACGATAATAACAGAACAAGTAATTTAGATAAACAAAAATACACAAACAAAATACATTAATATACAACAACAATAAACAAAATACACAAAAATTCAATAAATAAATAGTAAAAATGTGTCGAGTTTGCCGCTGCCCGTGTCGCGTAGTGAGAGCCGAAAAGGACTTCACTCAGCATGAGCTGCACTTCAACCGGGAGTGGATGAAGCGCAGCACTGATGTTCAGTGAAGTTGTATGAAATGAAATGTACATACTTATTTGCATATATTTTTATATTTCAGATATGCAATGCTGACATGGAGATAATGTGGATGCCAGTCATGGTGGGGCCACCCATGATTCATTTATATGGTCCATTCACCAGCTTCAGAATCACCTAGCAAGCCTCAGTAATAATGAGGCTCTGTGGCTATTACGAGTAGGTATGTTAACTATTGGGACAGGGACTGTTAGAGCTATCAAATTGAAATATTTAATAGGGTGTTAGAATTCAAAGCTTCTAATCTCAGTAAAATTACCTAATGTCGTTCCATAACTTTAATTGTTTTTTGACATTATTAAGTAATTGATTTGCAGAACCTCAGACTTTTCTATGGAACCCTTAGGTTAGGCACATCTGTGGTGTAGGGTATTATTGAATTTAATGTAAAATCGAATTTTGTGCGCACCTTTAATACAATAGTGAATTTGTAAGGGTTAAAAATACAAGTGGAGTAGAAAACACAAACTCATTATATAGAACACATTGTTTTATTTAGATTTTGTGATTTTAATTGCTGAAAACTTTGGCTTGAACAAAACTTTTAAAAAAAATTAAAAAAATAAACTTTCTAATAAACTATATATTGGCCACAAACCATGCAGGCTGTACACAAATTTTTATATCTAATAAACTATATAGTGACCAGCAGTAGACTAACTTTACTGATTGTTCACTCGAGTCCAAAAATATGTATCCACTTTGTACCATGTCACATTTACCTTTAATTTATGTTTCTTTCAACATGCTGCATAGGAAAAATAAATTGTGACTGTTGTAGGTATTTTGATAATTACTGTGGGTAGAATCGATAACAGATAAATAAAACATTCAGTCTTGGCTCAGCTGTCGTGTTTCATTGACACGTCCCACCAACACAACATGGCGCAGCCGGTGCTCGAATAGAAATTGAGAACATATGCAGGATAGTGATACTGATGAATTTGAAGACAACAAGAATAGATTTCATCGACAGCTGGAGATACGCCACAGACAGGCAGAAGCATGGAAGCGATATTACAGCCGCCCCCGCCATTTTGCTTTGAGAACAATTTAGTGAACGTTACATCAGGAAATTTGTGTGTAGAATGGGAACGCTGGAAAAAGTCATTTTTTATTTATCATGAAGCTTGTGAATTGTCGAAGAAGGAAGAAAAAGTGCAACTGAATATATTATTACACATAATTGGAGAAAAATGTCGTGATGTGTCGGAACAATTTACGGAAGAATCGAATACCGTTCAAGAATTAATCGAAAAATTTGATGAATTTTTTATACCTAAACGAAATTTGGCAGTCGAGAGACACAAGTTTTTTAAAAGAGATCAGAAAGAGGCCGAATCAATTGAACAATATGGATTTGAATTAAATAAAATCGCTGCCAAATGTGAATTCAAAGAATTGCGAAATGATCTAGTGTGCAGTAGGCTTATATGTGGCATACAAGATGCGAGTCTGTCAGCGAGATTGTTGCGCGAGACGGATATAACGCTAGTGAAAGCTATAGAAATATGCAAGTTGGCGGAAATGTCAAGAATGCAGGCTTTAGATATCCAATCAACCAACAGGAGCTATCAAACTGGAAGCGTCAACAGCGAGGAACATGAGGAAGTGCTTGCGGTCAGCCGGCAACAGGTGCGTAGGAGCACCAGTGTCGGAGCGCGCGCGCACCAGCAAGCGTGGCGCGGACGCGCTCCCGTCGCCGCCGGGCGCGGCGCCGTGCCAACACCGCCGCCAGCGCGTGCGCATGTCGCGCCGCGCTCCGATCTAGTTTATCAGCGGCGCATACAAACACAAGTTGACAGAGGATGTGGGTACTGTGGCCGGGTCCACAGGAGGAATGAGTGTCCCGCGTACGGTCAGCGTTGCAACCGATGCCTAAAAGTGAACCACTTCGCGAGGATGTGCCGAGTTTATACAGTGCAGGAGGACTCCACTGATCAGGTAATTCATCACGTTAATAGCATCTCGAAAAACGGTTGGTTAGTTGATCTGGATATTAATGGGGAAATTATAAATTTTAAATTGGATACTGGAGCTGACGTCAACGTATTGCCGCGACCATATTTAACTGCGATCAGAATACCAGAGAGTGAGTTAACGAGCACTTCATTACGACTTCAAGGCTACTCGGGCAGTAATATCGCGGTCCTAGGTAAATGCTACCTTAAAGTCAAATATAAGAATAACATTTATTTTTTAAAATTCATAATTGCCGATGTTGACTCACCACCGGTTCTAAGTCGGAATTCATGCGAGGAGCTAAATTTAGTAAAGAGAATATATTCTTTAAATCATGCGACAAGTGACAGAGTGTTAGATGAATTTCCGGATGTGTTTGTAGGGATGGGATGTTTGCCGGGTGAATATAAAATACAGTTGAGAGAGGACGTGTCTCCCGTAGTGCATGCGCCTAGGAAGCTGCCCGTAGCGCTCAGGGATCAGATAAAAGATAAGTTAATGGAAATGGAAAGAGATGGTATTATTGTCAAAGTTGAGGGACCCACCGATTGGGTAAATAGTATGACTGTTGTGAAAAAACAGAATGGGGAACTGAGAATATGCCTAGACCCTCGTGACCTGAATAAAGCCATCAAACGAGAGCATTTTAAACTTCCCACTTTTGAGGAAATTACGGCGAAATTAATGGGATCAAAATATTTCAGTACTTTGGATGCCAAACAAGGTTTTTGGCAGGTGAAATTACATAATGACAGTACTCATCTGTGCACATTCAACACAGTGTTTGGTAGATTCAAATTTTTGCGCATGCCGTATGGCATATCGTCGGCGTCAGAAATCTTTCATAAAAAACTATATGAATGGTTCGATGACATAGAGGGCGTAGAATTGTTTATCGATGACCTACTGATTCACGGCCCCACAAAAGAAATTCACGATCAGAGGTTACGAGCGGTACTACAGCGCTGTAGGGACATTAACATAAAACTTAACAAAAAGAAATGTAAAACCGGTTTATCCGAAATTAAATACTTGGGTCATAAAATTACAAAGGATGGTGTTTATCCTGACCAGTCACATATTACAGCGATTAAAAATATGCCAAAACCTACGAATGTGAAGGACATTGAAAGGTTTTTAGGTTTAGTGACATATGTAAGTAGCTTTATACCAAATATGTCTGAAAGAACGCACATTTTACGAGAATTGTTAAAAAAAGATATTGCGTGGCACTGGGACGACAGGCATGATCAATGTTTTGAACAAATAAAACAATGTTTGATGAGTCCCCCAGTTTTACAATATTATGACTTAGAAAAGCCGATTGTGATATCTGTAGATGCGAGCAAAAATGGTTTAGGAGCTTGCTTAATGCAGAATAGCTTACCCGTTTGCTACGCGTCAAAATCTCTAACTAAAACAGAACAAGCTTATGCCCAAATTGAGAAAGAACTGTATGCGTGTGTGTTTGCGTGCGAAAGGTTCTATACGTATATTTATGGTCGTTCGAACATAACGATAGAAACTGACCACAAGCCCTTAGTTAGCATTATAAACAAACCGCTCGCGAGCGCCCCCGCCCGTTTGCAAAGAATGCTCATGAGATTACAACCGTATTCATTCACGCTTGTTTACAAACCCGGCAAATACTTATACATCGCAGACGCGTTATCGCGTGCAATTGCACCGGGGCCGGACACCCCCTCCCTCCCGCCGCGCGACCACCTAGACGCGCAGGCGCAGGTGTGCGTCATTAGCGGAAGCAACCCGCTCACCGACTCACACTTCTTACAGATTCAAAAACACACTCGGAATGATAGTGAAATGCAAGAACTGATTAAAATTATAAAAAGAGGATGGCCAGTGGAAAAGAAAGAGATAAATGAAAGATTGAGAAGTTATTGGAATGTGAGAGATGAACTTACTGTAGATTTTTGAATGGTTTGGAAGGGTAACCGGGTGGTTATACCGAAATGCATGCGTCATAGTATGTTGCAAAAAATTCACATAGGTTACCTCGGGCTAGACAAATGTAAACTCAGGGCTCGTGAGATAATGTACTGGCCTAACATGAACACACAGCTACAGGATTATTTGTCTCACTGTCAGGCGTGCCTCACTTACAAGAGGCAAAATTGTAAAGAGCCCTTGATTCCTCACGTGATTCCAAGTAGACCGTGGTGCAAGGTGGGTGTTGATGTGTTTCATTTTGGGGGCAAATCGTATCTAATCGTTATTGATTACTTTAGTAAATTCATTGAAATAGAGAAATTGAACTCATTAATGTCTACTTACGTCATAAACAAATTAAAACTGATTTTTAGAAGGCAAGGCATTCCAGAGATAGTTATGTCAGATAATGGTCCGGAGTTTTCATCGGCAGGTTTTAAAGAATTCTCGTCTGATTGGAATTTTGAGCACATCACTTCATCTCCCACATATTCCCAATCGAATGGGCAAGTTGAACGAGCCATTCAAACGATCAAAAATATTATGAAGAAAACTGCATTTAATCAAACTGATTTTAATTTAGCCTTGTTGGAGTACTCCAATACACCGATAAGTGACGATATCGCATCCCCAGCTGAGTTATTGTATAGTAGAAAGTTGCGTAGTATTCTTCCTTGTTTACCCAAATTGTTGCTACCTAAAATAAATGATAAAAACGTTTTACGAAAATTAGAAGGCCGTCAACAGCGACAAAAATTTTACTATGACCGGGGCGCAAGGAATTTAAAACCATTAAGAATAGGGCAACATGTTAAAGTATGGGTAAACAAACAGTGGGTTTCGGGAGATGTAAAAAACGTTGTCGGTCCGAGATCGTATTTCATTAACACGGAGAGAGGGAATATAATCAGACGAAACAGAAAACATATAATTTTAGATTCATATAAAAGACCACTGTTGCTTCACAATCATTACGATGACATCCACGCATCGGACAATGGTACCGTCAGCTCCACTGTCCCTCCGCCCCGCACCCCCGACCAGTCGTCCAACCATCGACCGCCGCGAACTAATCATGATAATAACAACGTTGTCTATTACCGCACTCGTTCCGGCAGGACAGTGCGGCCTCCTGATCGGTGGAGTCCCTCCAACAGCGGGCGTGCTGTACCTACCGCGAGGTAACGTGGCCACGTGAGTCAGTTCTTAGATATATACAAAGTGAAATTAAATATAAGCACAACTTAAGTATATAGTAAATTTATTAATGAATATATGTACATGTGCATGTATGTACGAATAATTTGGATAATTATTTGTGAATGTGTGCTTAAAAGAAAACATTTGCAATTTTATAAATCAATCCTTAAATATTTCTTGTTTTGTTGATTATCTATTGTGATTCTATCTATCTATTGTGTACCTTTACTTTGTAGTAAATTTAAAAATAAAAATAAAAACCGTTTTCCACTGTTATACCTACTAAAATTAAGTACAAAGTCAACTAAATATTTAAATAATTAATTTGTAATACATAACTTGTAAATGCAATTAACCGATAATTGTATTGTAACAGTGTAATTGGTGGAAAGTTTTTTTTTATCATTATACAATGAAATTTTAATCCTTACTGTGTATTCTTATATATGTTGTTATTATCACACTCATCTCCTTTTTGTTTAATAAGGGGATTGTAGGTATTTTGATAATTACTGTGGGTAGAATCGATAACAGATAAATAAAACATTCAGTCTTTGCTCAGCTGTCGTGTTTCATTGACACATCCCACCAACACAACAACAATATGGTACAAAAGTGGATACATATTTTTGGACTCGAGTGGTTTCCTTATAAACTATATAGTGCCCAGCAGCGGACTAACTTTACTGCCTACACACAAACTGGTATTTCTAATAAATTAATAATCTTACAAAAATTATTATTATAAATTATTTATTAGACAAAATCAACAAAATCAGATATAATTAATTATTATTTATACAAGCTGTATAACAAAAATATTCTGAACTATCGTTTTGACCACAGAAAACACGTTTGTTTATGAGCTATGACTAAAATTGTGATGATGTTAATGTACTGAAGTGTATATTTTCCTATTTGCAGGTGATTCTGGTTACCTGGAAGCTGCGGCTGCGCCATGTTTAGATCTGAAACTAAAAATAATTAACGCGTTAAAAAATTACTATAAACCGACTTCAACTCTACTTTTATTAAGGCAAAATTAAGATTTATATTTTCTCAAGGATGCCGTTGTCAGAACTTGACCAAATTGAAAAGGGAAGCACTAGCTTTCAAATAAATAACATGTTAATAGAATAACATGCTTGTAAGTCAGCTGTCTAATACACACATTCCCTATCTCAAAAACTACTGAACTGATTTTGATGAAACTTGCAGTTTTCTGTAAGTTGAACAATACCTAGTTCAACATAAAAAGGATTATTTAAATCGAACTTGAAGTTTCAGGGATATGCTAGGACAAACATACCAATATACATACATTCATACACTTTTGAAATTTGGCACTTGTTTAGAACCTGATATAGACTAAATGCGAAAACTGGGCAGTTCTGGAAATATTACATACATACAGGTCCAATTGATAACCTCCTTTTTTTGAAGTCGGTTAATAAGTGACTTAACTCTGTACAATCTAGTATTTTAGTTTATTTCAATAAGTTTAAACTTATTAAATTACCTTGCTAATATTTGTCTCAAAGTTTCATTTATACCTTCCGCAGCATTGGCTAGACGCTGTAATGTGTCATGGTTCGCTTGCTCTAGTTCTGTCCGTCGCTGGGAACTTTCCACCAGAAGTCGTCGTGCAGCCTCGGACGTAAACATGCGACGGTTACGTCTTTGGATAGTTCTTCCACCCCTTAACCCACCAACTCCTGCAACTGAGTGACTTGTGGTTTCTCCTTGAGCACCATCAGCATCAAAACTTATATTTCCTACAGCCGCTGGTTCTTGTTCTTCAAGACTTATTTCCGATTGTAAAATATTTTCTGGTACATACTCTTCGTTCTCAACAACAAGCAACAAGGGTGTGTCCGGTGATGTGCTGGTGCTTGCCAATTGCTGAAAAAGTAATCACACTTAAATACCTAGTAATTTTATAAATCCTTTCTAATGAAGTTTTATTAATAATGTTAATTTTTATTATTCATGAATAATAAAAATTATATGTATAATACTTTTACAGATATTTTAGATGTCACTGACTATTGCTAGTTTTATATAATCCATAATTTATACCTCTGATTGGTTTTGGTCCAGTATGGCAGACTCCGGATCTCCAACTTGTCCTCTCTCTGCTGTCTTACGCCATAATTACGATATGATTTCCACTCTCAACTTAAACTTTAACTAGTGTATTTAATACACAATAATACACATAAAGGTTACTAAAAGTTTTCAAGTAAAACGACGCACGAAATTATTGTTTTTAATTTATGACAAGGTTCTGTCAAAGACAGTTCAAATTCCAAATTTTACAATTGTCATGTTCAAAACCATGCTTTGTTATTATAAAATTGGTTTTACATGATATTAAAGAAATATTTAAAAAAATTAAGCAAAAATATTTACTGATTTACATATTAAATTGAGATATAATTATTTATTATGTAATTTTTGCCTAATTGAGATTCTTTATTTAAGAGAGAAATTATTAGTATTGTGTTTTAGAACGGTCGTGGAGAGAGGATATCTCTCTTTCGTCTCACTTTCTCCAACGGACTTTTGTATGTTTATCTCTCTCACTAAATTGTAAACCAAAGACAAAATTGTAGATTTTTGACATTTTAATTCATCATCTACCTGGACAATCCTTCCAATTTCAGTTCATCTATAAGGATGTCATGGTACGAAATAAAGTCGGCCAGTTTAGGCATCGTCAACTGAGAAGCAAGGATTGCCGATTGTGTATAAGGTCGTAGTAGGCCTGCAGTAGTGATTTACTTGCTCAGTGCTCCAACCAACAATCGATTAAACGTATTGATTAAATGCTCCTAGAATCGATTATGACATTAGTCACCTATCTCAGGCACCAGTCTCTCACAGGTACACCTGCCTTGTAGGCAGTGTTGCCAATTTAGCAAATTTTATGCTAGATTTGGCATATTTTTATGTTGTTTAGCATTTTTATAAGTTATTTAGCAAATAGCATATTTTTTGGCATATAAAACAATTATGAAAAACAAGTTCACTTTCCTTTTTTAAGTCCAAATACTTCAAAAATGTATATAAAATATACTGTAATTATCATTTGTTTTTTATTGTTGATGTACTTCTTTATATTTGGATAGGGCATCACCAACAAATACAGACGTTCATAGAAGCCTCATTAGTATTTAAAGTCTGAGGCAAAATGGTTGCGTTCAAATCTGTAGTTCTGCCTCCGACCACCGATGGCGCTTCCGTAGAAAGTTCCGGATAACGTACTGCGCTCTATAGGTACCAAGGAGAGTAATAGTCTTGAGAATAAGGCTTCCACGTCTACATGCACATCAGCTGCCGAGCCTGCCGATGAAGACGAAGATATTAACATTTTATTTAGTAACATAGTCGATTAAAACGTAGAATAAATCAAAATTTTGTTGATTAATAAACATTTAAAATTAAATGACGTTTTATTTGACATTGAAAAATGTTAGCTTATTTTCTGGCAATATTATAAAGCAATTAGCATAATTTTGGCAAAATTTTAACATCAGTTTAGCAAGTTTTAGATTCCCCTTGTTGGCAACACTGCTTGTAGGACTTTTTTATTTTTATTTTAAATAATGGCTTTAACCAGTGGTTATCTAGCCAATGACGAGTAAAATTAGGTGAACAAATTTTGAGGTTATAAACTATGCCGAAGCCATTTCTTCAGCTTTCTCAATAAAATGTATAATGTGTACATTTTATCGCTTAATTTGGATTCTTGACGAGAACTTCAAAGGCCAGCCTTGGTTTCAACATTATCCGAAAGAATCCATATGCCGAATGTACTCGACATGATAAACTCTTCGGATCGCGTCGAAACCCTCGCAATTTTGCGTAATTGATACTATAACACTGTCCGTGACACTTTTTGCACTATATCACACCATTAAAACACAAAAAACACACATAACAGTATTATTAACGAATTACTAAAATTGCAATGAACCACCATTTTACAAGTTCGCGCCAAGAATCCTTGTAGGACTTATGTTGTTTATTATTTATACTATAGATAAGGTGTCACTCTGTGAGAAGAAATAAATAAATAAATAAACATTATTATTATTAATAGTTTGTATCAAAGAGAAAAGGTTTGTTTGAATGTGGACTCAAATGTAGGTCATTGAGTTTTTTTAAGCAATTATAACATAAAACTTCAAAGAAGAAAGGTAAATAACAAAACACAATGTAAAATGATAATATCTCCAAATGGATTTTTAATTTTCATCCTTTAAAAATTCTTAACATATATAAATATAAAATAATATAACATTTACCGGCAATCATATCGGTGCAAGGGCGCGCTACCAGCGCCTCCTAAAGTGTTATAACAGCATTTCCATCAGGTGCCCGCGTTGACGTCACATCAAATTAAGTTACTACAAGTTATTCGAATACATGACTGATCCAAATGTGCATCATCATCAGCCGGGAAACGTCCACCGCTGGACATAGGCCTCCTACATGGTATGCAACATCGACCGGTCCCGAGCCACCTGCATCCAGCGACTCTAACCAGGAGGCCAACTACAAGCTTTTAGAGCAAGGCTTATATTCAGCTGTATTGTTATTTCGTACCACGACCCTACTATATCCAGGCTGTTTATGCTAAAAAATCGTCGAGCGTTGTAAAATCGTTCACCTTTTTTTATATACTAAAAGCGATACTATGACGTGCCTTTTGACGTTGAAAATCGTTGCCTAGCTGTCAAACTAACCAATCCTTAAAAAGTTAGTTCGGAAGGAACTTTAATTGAATAGTTTTAGACTTTTGGTTAATTTTGTGCATTTTGGTTTGATTAATCAAGATCGTAAATATTTTATTTTACATATCATATTTAGTGCAGTTTTTTTTAAAGTGAAGCAATTCGTTGAATATTCTAAATTGTATTTTAATATCCGTGCGTGAAAACATGAATTGTTCGAATTTTTTGAAATGGACAATAATTTAAATAATACCAATATAAGAAATCGCCACCGTCTCACTCGGGAGCT
Source organism: Carcina quercana (assembly GCA_910589575.2). Classification (NCBI taxonomy): domain Eukaryota; kingdom Metazoa; phylum Arthropoda; class Insecta; order Lepidoptera; family Depressariidae; genus Carcina; species Carcina quercana. Next base: position 6,641,566 of record OU342455.1, on the reverse strand, counting down.
AAATGATCCTTTTGATTTAAGCGATACTGAATTCATCAAACAATATCGTCTAACTCCAGATATGGCGGTGAATTTGTGCGAGGAACTTAATCCATTTTTATCGCGACCATCGAAATCATCGGACCTTAGTATTGTTCGGTCTAGTCAGAAATCTTGTCTTGAAATCACAACACTTTAGGACAATAAAGCAGTTTTATTTCAGTTTTTCATGACTTCATATTTTGTCTAGTCAAAACGTCAGTCAGTTGTTCTTTTTTTCTTGTGTCATGTCATTTGTCGGCGCGGAGATTTCGTCCGTGGAGGTTGGAAGCCGCGACATCCCCACCTCCAGTATCAGAAGGCTGATACTCCAAGTGGAGAGCGGACGTCCAACCTGCACACCTTCGTCACAGGTCGCTTGTCGTTGTCGTCGTTGAGCCTGACGCCAAGTCTGTCGTAGCAAGTCTGTCTGTTTACACTGTCGGTGTAAACTCGGCTGCAGTCAATGGTCAATAAATTCAGTTTTTTGGGAGTAAGAAGTCGTTTGGAGTTAATGGTAAATCGTCGTCATGGTCAATAGGTACATAAGTCAGCGGTCTGCTATTTACCATAAACTCCGTCTCAGTCAGTAAGGTCTGAAGGGTCTGATCGGTCGGCATTCTTTCTTTTAAAGTATGGAATGAAACTAAGGAATGCTCAATGTCTTCAGAGGGGCAACTCTAGTGCGTGACATCAACATAGTTACATGGTAATTTCCATCCGTCGTTTTCCTGCGCATGTAAGCGACACATGCGAATGCTCTAGAACTTGCATCACAAAACACATGTAGCTCCGTCGGGCATGTCTTGTCGCAGTCGTTGGACATAAGCCATCGAGCAAGTCTCAAATGTCTCACTTTGTACAGTTCATGAAGCCACGATTCCCATCTCTGGAAATGACCTGAGTCGATTTCGTCGTCCCAACCGATCTTCGATTTCCAGATATCTTGCATCAAAATTCGGCCCCGTACAGTCACATATAAAAGGAAGCCCAATAGGTCGAAAACTGACATAATCAATTTGAGAACCTCTCTCTTCGACGGCCTTCGCACACAGTCTTTTACGTCACTGTCTATATTTAGGAGCTTCAGGTGAAAGGTGAACTCATGAGCTTCATCAGGGTCCCAGTTGACACCAAGGACACGCTCTACAAGCTCGTCTTTGCGGTCCGAGAGCATCTTCAGTCCTGCTGGTGCAAGTTTGTCCTCAAGCAGATGTTTCAGCACTGTCTTAGAATTAGACATGAAATTCCTCATATTGAACCCACCTAGTTCATGTATACGTATCACGTCGTCCACTATCTGAATGATCTCGTTCTCGACGTCATGAGAGTAGATAAAATAATCGACGTAGTGATAGCTCACGATGGCTTTATAGGCCTCAGGATTTGTCTTAGTAAATCTAAGGGCATTTATGTTCTTTACGTACTGTGCTGATGACGGGGAACACACGGCGCCGAAAACCATGACGTTCATTACGTACTCGTTGTCACTCCATAGTAGACGCTGCACCTGCCGGTCTTCCTCTCTAATGAGGATCCTATGAGACATTTCTTGGATGTCTCCGATTACAGCGATCTTGCCTACACGGAAATTTAGCAGTACACCGGGTAGATTCGTCAGGAGGTCTGGACCGATCAGCAAGAAGTCATTCAGCGACCTACCCATTGTCTTAGCAGCGCAGTCAAGCACCAGTCGTAGTTTGTTCGGCTTATTAGCGTTAAAAACAGCGAAGTGGGGAAGATACCAAATCTTACCGGTCGGTTTTGTTTTCTCCTCAGATGTCAATTTTGATATGTAGCCCTTATCTACATTTTCTTTAAATTTTTCTTTATATTTATCACTAAATACAGGATCTCTACTCATTCTCCTCTCTATACCGGTCAAACGGCTCTTGGCTTGAGGATAGCTGTCAGGAAGCTGATTGTGTCAGAGCGCCATAGCAATCCTGTTTCCCAGCGTCCTTCGGGTAACAGTCTCGTTGTCTTCTCCATGATATTCAGCGCCCGCTGATCCTCTCGAGACCTAGGAGAGTCGTCTACCTGCTTGGTACCAAAAGCATCAGTCGAAAAAGATCGTCTCATCAACTCATTTAGTTCGTCACACGCACACAAATGTAGAACAGTCGTGTCTACAGGCAACGAGCCCAAGCCTACATTTCCATGTACTACGTATCCCAGTCCAGTCAAAGAAATTAAGGGTCCATTTTTATGTCCACGTATAATCTGTCGAGTCACAATCAAGTCTATGTTGTCCTGTCCTATCAGTAACTCCACTTTATGATCAGTCGTGTCATCACTGTCATAGTCAGTTAAGAAGTCGGTTACATAAGGATATCTATTTACAATATCTTTTAGACTTAAACTATTTACAGGTAAATTTAGATTATGTACAGTCCGAACATTATGCATATCATGTTTCACATCACTATTTAATCCACGGATCTTGATTGGAGACAGCACTCGCGATGTTTGGTCCACGGAAGTCATACCACGCGCGCCACATAATTGCAAAGGGCGAGTCGTCCCGTCGATACCGGCGCGTGCTGCGAGCGACGAGTCAATCAAGCTGACAGCGGCACCCTCGTCCAACAAGGCAGATGTCTCAAAATCACCGTTCTTTCCACTTATAACCACTCTAGCGACCTTCAACAATACTTTCTTCTCTCTCTCCGACGACGGCGCTGTCACTGTGTGGCTCACCGGTGCGTAGTCTTGAGCCTCGCTAATAGGAGCGGCGTGCAACAAGGGATGATGTAATCTTTCGCACCCGGGTTCCGTGCATTTCGCTTTCTTATTGCATGCTCTTAGCTGATGTTTTGATATCAAACACGCAAAACACAGTTTATATTCCTTCACGAATAGCCAACGCTCGTCGATCGTCAGGCGTTTGAAATCGTCACAAACGCTCAGTCTGTGCTCACCCTTACAAAAATCGCAAGTCGGTTTCTTGTTGGTCGTCGTCGCTAGTACAGGTCTCCACGGCGGCTTAAAAGACCTAACTTGTGGCTGCTTAGTGGTCGTGTAGCTATCGGTCGGCTTGATGGTCAGCGGTGAGATGTGGCACGCGGCGTGTGCAACCATGATCAGCCAGCTGGAGAGATCGGCTAGAGTCGGGTTCATAATACCAGCGCCACTAATGTAAAAACTCCACTGGTATTTTAATAAAGAAGGCAGTTTATTGATTATCTCCCTTATCAATGTCGGGTTTGACAGATGTCCCGTCCCTTTTGTCGTATCCATTATGGCGACTACATTTTGTACACAAGTGGCGTACTCTATCAAATGATTGTAATCGTCGTGTCGTACGTCACGCATGTTTCTTATTTTATTTAACATGGTTTCTATTATTTGTTCTGGGCGGCCAAATCTAAGCTTCAATGTATCTATAATTACTTTCTGGTTTGTTGCGCTTACTAGTAGGGCAGATACGGCGTCGCGCGCTCGTCCCTTTAGACATCTCGCGAGTCGCGCGATGTTCTCATCTTCGCTGTAGCCACATAAGCGTGTCGTCGTTTCGAATTGGCTATAAAACAACGGCCACTCTTCAGGCTCGCCGGAGAACAGGGGCAGCTCCTTACTCACCGTCTGTCTGGCTAAAAACTTACTCAATAGCACAGAGTCATGTGCTGGTGTCGGCGGCGAGGCGTGCTGTCGCGGCACGGCGGTGTCAGCGGCAGCGTCGTTGTCGGTATTGTCGGCGGCACGGGCAGCCGCGGCGGCGGCGGTAGCAGCGGTAGCCGTGTTGGTGGTGTCGGCGGCGGTAGAGCTTGTCTCTTTCTCTCGAGGGAACGGCGGCACTGACTGCATTAACAATACCTCTTGGTCTTCCATTTCCTCGAGAGCGCGAGTCTCGAGAATGAGCTTGTCAGCGATCAGCTTCCTCTCTACACCTGCTGCACGCTCCGCGGCGTCAAGTTGGAGTTGCAGCAGTCGCTGTCGGCGAATAGAGGATACACTGGTACACGAAGAGTGGGAGGACGGGCTCGGCGACGGCGGTCGGCTGCCACGACACGACTGTCGGTCGGCGGTCGCGGCATTGTCTGATTTTTCCATCGCACGTGTCCTACTTCTGGTCTCCATAGGCTAATTCAGTTTAAATCGAAGGACCACTTTTGTTCGGTCTAGTCAGAAATCTTGTCTTGAAATCACAACACTTTAGGACAATAAAGCAGTTTTATTTCAGTTTTTCATGACTTCATATTTTGTCTAGTCAAAACGTCAGTCAGTTGTTCTTTTTTTCTTGTGTCATGTCATTTGTCGGCGCGGAGATTTCGTCCGTGGAGGTTGGAAGCCGCGACAAGTATTGAAACTAAAGTGAGCACTTTTTTGTGTTTTAGTAATAGCTTTTCTCTGAGGAGTTTTTTTTGGCTTCTATTTTAAGTAACACATCTGATTCTGATGTTATTTTGCAGGTTCTTATAGCATTATCATTTTATAGCCACGGTTCATATCAGAGACCAACAGGAATGAGAAGTGGCTTATCAATTTCACAACAGACTGTTTCATCTGTTCTGGCACAGGTAACTGCTGCTTTGAACCAGTCACAAATGCGAAAGGAATAGATAAAATTCCCACAAACATTACAAGAGCGGAGTACAAATAGACTACGGTGAGTTTAACATATAATATGAATTATTTAGCCATGATGAAACTCAGGGTAAAGTGTCAGTCCTTGAGCAACCTAAGTCTGGGTTCGATCGTAGCTCCTACCAATGAGTTCCAATTTGTTATTTGGATTTTTGTAAGAATGATAAAAATTATTACCATTGGCTTATCGGTGAAGGAAAACACAGTGAGGAAACCTGTAAACTTCTGAGAAGAAATTTAAAGGTGTGTGTGAAGTTTACCAACCTTGGTGGACTATGGCCCATACACTTCTGTAGGAGAGTAGGCCTGAGCCCCTGTAGTGGGGACATATATTGTATAGTCTGTTGATGATGATGAATGATTTTTTAAATATGAGTAAAGTGATAATTTAAAACAAATATTTGCAATTTTCAGGTTTTATAATAAATTTGGGATCCCAGGTGTTATTGACTGCATAGATGGAACACATGTGGCAATAGTTCGCCCAAAAGAACATGAATAAAGATTTTTTTGTCACAAGAACTATCACTCCTTGAATGTTCAATTGGTAAGACGGCTTAATAATAATAATAATAATAATATTTATTTCTCTACACAGAAAGTTCCTAATTAAATACATTATTCACTTTTTACGGTTAGTAAGACAGCCCACGACCAAAATTTTTGTCCCATAGCAATATGGCCTCAACCGCATCAAATTGATCGATTCGATTAATGACTTGTATGAAATGAAATGTACATACTTATTTGCATATATTAAAAAATAAAATTTTATAATATATATTTCAGATATGCAATGCTTAAAATTTTATAATATATATTTCAGATATGCAATGCTGACATGGAGATAATAAGTGTGGATGCCAGTCATGGTGGGCCCACCCATGATTCATTTATATGGTCCATTCACCAGCTTCAGAATCACCTAGCAAGCCTCAGTAATAATGAGGCTCTGTGGCTATTAGGTATGTTAACTATTGATTGGGACAGGGACTGTTAGAGCTATCAAATTAAAATATTTAATAGGGTGTTAGAATTCAAAGCTTCTAATCTCAGTAAAATTACCTAATGTCGTTCCATAACTTTAATTGTTTTATGACATTATTAAGTAATTGATTTGCAGAACCTCAGACTTTTCTATGGAACCCTTAGGTTAGGCACATCTGTGGTGTAGGGTATTATTGAATTTAATGTAAAATCGAATTTTGTGCGCACCTTTAATACAATAGTGAATTTGTAAGGGTTAAAAATACAAGTGGAGTAGAAAACACAAACTCATTATATAGAACACATTGTTTTATTTAGATTTTGTGATTTTAATTGCTAAAAACTTTGGCTTGAACAAAACTTTTAAAAAAACTTAAAAAATTAACTTTCTAATAAACTATATATTGGCCACAAACCATGCAGGCTGTACACAAATTTTTATATCTAATAAACTATATAGTGACCAGCAGTGGACTAACTTTACTGATTGTTCACTCGAGTCCAAAAATATCTATCCACTTTTGTACCATGTCACATTTACCTTTAATTTATGTTTCTTTCAACACGCTGCATAGGAAAAATAAATTGTGACTGTGATATGGTACAAAAGTGGATACATATTTTTGGACTCGAGTGGTTTCCTTATAAACTATATAGTGACCAGCAGCGGACTAACTTTACTGCCTACACACAAACTGGTATTTCTAATAAATTAATAATCTTACAAAAACTATTAATATAAATTATTTATTGGACAAAATCAACAAAATCAGATATAACTAATTATTATTTATAAAAGCTGTATAACAAAAATATTCTGAACTATCGTTTTGGCCACAGAAAACACGTTTGTTTATGAGCTATGACTAAAATTGTGATGATATTAATGTACTGAAGTGTATATTTTCCTATTTGCAGGTGATTCTGGTTACCTGGAAGCTGCTGCTGCGCCATGTTTAGATCTGAAACTAAAAATAATTAACGCGTTAAAAAATTACTATAAACCGACTTCAACTCTACTTTTATTAAGGCAAAATTAAGATTTATATTTTCTCAAGGATGCCGTTGTCAGAACTTGACCAAATTGAAAAGGGAAGCACTAGCTTTCAAATAAATAACGCTTATAGAATAACTTGCTTGTAAGTCAGCTGTCTAATACACACATTCCCTATCTCAAAAACTACTGAACTGATTTTGATGAAACTTGCAGTTTTCTGTAAGTTGAACAATACCTAGTTCAACATAAATAGGATTATTTAAATCGAACTTGAAGTTTCAGGGATATGCTAGGACAAACATACCAATATACATACATTCATACACTTTTGAAATTTGGCACTTGTTTAGAACCTGCTATAGACTAACATATGCGAAAACTGGGCAGTTCTGGAAATATTACATACATACAGGTCCAATTGATAACCTCCTTTTTTGAAGTCGGTTAATAAGTGACTTAACTCTGTACAATCTAGTATTTTAGTTTATTTCAATAAGTTTAAACTTATTAAATTACCTTGCTAATATTTGTCTCAAAGTTTCATTTATACCTTCCGCAGCATTGGCTAGACACTGTAATGAGTCATGGTTCGCTTGCTCTAGTTCTGTCCGTCGCTGGGAACTTTCCACCAGAAGTCGTCGTGCAGCCTCGGCCGTAAACATGCGACGGTTACGTCTTTGGATAGTTCTTCCACCCCTTAACCCACCAACTCCTGCACCTGAGTGACTTGTGGTTTCTCCTTGAGCACCATCAGCATCAAAACTTATATTTCCTACAGCCGCTGGTTCTTGTTCTTCAAGACTTATTTCCGATTGTAAAATATTTTCTGGTACATACTCTTCGTTCTCAACAACAAGCAGCAAGGGTGTGTCCGGTGATGTGCTGGTGCTTGCCAATTGCTGAAAAAGTAATCACACTTAAATACCTAGTAATTTTATAAATCCTTTCTAATGAAGTTTTATTAATAATGTTAATTTTTATTATTCATGAATAATAAAAATTATATGTATAATATTTTTACAGATATTTTAGATGTCACTGACTATTGCTAGTTTTATATAATCCATAATTTATACCTCTGATTGGTTTTGGTCCAGTATGGCAGACTCCGGATCTCCAACTTGTCCTCTCTCTGCTGTCTTTCGCCATAATTACGATATGTTTTCCACTCTCAACTTAAACTTTAACTAGTGTATTTAATACACAATAATACTCATAAATATTTTTAAAGTTACTAAAAGTTTTCAAGTAAAACGACGCACGAAATTATTGTTTTTAATTTATGACAAGGTTCTGTCAAAGACAGTTCAAATTCCAAATTTTACAATTGTCATGTTCAAAACCATGCTTTGTTATTATAAAATTGGTTTTACAATGATATTAAAGAAATATAAAAAAAATTAAGCAAAAATATTTACTGATTTACATATTAAATTGAGATATAATTATTTATTATGTAATTTTTGCCTAATTGAGATTCTTTATTTAAGAGAGAAATTATTAGTATTGTGTTTTAGAACGGTCGTGGAGAGAGGATATCTCTCTTTCGTCTCACTTTCTCCAACGGACTTTTGTATATGTTTATCTCTCTCACTAAATTGTAAACCAAAGACAAAATTGTAGATTTTTGACATTTTAATTCATCATCTACCTGGACAATCCTTCCAATTTCTGTTCATCTTTAACGATCTTTAAGGATGTCATGGTACGAAATAAAGTCGGCCAGTTTAGGCATCGTCAACTGAGAAGCAAGGATTGCGGCCGATTGTGTATAAGGTCGTAGTAGGCCTGCAGGTCGTCGGTCCATCTAGTAGGGGGACGGCCTGGTAGACGTTTCCCGGTACGTGGTCGACACTCGAGAACCTTTACTCCCCATCGGTTATCGGTTTTTCGAGCGATGTGGCCTGCCCATTGCCAATTCAAATCACTGACTCGTCGAGCTATGTCGGTGACCTTCGTTCGTCTACGGATTTCCTCATTCCGGACCTTATCGCGTAGAGAAATTCCGAGAATAGCTAGTTCCATTGCTCCGTGCGTCCATACGTGCGTACCATATGTAAAAATGTACTGATAAATAATAATACAATAATTACTTTTGTATTTTAATATGTAATTTATTAAAGAGAAAGATTAATATACTACTACTATAATATAATACTAATTACTGTGTCGTCGGTAAACAGTTCCGGCCGCCTCAACCGTTTCAATGCAAACAAATGAATATTACATTTCGACCATTGCTCATTTTGGAATTTCAATTTTATTTTCAAATACTATTAAAACAACTCTTTCCAGCAAATTCCGCAAGACACAGTTCACAAGAGAACCTTTCCTCAACTCAGTGTACTAATAAATGTCTATTTAAATTACTTTCTTCAGGAAATTTCTTATGACATAGTTCACAAGAGAACCTTTTCTCACCTTAGTGTAATAGTAAATGGCTATTTAAATTACTGTTTAGAGTAAATTTCTTATGACATAGTTCACAAGAGAACCTTTTCTCACCTGAGTGTAATAATAAATGTCTATTTAAACTACCTTTTTCAGGAAATTTCTTATGACATAGTTCACAAGAGAACCTTTTCTCGCCTGAGTGTATTAATAAATGTCTATTTAAACCACTCTTGTGAGAAAAATTCTTATGACATAGTTCACAAGAGAACCTTTTCTCGCCTGAGTGTATTAATAAATGTCTATTTAAACTACCTTTTTCATGAAATTTCTTATGACATAGTTCACAAGAGAACCTTTTCTCACCTTAGTGTAATAGTAAATGGCTATTTAAATTACTGTTTAGAGTAAATTTCTTATGACATAGTTCACAAGAGAACCTTTTCTCACCTGAGTGTAATAATAAATGTCTATTTAAACTACCTTTTTCAGGAAATTTCTTATGACATAGTTCACAAGAGAACCTTTTCTCGCCTGAGTGTATTAATAAATGTCTATTTAAACCACTCTTGTGAGAAAAATTCTTATGACATAGTTCACAAGAGAACCTTTTCTCGCCTGAGTGTATTAATAAATGTCTATTTAAATTACCTTTTTCATGAAATTTCTTATGACATAGTTCACAAGAGAACCTTTTCTAACCTTAGTGTAAAAGTAAAAGTTTATTTAAATTACTCTTTTGAGTAAATTTTTTACGACATAGTTCACAAGAGAACCTTTTCTCGCCTGAGTGTATTAATAAATGTCTATTTAAACTACCTCTTTCATGAAATTTCTTATGACATAGTTCACAAGAGAACCTTTTCTAACCTTAGTGTAATAGTAAATGTTTACTTAAATTACTCTTTTGAGTAAATTTCTTACGACATAGTTCACAAGAGAACCTTTTCTCGCCTGAGTGTATTAATAAATGTCTATTTAAACCACTCTTGTGAGAAAAATTCTTATGAAATAGTTCACAAGAGAACCTTTTTCTCACCTTAGTGTAATAGTAAATGTTTATTTAAATTACTCTTTTGAGTAAATTACTTACGACATAGTTCACAAGAGAACCTTTTCTAACCTAAGTGTAATAGTAAATGTTTACTTAAATTACTCTTTTGAGTAAATTTCTTATGACATAGTTCACAAGAGAACCTTTTCTAACCTTAGTGTAATAGTAAATGTTTACTTAAATTACTCTTTTGAGTAAATTTCTTACGACATAGTTCACAAGAGAACCTTTTTTCGCCTGAGTGTATTTAAACTACCTTTTTCAGGAAATTTCTTATGACATAGTTCACAGAAGAACCTTTTCTAACCTTAGTGTAAAAGTAAATGTTTATTTAAATTACTCTTTTGAGTACATTTCTTACGACACAGTTCACAAGAGAACCTTTTCTCGCCTGAGTGTACTAATAAATATCTATTTAAACCACTCTTGTGAGAAAAATTCTTGTGACATAGTTCACAAGAGAACCTTTTCTCGCCTGAGTGTATTAATAAATGTCTATTTAAACTACCTTTTTCATGAAATTTCTTATGACATAGTTCACAAGAGAACCTTTTCTAACCTTAGTGTAATAGTAAATGATTACTTAAATTACTTTTTTGAGTAAATTTCTTACGACATAGTTCACAAGAGAACCTTTTCTCGCCTGAGTGTATTTAAACTACCTTTTTCAGGAAATTTCTTATGATATAGTTCACAAGAGAACCTTTTCTCACCTTAGTGTAATAGTAAATGTTTATTTAAATTACTCTTTTGAGTACATTCCTTACGACATAGTTCACAAGAGAACCTTTTCTCGCCTGAGTGTATTAATAAATGTCTACTTAAACCACTCTTGTGAGAAAAATTCTTATGACATAGTTCACAAGAGAACCTTTTCTCGCCTGAGTGTATTAATAAATGTCTATTTAAACTACCCTTTTCAGGAAATTTCTTATGACATAGTTCACAAGAGAACCTTTTTCTCACCTTAGTGTAATAGTAAATGTTTATTTAAATTACTCTTTTGAGTAAATTTCTTACGACATAGTTCACAAGAGAACCTTTTCTAACCTAAGTGTAATAGTAAATGTTTACTTAAATTACTCTTTTGAGTAAATTTCTTATGACATAGTTCACAAGAAAACCTTTTCTCACCTTAGTGTAATAGTAAATGTTTATTTAAATTACTCTTTTGAGTAAATTTCTTACGACATAGTTCACAAGTAAATCTTTTCTCGCCTGAGTGTATTAATAAATGTCTATTTAAACTACCTTTTTCAGGAAATTTCTTATGACATAGTTCACAAGAAAACCTTTTCTCACCTGAGTGTATTAATAAATGGCTATTTAAACTACTCTTATGAGTAAATTTCTTATGACATAATTCACAAGAATACCTTTTCTCATCTGAGTGTATTAATAAATGGCTATTTAAACTACTCTTTTGAGTAAATTTCTTATGACATAGTTCACAAGAAAACCTTTTCTCATCTGAGTGTATTAATAAATGGCTATTTAAACTACTCTTTTGAGTAAATTTCTTACGACATAGTTCACAAGAGAACCTTTTCTCGCCTGAGTGTATTAATAAATGTTTATTTAAACTACCTTTTTCAGGAAATTTCTTATGACATAGTTCACAAGAAAACCTTTTCTCACCTGAGTGTATTAATAAATGGCTATTTAAACTACTGTTTTGAGTAAATTTCTTATGACATAATTCACAAGAAAACCTTTTCTCATCTGAGTGTATTAATAAATGGCTATTTAAACTACTCTTTTGAGTAAATTTCTTATGACATAGTTCACAAGAAAACCTTTTCTCACCTGAGTGTATTAATAAATGTTTATTTAAATTACTCTTTTGAGTAAATTTCTGACGACATAGTTCACAAGAGAACCTTTTCTCGCCTGAGTGTATTAATAAATGTATATTTAAATTACTCTTTTGAGTAAATTTCTTATGACATAGTTCACAACAGAACCTTTTCTCGCCTGAGTGTAATAATAAATGTCTATTTAAACTACCTTTTTCAGGAAATTTCTTATGACATAGTTCACAAGAGAACCTTTTCTCGCCTGAGTGTATTAATAAATGTCTATTTAAACCACTCTTGTGAGAAAAATTCTTATGACATAGTTCACAAGAGAACCTTTTCTCGCCTGAGTGTATTAATAAATGTCTATTTAAACTACCTTTTTCATGAAATTTCTTATGACATAGTTCACAAGAGAACCTTTTCTCACCTTAGTGTAATAGTAAATGGCTATTTAAATTACTGTTTAGAGTAAATTTCTTATGACATAGTTCACAAGAGAACCTTTTCTCACCTGAGTGTAATAATAAATGTCTATTTAAACTACCTTTTTCAGGAAATTTCTTATGACATAGTTCACAAGAGAACCTTTTCTCGCCTGAGTGTATTAATAAATGTCTATTTAAACCACTCTTGTGAGAAAAATTCTTATGACATAGTTCACAAGAGAACCTTTTCTCGCCTGAGTGTATTAATAAATGTCTATTTAAATTACCTTTTTCATGAAATTTCTTATGACATAGTTCACAAGAGAACCTTTTCTAACCTTAGTGTAAAAGTAAAAGTTTATTTAAATTACTCTTTTGAGTAAATTTTTTACGACATAGTTCACAAGAGAACCTTTTCTCGCCTGAGTGTATTAATAAATGTCTATTTAAACTACCTCTTTCATGAAATTTCTTATGACATAGTTCACAAGAGAACCTTTTCTAACCTTAGTGTAATAGTAAATGTTTACTTAAATTACTCTTTTGAGTAAATTTCTTACGACATAGTTCACAAGAGAACCTTTTCTCGCCTGAGTGTATTAATAAATGTCTATTTAAACCACTCTTGTGAGAAAAATTCTTATGAAATAGTTCACAAGAGAACCTTTTTCTCACCTTAGTGTAATAGTAAATGTTTATTTAAATTACTCTTTTGAGTAAATTACTTACGACATAGTTCACAAGAGAACCTTTTCTAACCTAAGTGTAATAGTAAATGTTTACTTAAATTACTCTTTTGAGTAAATTTCTTATGACATAGTTCACAAGAGAACCTTTTCTAACCTTAGTGTAATAGTAAATGTTTACTTAAATTACTCTTTTGAGTAAATTTCTTACGACATAGTTCACAAGAGAACCTTTTTTCGCCTGAGTGTATTTAAACTACCTTTTTCAGGAAATTTCTTATGACATAGTTCACAGAAGAACCTTTTCTAACCTTAGTGTAAAAGTAAATGTTTATTTAAATTACTCTTTTGAGTACATTTCTTACGACACAGTTCACAAGAGAACCTTTTCTCGCCTGAGTGTACTAATAAATATCTATTTAAACCACTCTTGTGAGAAAAATTCTTGTGACATAGTTCACAAGAGAACCTTTTCTCGCCTGAGTGTATTAATAAATGTCTATTTAAACTACCTTTTTCATGAAATTTCTTATGACATAGTTCACAAGAGAACCTTTTCTAACCTTAGTGTAATAGTAAATGATTACTTAAATTACTTTTTTGAGTAAATTTCTTACGACATAGTTCACAAGAGAACCTTTTCTCGCCTGAGTGTATTTAAACTACCTTTTTCAGGAAATTTCTTATGATATAGTTCACAAGAGAACCTTTTCTCACCTTAGTGTAATAGTAAATGTTTATTTAAATTACTCTTTTGAGTACATTCCTTACGACATAGTTCACAAGAGAACCTTTTCTCGCCTGAGTGTATTAATAAATGTCTACTTAAACCACTCTTGTGAGAAAAATTCTTATGACATAGTTCACAAGAGAACCTTTTCTCGCCTGAGTGTATTAATAAATGTCTATTTAAACTACCCTTTTCAGGAAATTTCTTATGACATAGTTCACAAGAGAACCTTTTTCTCACCTTAGTGTAATAGTAAATGTTTATTTAAATTACTCTTTTGAGTAAATTTCTTACGACATAGTTCACAAGAGAACCTTTTCTAACCTAAGTGTAATAGTAAATGTTTACTTAAATTACTCTTTTGAGTAAATTTCTTATGACATAGTTCACAAGAAAACCTTTTCTCACCTTAGTGTAATAGTAAATGTTTATTTAAATTACTCTTTTGAGTAAATTTCTTACGACATAGTTCACAAGTAAATCTTTTCTCGCCTGAGTGTATTAATAAATGTCTATTTAAACTACCTTTTTCAGGAAATTTCTTATGACATAGTTCACAAGAAAACCTTTTCTCACCTGAGTGTATTAATAAATGGCTATTTAAACTACTCTTATGAGTAAATTTCTTATGACATAATTCACAAGAATACCTTTTCTCATCTGAGTGTATTAATAAATGGCTATTTAAACTACTCTTTTGAGTAAATTTCTTATGACATAGTTCACAAGAAAACCTTTTCTCATCTGAGTGTATTAATAAATGGCTATTTAAACTACTCTTTTGAGTAAATTTCTTACGACATAGTTCACAAGAGAACCTTTTCTCGCCTGAGTGTATTAATAAATGTTTATTTAAACTACCTTTTTCAGGAAATTTCTTATGACATAGTTCACAAGAAAACCTTTTCTCACCTGAGTGTATTAATAAATGGCTATTTAAACTACTGTTTTGAGTAAATTTCTTATGACATAATTCACAAGAAAACCTTTTCTCATCTGAGTGTATTAATAAATGGCTATTTAAACTACTCTTTTGAGTAAATTTCTTATGACATAGTTCACAAGAAAACCTTTTCTCACCTGAGTGTATTAATAAATGTTTATTTAAATTACTCTTTTGAGTAAATTTCTGACGACATAGTTCACAAGAGAACCTTTTCTCGCCTGAGTGTATTAATAAATGTATATTTAAATTACTCTTTTGAGTAAATTTCTTATGACATAGTTCACAACAGAACCTTTTCTCGCCTGAGTGTATTAATAAATGTCTATTTAAATTACCTTTTTCATGAAATTTCTTATGACATAGTTCACAAGAGAACCTTTTCTTACCTGAGTGTACTTGTAAATGGCTATTTAAATGAGACCTTTGAGTAAATTTCTGATGACATACTTTACAAGAGAATCTTTCCTCGCCTGAGTGTACTAATAAATGTCTTTTTAAACTACCCTTTTCAGTAAATTTTTTGTGACATAGTTCACAAGAGAACCTCTTCTCGTCAACGTGACCTTGTATATGTATCATTAAATCATATTCAAGATTAAATGTCTCATGACATATATCACAAGAGAACGCAGCGCTGTGATCACTCGTGGGTGCTGATGTCCGCGCGTGGTCTTCATGTGCAGACTCTGTCACTACACCTGCGGATGTGAAACATTACATTCAGTAACAAGACGAGGTGGTGGTAGATATATGTGGTACGTTGGCTTGCTCATAGAGATATAGCTGGGCACACATGATCCTTGGGTGGTTTTGAGCTGAGATAGCCTTATGGACACCAAGTAATACCTTCTATATCAATACATATAATAAAAGAGTAAAATCAGTGTGTCTGTACATTGAGTATACATATTTACCTAAAACTAATAGAGGGCGATGTAAAAATAGTAACAGAATAGTAATCTACGATTTGTAAATTTTTTGTCTGTCTGTCTGTTTATACACGCTAATCTCCGGAACTACTGAACGGATTCGAATGAAACTTTTTTTGTTGTATAGCTATTGAGTCTGGGCATCTACTTGGCTATATTTTATTCTGAAGATCGGAATACCTTATGAGAGATATGAAAATACTGCCTTAGTAAAAGTTATTCAGTGTGATGAGCATTTCCTATTGACTTACAAAAATTGAAGGTCAGAAGCAACTGATGTGGAACCCCAGCAGCTCAGCTAAACTATAAGAGATATGAATAGAGCGCATTGGGGAAAATTGTTCAGCGTGATGAGCATTTCTTATTGACTTAAAAAAATTAAAGGTCTGAAGCAACAGACGTGGAGCCCCAGCAGCTCAGCTAAACTATAATAAGATTGTTCAGCATGATGAGCTCTTTCTTTCTGTAGATGTATATTAATCAAAGATCTGGAATACTTGAAGTGGATGACGGTTGTAAAGTCAATACATATAATAGAACAGTAAAACCAGTGTGTCTGTACATTGAGTATATTTTCAAGTAAAAATAGTAACAGTAACAGTTTGAGTTTAAACGCACACAGTTCCTTGTGACAATTTGCTTTGCAATGACAATAAATAAGTCGCAGGGACAGAGACGGAAAACTACCAATGTTGTTTATAAAGAAATTCAATGAACGTTTCTTACGTCTACGCGAACGAAGTCGGGGGTCCAACTAGTTATAAAATAAAAGAGCTATCATACAGTAGTTTTTGTTTCCTGCATATCATCCTGGTTTCACATTGATTGACAATATTGGGATATGTGTGTGTAAGGTGGCGACACGTTTCACTGCCTGACACATGTTGTATCTCTGAAACTACACTAGTCGATATGTGTGTGTAACCTGGCGACACGTTTCACTGCCTGACACATGTTGTATCTCTGAAACTACACTAGTCGATATGTGTGTGTAACCTGGCGACACGTTTCACTGCCTGACACATGTTGTATCTCTGAAACTACACTAGTCGATATGTGTGTGTAACCTGGCGACACGTTTCACTGCCTGACACATGTTGTATCTCTGAAACTACACTAGTCGATATGTGTGTGTAACCTGGCGACACGTTTCACTGCCTGACACATGTTGTATCTCTGAAACTACACTAGTCGATATGTGTGTGTAAGCTGGCGACACGTTTCACTGCCTGACACATGTTGTATCTCTGAAACTACACTAGTCGATATGTGTGTGTAAGCTGGCGACACGTTTCACTGCCTGACACATGTTGTATCTCTGAAACTACACTAGTCGATATGTGTGTGTAAGCTGGCGACACGTTTCACTGTCTGACACATGTTGTATCTCTGAAACTACACTAGTCGATATGTGTGTGTAAGCTGGCGACACGTTTCACTGCCTGACACATGTTATATCTCTGAAACTACACTAGTCGATATGTGTGTGTAAGCTGGCGACACGTTTCACTGTCTGACACATGTTGTATCTCTGAAACTACACTAGTCGATATGTGTGTGTAAGCTGGCGACACGTTTCACTGCCTGACACATGTTGTATATCTGAAACTACACTAGTCGATATGTGTGTGTAAGGTGGCGACACGTTTTACTGCCTGACACATGTTGTATCTCTGAAACTACACTAGTCGATATGTGTGTGTAAGGTGGCGATCTATCAACTGGCCACGCTGTTTAATAACATAACATGATAAATTGTTGATGTAAACATAGCACATACCGTCAGCAGATTGTTCAGTCCGAGGGACAGCCTGCAGCACCACTGGTCCGATCACCATCTCCTCTTTAATATCGTGCTCCGGATACAGCTCTGAATAATATTCCATCACCTCCTCTTCACTAGCCACATGCTCTAGTTTGACAAACCCCCCATCTATGACCCCTGGTAAATGTTCATATAAATGACCTCTCAGATTAGTCTGTTCATGTTCTTGGATGTGGTCTACTAAGCAGCGCTTGGTGGTGAACGATAGGTTACAATGATCACACACAAAGCTGTGATCACTTGTGGGCGCTGATGTCCGAGCGTGGTCTTCATGTGCAGACTCTGTCACAACACCTGCGGATGTGAAACATTACATTCAGTAACAAGAGGAGGTTGTAGAGGTACAACACAGAGATACTTTGATCAGATAACAGACAGAATTGTAGTAATTCAATTATATTTGTTTGTTCAGCAGTCGGAAGAAGCAGCATTCTAACCTAATTTCTTTAAAACCTTTACTTGCTTTATCTTAATATTTTTTACTGTACCACTCGTAATCTAATAACTAAATCTGTTAGCGCAAGGCTGCCTAACACAAGTATTTCTATATTTAAAAGGTAGTCCCTACTACTATTTATTGTAACATTTATAAGATTATGTAAATAAAACATTTTTTATTTTTTGACTTTGATTTTATGACAAGGTTAATTTTTTGAATTATTTTGTAATACTTGATGATGCAGTAGCATTATATTGTGATGATTAATCTGCCAATGATTAATTGATGATATCACAAAGAGCACATACCAGCAGCAGAATGTTTAGTCTGAGGGACAGCCTGCAGCACCTCTGGTCCGATCACCATTTCTTCTTTAATCTCATGCTCCATATACAGATCAGATTTAAATTCCATCATCTTCTCTTTTCTAATTCCAACTGCTTCCTCATCTGGCTCTGCTTTGACTTCAGGTAATAGTTGCTCCCTCTTCAGAAGCTGTGTCTGAGTTTTAAAAAAAAAACCTGATTTCTTTATAAGAGAAATGTATTAGCCGTAATATGAAAATTAAAATTTATTTTGGGGTGTTCGTTCATGTAGGTTACAACCTTTATATATTCTCGTAATGACCCCATCATGACCTTTCATTTGATACTAAACTTGATGTTTTAATATTTAATTTATTATTATTTGGTAACACTAATGTCCCCTACAAGCCACCATTTTGGATTGTATGTGACATCATCATGAATGAGCTGACAAACACCATGTTACCAAAGACCCCACATTTGTCACAATATGAGGGTTAGTTTAGGTATAGGGTACAGGTGAACATACACACATACAAAGTTTGCTAATATCATTGCTCCTTTTGGCTTCACCGTAGTCGTGCAAAATGAGTAAGGGTCCATTCAAATGTCTGTCCAGCACGAAGCCAAGTTTCGGGAAGTACTTTGTTTATAATTGTTTTGTTTTTGTCTTGTATACTCTAAAAATTTATATATAATCTCATATTTTTATTTCCGAATGCTGTCTGTGAACATGTTATCTCTAGTTCTAAATTTTCTCATTAAGTGAAATATAATTTCTTTTGAGAATAAATATCTTTAACCACAATCGTTTTGTGCATTCAACTGTCCATGTGACTAATAGATGGATATGTCTACCTAGAGCAGCGTTCACAACTTTATATGGCCACGGAACACTCAATAAATCTCTTGCGTTTTAAGTAACCTCTCCCTCACCAACCGTCGTCCTATGACTTTAAACGAATATTACATGTAAGTAAATAAACAATACTTATGCATGCAATGGTATACTTTATTTGGGGTGCTCAAAAACCGCCTCCGTGATCTAATGGCTTCGGAGGTCCCGGGTTCGATAACCAGTGGGAGTGACTACCGTTACTCGGCTCGGTAGGTGATAAGTCTGCCGCCAAACAGCAGTGTTAGTAGCGCTGTTTTGTTCCAGTATGAAAGGTAAAGTCTGGGTGGCCATATCGTTATTAACCTCAGAGGAATTATAGGTTATTTATCATCAGATAAGATGAAGGCCAAGTGCAAACCCATTATAATAACATAAAAGGGGCGCTCACGCGAAGTTTTGGTTATGGTGCACAGAACAGTGCCCACTTTTGTACACCGAAGCCCTAAATCCTAATTACATATAAATATCACTTACATGAAACTTCATCACATCAATCAGCACGACAAAACACTTGCGAAGTGACATTTTGTTTGTTTTCGACATTGTTGTTAGTTATCGAGGAATTAGTAACGTAAATGTTTATTTATATTCGCTTGGGAGGAAATAGCTTGATCACTGAGCAAGTAAATCACAGCTTGATCACAAACTCTTTTGGTTTTATTTAACCTTTACTGTTTGCACAAACTATAGATAGCTGTGGAGCCTAGTTCTTCAACTGTCATTTGTCACTGTCAGGCCTGCGTCAGGCGCGGGCGCGCGTGATTGGTGGGTGAAATAGACGGGACGGGAGAGTGCGTTCGGGTACGCGTTACTAGCAAGCTGCTCGCTTGACTCCAGTAGTGATTTACTTGCTCAGTGCTCCAACCAACAATCGATTAAACGTATTGATTAAATGCTCCTAGAATCGATTATGACATTAGTCACCTATCTCAGGCACCAGTCTCCCACAGGTACACCTGCCTTGTAGGACTTTTTTATTTTAATTTTAAATAATGGCTTTAACCAGTGGTTATCTAGCCAATGACGAGTAAAATTAGGTGAACAAATTTTGAGGTTATAAACTATGCCGAAGCCATTTCTTCAGCTTTCTCAATAAAATGTATAATGTGTACATTTTATCGCTTAATTTGGATTCTTGACGAGAACTTCAAAGGCCAGCCTTGGTTTCAACATTATCCGAAAGAATCCATATGCCGAATGTACTCGACATGATAAACTCTTCGGATCGCGTCGAAACCCTCGCAATTTTGCGTAATTGATACTATAACACTGTCCGTGACACTTTTTGCACTATATCACACCATTAAAACACAAAAAACACACATAACAGTATTATTAACGAATTACTAAAATTGCAATGAACCACCATTTTACAAGTTCGCGCCAAGAATCCTTGTAGGACTTATGTTGTTTATTATTTATACTATAGATAAGGTGTCACTCTGTGAGAAGAAATAAATAAATAAATAAACATTATTATTATTAATAGTTTGTATCAAAGACAAAAGGTTTGTTTGAATGTGGACTCAAATGTAGGTCATTGAGTTTTTTTAAGCAATTATAACATAAAACTTCAAAGAAAGGTAAATAACAAAACACAATGTAAAATGATAATATCTCCAAATGGATTTTTAATTTTCATCCTTTAAAAATTCTTAACATATATAAATATAAAATAATATAACATTTACCGGCAATCATATCGGTGCAAGGGCGCGCTACCAGCGCCTCCTAAAGTGTTATAACAGCATTTCCATCAGGTGCCCGCGTTGACGTCACATCAAATTAAGTTACTACAAGTTATTCGAATACATGACTGATCCAAATGTGCATCATCATCAGCCGGGAAACGTCCACCGCTGGACATAGGCCTCCTACATGGTATGCAACATCGACCGGTCCCGAGCCACCTGCATCCAGCGACTCTAACCAGGTCGTCGGTCCATCTAGTAGGGGGACGGCCTGGTAGACGTTTCCCGGTACGTGGTCGACACTCGAGAACCTTTACTCCCCATCGGTTATCGGTTTTTCGAGCGATGTGGCCTGCCCATTGCCAATTCAAATCACTGACTCGTCGAGCTATGTCGGTGACCTTCGTTCGTCTACGGATTTCCTCATTCCGGACCTTATCGCGTAGAGAAATTCCAAGAATAGCTAGTTCCATTGCTCCGTGCGTCCATACGTGCGTACCATATGTAAAAATGTACTGATAAATAATAATACAATAATTACTTTTGTATTTTAATATGTAATTTATTAAAGAGAAAGATTAATATACTACTACTATAATATAATACTAATTACTGTGTCGTCGGTAAACAGTTCCGGCCGCCTCAACCGTTTCAATGCAAAAAAATGAATATTACATTTCGACCATTGCTCATTTTGGAATTTCAATTTTATTTTCAAATACTATTGAAACAACTCTTTCCGGCTAATTCCGCAAGACACAGTTCACAAGAGAACCTTTCCTCAACTCAGTGTACTAATAAATGTCTATTTAAATTACTTTCTTCAGGAAATTTCTTATGACATGGTTCACAAGAGGACCTTTTCTCACCTGAGTGAATAATAAATGTCTATTTAAACTACCTTTTTCATAAAATTTCTTACGACATAGTTCACAAGAGAACCTTTTCTCGCCTGAGTGTATTAATAAATGTCTATTTAAATTACTCTTATGAGTAAATTTCTTACGACATAGTTCACAAGAGAACCTTTTCTCGCCTGAGTGTATTAATAAATGTCTATTTAAATTACTCTTTTGAGTAAATTTCTTACGACATAGTTCACAAGAGAACCTTTTCTCGCCTGAGTGTACTTCTTAATGGCTATTTAAACTACCTTTTTTATGAAATTTCTTATGACATAGTTCACAAGAGAACCTTTTCTCACCTTAGTGTAATAGTAAATGTTTATTTAAATTACTTTTTTGAGTAAATTTCTTAAGACATAGTTCACAAGAGAACCTTTTCTCGTCTGAGTGTATTAATAAATGTTTATTTAAATTACTCTTTTGAGTAAATTTCTTACGACATAGTTCACAAGAGAACCTTTTCTCGCCTGAGTGTATTAATAAATGTCTATTTAAATTACTCTTTTGAGTAAATTTCTTACGACATAGTTCACAAGAGAACCTTTTCTCGCCTGAGTGTACTTCTAAATGGCTATTTAAACTACCTTTTTTATGAAATTTCTTATGACATAGTTCACAAGAGAACCTTTTCTCGCCTGAGTGTATTAATAAATGTCTATTTAAATTACTCTTATGAGTAAATTTCTTACGACATAGTTCACAAGAGAACCTTTTCTCGCCTGAGTGTATTAATAAATGTCTATTTAAATTACTCTTTTGAGTAAATTTCTTACGACATAGTTCACAAGAGAACCTTTTCTCGCCTGAGTGTACTTCTAAATGGCTATTTAAACTACCTTTTTTATGAAATTTCTTATGACATAGTTCACAAGAGAACCTTTTCTCACCTTAGTGTAATAGTAAATGTTTATTTAAATTACTTTTTTGAGTAAATTTCTTAAGACATAGTTCACAAGAGAACCTTTTCTCGTCTGAGTGTATTAATAAATGTTTATTTAAATTACTCTTTTGAGTAAATTTCTTACGACATAGTTCACAAGAGAACCTTTTCTCACCTGAGTGTATTAATAAATGTCTATTTAAACTACCTTTTTCAGGAAATTTCTTACGACATAGTTCACAAGAGAACCTTTTCTCACCTGAGTGTATTAATAAATGTCTATTTAAACTACCTTTTTCAGGAAATTTCTTACGACATAGTTCACAAGAGAACCTTTTCTCGCCTGAGTGTATTAATAAATGTTTATTTAAATTACACTTTTGAGTAAATTTCTTATGACATAGTTCACAAGAGAACCTTTTCTCGCCTGAGTGTATTAATAAATGGCTATTTAAACTACCTTTTTCATGAAATTTCTTTTGACATAGTTCACAAGAGAACCTTTTCCTACCTAAGTGTACTTGTAAATGGCTATTTAAATGAGACCTTCGAGTAAATTTCTGATGACAAAATGCACACGAGAACCTTTTCTCGCCTGAGTGTATTAATAAATGGTTAGTTAAACTACCTTTTACAGTAAATTTTTTGTGACATAGTTCACAAGAGAACCTCTTCTCATCTACGTGACCTTGTATATGTATCATTAAATCATATTCAAGATTAAATGTCTCATGACATACATCACAACAAAACACAGCGCTGTCATCACATGTGGGCGCTGATGTCCGAGCGTGGTCTTCATGTGCAGACTCTGTCACAACACCTGCGGATGTGAAACATTACATTCAGTAACAATACGAGGTGGAGGAACATATGTGTGGTATCTGCTTCCTCATACAGATAGGATGATTCTATGAATGCCAAACAATAAAGCATATTAGGAGCAATAAAACATTCCAGTCTTAATTTAACAGCAACCATAACTTCGTTACAGCGAGGTTCAGTCTCAGTAATTGCGCAAGCGTCGGCGGGATGGGGAGTTGTATATTATGATTCAATACCACACATACAACAAACATACCAAAATTTAGCTTGTTACGACGCATTTAGTTTTTTTTAACTAACATAATGGTGACATATACATAGCACATACCGTCAGCAGGTTGTTCAGTCCGCGGGACAGCCTGCAGCACCACTGGTCCGATCACCATCTCCTCTTTAATATCATGCTCCGGGTACAGCTCTGAATAATGTTCCATCACCTCCTCTTCACTATCAACATGCTCTAGTTTGACAGCCCCTCCATCCATGACCCCTGGTGAATGTTCATATAAATGACCTCTTAGATTAGTCTGTTCATGTTCTTGGATGTGGTCTACTAAGCAGCGCTTGGTGGTGAACGATAGGTTACAATGATCACACACAAAGCTGTGATCACTTGTGGGTGCTGATGTGTGTGTGTGGTCTTCATGTGCAGACTCTGTCACAACACCTGCGGGTGTGAAACATTACATTCAGTAACAAGAGGAGGTTGTAGAGGTACAACAGAGATACTTTGTTCAGATAACAGACAGAATTGTAGTAATTCAATTATATTTGTTTGTTCAGCAGTCGGAAGAAGCAGCATTTTAACCTGACTAACCTAATTTCTTTAAAAATGTATACTTGCTTTATCTTAACAATTTTTACTGTACCACTCGTAATCTAATAACTAAATCTGTTAGCGCAAGGCTGCCTAACACAAGTATTTCTATATTTAAAAGGTAGTCTCTACTACTATTTATTGTAACATTTATAAGATTATGTAAATAAAACATTTTTTATTTTTTGACTTAGATTTTATGACAAGGTTAATTTTTTAAATTATTTTGTAATACTTGATGATGCAGTAGCATTCTATGATAATGATTAATCTGCCAATGATTAATTGATGATATCACAAAGAGCACATACCAGCAGCAGAATGTTTAGTCTGAGGGACAGCCTGCAGCACCACTGGTCCAATCACCATTTCTTCTTTAATCTCATGCTCCATATACAGATCAGATTTAAATTCCATCATCTTCTCTTTTCTAATTCCAACTGCTTCCTCATCTTGCTCTGCTTTGACTTCAGGTATTAGCTGCTCCCTCTTCAGAAGCTGTGTCTGAGTGTTGAAAAAACAAAACCTGATTTTTTATATAAAAGAAAGGTATTAGCCGTAGTATGAAAATTAAAATTTATTTTGGGGTGTTCGTTCATGTAGGTTACAACCTTTATATATTCTCGGAATGATCCCATCATGACCTTTCATTTGATACCAAACTTGATGTTTTAATATTTAATTTATTATTCTTTGGTAACACTAATGAGGACATTAGCCACCATTTTGGATTGTATGTGACATCATCATGAATGAGCAGAAAAACACCATGTTAGTTTAGGTCTTTAAATTCATTCATTTATTTAAAAAAAAAACAGTGTAACTGTGTGCGAAAAAAATTATTACAACTAATAAAATACCTTAAAAAATACCATAACTTTGCCAATAATATTAAAAATTTAACATTAATAAAAACATATAACAAGTCTTTTCATAATATCTAGTGCCTCATGCCAGGTTATTACAAGTCAGAAATCCTTAATGTTGTACAATTTTTTTTTCCAATAATAAAAGTCTAAGTTTATTTTTAAATACATTTGCACTTTTTATATTTTTTAAAACGACTGGCAGTCTGTTGAAAAGTAAAACAGCTTGATGCCTTGGACAATGCCTAGCAATGTTCAGACACGGTTCGGACACGGTGTGATTTAAACCTTTTCTTCTTGTATTAATACGATTCATCATTTCGTCTTCAGATTCAAATTTTGGTCTATTTTTAATAACATCAGTCAGTAACAATAAAATATAAAGACTAGGAGCTGTTAAAATCTCATATTTTCTGAAGTATTCCTCACATGACTCCCAGGGAGGAATACGGGCAATGGTTCGTATGGCTCTCTTTTGAAGGGCAAACGCTTTATCCATATTATATTTATAGCCATTTCCCCATTGCTTTATGCTGTATCGCAGTTTAGATTCTACCAAGGCAATGTAGACTGCTTTCAATTGATCAAACCTAAGTACATCTCTTAGGCTTCTTAATGCATAGCAAGAGGAACTTATGGAGCCTTCCAGAGCACTTAACTCAGCTTTCCAGTTTAGTAGTGCATCTATATAAACACCCAGAAACTTAACTTCGAGTACTAATTCTATTTTATGATGTTTTAAGGTTAAATGTAGTGTTTCCTTATTTCTTGCCGTTGAATTGAACAATATTGCGTTCGTCTTTTGGGAGTTTATATGCAAGTCGTTTGTAGTAAGCCAGAATTCGAAGGCCGATAGAGTGATATTTGCAGTCAGGTTTAGATCATCCAAATTAGCCCCTGTTACTACAGCATTCGAATCATCTGCAAATAATACTAGACTAGTATTTGGAACCTTAAGGGTAATATAATCTATTAGGTCATTCGTAAAAAGAATAAATAAGATGGGTCCTAAAATTGAACCCTGCGGTACACGTTTTTTGACATTCGTAAGTCCAGAAGTTTTTGTGATTTCTATCCCCTCATTATCAATACTTTTAATCTCTACGAACTGTCTCCTATTGCTAAGATATGATTTAAAAAGATTTAAGACGCTACCTCTAACACCATAATGTTCTAATTTTTGTAATAATATTATGTGATTTACCGTATCGAATGCCGAACTTAAATCCAGAAATAACCCTGCCACTTTCAATTTGCTATTAAGTTTATTTGTAATGTCATCAACCAAAGTATCTATGGCTTCAGAAGTTCCAACACCAATTTGTTATCCAAATTGTCTTTTGTTTAAAACTCCATGACAATGTAAGTGAGCTACTAGTCTAGTTTTTATGACTTTCTCAAATATTTTAGATAGTACCGGCAACAGAGAGATCGGTCTGTAGTTTTTAGGGTCTAGCTTACATTTTTTCTTGTATACTGGCAGTATTTTGGCAACTTTCAGCTGGTCCGGAAATAAACTCATTGAAATGCATTCATTGAAGAAAGATGCAAGCGTCTTGCTAAAAAGATCAATGTTTTCTTTAATAACCGTTATTGGAATGTCATCATATCCGCATGAAGGTTTATTAGCCATTTTACCTACAATAACAGTAATCTCATGGTCAGTTACAGCTCTGAACTTCATATTTTCTTGAACTTTGGGAGTGTGTTCTTCAAATCCAAGTTTGGGTTCGCGAGCCACGTCAGATCACACCACAACCTGGACTTAGATAATTGAGGGAGTCGCCGTCGCCGGACATGGCGAGGAGGACTATATATATATTTTTAGCGTAGAACGCGATATAAGTTTAAAAAAAAACAATTATGAACACCCTAACTTAATTTAATGAATTTTCTATTAACAAAAGAATCGACATTACAATTTTACTCACTAATTAATTGAGCAGTACTCTAAGAAAATAACAATAGATCACGGAACTATGAACAAACAGCAAAGAATGACTCGCGTGAGTTCTATCTAGTTGCCACGACCGTTGTCGACCGAGAAATGCGCTCGCAGGCAGGACAGCTCGCCTTTTATATGCTCGGTGCTCGGCGTAGCGCGACAAGGGGCCGCCGGGTGGGAGAATCAGCTAACACGGCCGATCCTGATGTTCGGGTCGTCCTCGGCCCGAGATACTGGGTGTCTCTGGTGCAGCGCCTTCTGGAACTGCCGGAAGCTCAGTGTCTTCGTCAGCGTCTAGTGAGGGCATGGATAGCCCAACACGAGGACTAGTAGTAAGGCCTGAAGGCCCAGTCTCGGATTCTTCTTCCTCGTCTGTGAAGTAGAAACCATTGTGAGAGAGTGTTTTAAAATACGTCCCTCATACATACATCATTCACGTAATCATCATCGTTCAAACGTCACTCTAGTAAATTGAAACGCCAATCTAAATTAAACTCTCATTCCATTCTTCGTCTCCTACAGAGATATCTCTATCTATGTGAAACATACCATCTTTCAAACAACCTGGCGTACTCGTGCAACTTAGCTTAGAGTAAAGGAAAATACAACTGATTACCAACACAACAAAGGAGATTACCATCCCTTTTTCTAATTAGCGACGTACGCTATAGGCTTTATGCGACGAACGCAAAGGCGACACACGCCAAGGCGACACACGCCAGAGCGACACACGCTAGGGCGACACACGCCAGAACGACACACGCTAAGACGACACACGCCAGAACGACACACGCTAAGGCGACATACGCCAAAGCGACATCATGCGACGAACGCAACGGACGACTCACGCTCGAAGAAAGCAGCGCAAGTCTCTGGACACCATTCCCCTCGCCACGGCACCATGTACTGCGCGGCTGCCTGCGTTGTCTTTCCATAGCCTCCGCTGAGCAGCTTTAGCTTGTAACGGCCGCTCGGCAAGACCTCTGTCACTTTGTAAGGCCCGCGCATTCCTGGGTCAAGTTTTCCCGTCATCTGCGAACTCTTAATCACAAATACGAGATCGTTAATATTAAACTGACGTGGAGCCCGCCGATGCCGGTTGGAGTATGAGTCTTGACTAGCTTGATTCTCTTTTAGAAGTTGCTTGGTCCTACTGCGAGATATCTCACGCAGAGATGTTCTATTCGGAGCTGCCCCTTCGATGGCTAGGTCGCGTACCAGGGAACGGATGACTGGGGTAGTACCGTTCGTACCGATGAGCAAGTTCATGGGTGACGTTTGTGTACTCTTCTGCTTGGTGATATTGAGTACGAGCTGAATCTTCCACAATGCTTTGGACCAGGATACGTCCTTGTAGTTGGCCTCCACTCGTATCATGTTCAGAGCTGTCCTTACGTATCTTTCGACTTGGCCATTGGAGTGATGCATCTCGGGAGTTATATAATGCAGATCACAACCTAGTTCGGATATCCATGCTACAAAGTCGTGTGATTCAAACATGCGCCCTTTGTCTGAGACTAGCAACTTAGGAACACCGAACAGCGAGACGGCTTGTGTCATGACCCTCTTGAGCTCACTTGCGTCCTGTCGGTAAATGGGATAAAGCAGACAGAATTTTGTAAAAGCGTCGACAATTATAAGGACAAACTTGAATCCTTCAGATTCTGGGAGTGGTCCTAAAGCATCCACATGCACCGTGTTAAATGGGACATCTGGTTTTTCCCATGAGGTGATGTTCTGTAGTGGTCCCCTTGGGACTCTCTTCTTAGAGATGCAGGTTAAGCAGTGTGATACATACTTTTGGACGAACTGTCGTAAGCCCGGGAACCAAAAGTGTTTCAGAATTAAGTCCAGAGTCTTGTCCGCTCCAATGTGCTCGTGTTCATCATGGAAGATCCTAAGAAGACTTAATCTGTGGCCTTTTGGTATAAAACAGAGGAGTCTAGATTCTTCTCCAATGGGTGTGTACTTATAACAGAGTACATCACCTTGAAGTACATAGCGGTTGGCGTCCACCTCACCATTCTGCAGTTTCTGACGAAGTTCCTGTGTCTCGTTGTCGGCTTCTTGCGCTATTTGTGCCCAATTACGAGGCCTGGAGATTTGATTTACCTTAGTCACCACAGGATTGCGGCTCAGGTAGTCAGCATGCGGTATGAGCACTCCCTTTCTATATTCAATAGTGAAGTCAAAGTCCTGCAGGTAAATCCACCAGCGAGCCACTCGAGGGAGTAAGTCTTTCTTGCGCTCAGTGGACTTCAGTGCGTTGCAATCGGTAACAACGACGAACTTCGTACCAACTAGGTAATGTCGGAATTGTTGAAGAGCCTTTACTACCGCGAGCGTTTCGAGCTCGTAAGAGTGGTATCTGCTCTCAGCCCCCTGTGTGACCTTGCTGAAGTAGGCTACTACTCTTTTCTTATTATCAGGGTGAGTTTGTAATAGCACCGCTCCATAGCCGGCGCTGCTGGCATCCGTGTGAACTTCCGTGGGAAGTTTAGGATCGTGTATAGCCAGGACGGGTTCGGTGGTAAGGTGACTGATCAACTCTTGACGTACCTTTTCTTGTTCAGGGCCCCAGTTGAACTTCACGTCCTTCCTCGTAAGGTAGGCGATACAGGAGGTTTTGGTGGCGTAATCTTTTATATATCGGCGAAAATACCCAGCAAGTCCAAGGAGCTGTCGCACCTGCTTTACGTTTTGAGGTGGCGGAGTGTTGACAAGGGCCTCAATTTTTCGCGGGCTCGGTCGTACCTGACCCTGACTGATAACTCTGCCTAAGTATTCAACCTCAGTTGTCATAAAGGAACACTTCTTTAGATTGATAGAGAAACCTGCTCGAGTGAGTGTCGTCAGTACTTTACGTAGTAAGTCAGTGTTATCAGAGATGCTATTGCTCATCAGCAAAACGTCGTCAATATAGACCAGGACGTTGCCTTCGTCAATCAGGCTGCGTAGCGTGTTATTGATTATCCTCTGATAGACAATCGGAGAATTAGCTAGTCCGTAAGGCATTTTCAAGTATTCAAAGTGCTCCTCCGGTGTTACAAAGCCAGTGAGGTGAATGCATTCCTCTTTGATGGGGATCTGATGAAACCCAGTGGCCATATCGAGGCTGGTAAAGAATTTATAGCTCCCTAAACGATCGATATGGTCGTCGATCAAGGGAAGTGGGTACCGGTCTTTAACTGTAACCCGATTTAGTGCTCTGAAGTCGACACAGAGCCTGTCCGAGCCGTCGCGCTTTTTGACTAAGATAATGGGACTCGCGTACTCGGATTGTGACTTGCGTATGATGCCCTTGTCCAATAGATCTTTGGTGATCTCCCTAACCTTTATCTTCTCTTGGTACGAAAGTTTGTACGGTCGATAGACGACAGGCGTAGGACTAGTGAGTTTAATCTCCATTTCGCCCGTTTTGACAGTAGTAGCAGCGGTACCGGAAATGAGAAATTCGGAAAAATCGTTTATTACTGTCATTAAAGCATCGCGGCTCTCACCGACGAGAGGCGTGTCAACTTGCACGGAGGAATCTACCTGAATCCTATTCACGTCGGCCCGACCGTTGGGGGAGCGTGTAAGATATTGGTTATCTTTAGTGCGTATGTACGTCACACCGTCGCGATTCAAAACGTCAGTCCCGATTACCACTGGATTATTCATGTACAAGGATGGTACGACAACGAGGTCCACCTCTAAGGAAATGTTAGGTAATTCTATTGTGACAGTAACGAACGACGTAGCTACTATTTCTTTCTCACTAATTCCTTTCAAAACGCAGTGCCTCGGCTTAGGTTGGCAGGGAAGATATTTTAATACGTCAGCCGAAATGAGGGAAACGTTAAGTGCGCCACTATCGATAAGTATGTCCATCGGAACACCCTGAACCACACCCGTAGTAACGTCTGCACTTGTCGACGAGTTGCCTAATTTATCGGTACAAAGGTTAACATTGCGTTGACTACGAGCTTTGGCAAAGCAAGTCGTCTCTGTGTGCCCGGGCTTTTTACAAAACGTACAGGTATTTGAATTCGGTTTAGGGCTAGGAGAACTAGTAGAAGGAGGTTGCGATTGTTTTTTCTTGCATTCGCGGCTCACGTGCCCCCTTAGTCCGCAATTAAAACACTTCAAGTCAGACTTAGAGGAAGTATGCGGATGCTTTTTATGAGGCTGTTGATTGACTTGTTTCACGTGGCTTGGTTTAACGTAAATAGATAAAAACTGTACTAAGTTGTTTGGAGACAAATTTGCATTTGCTGCAGCCGCGCGCACCTGAGGACTGTCGATTCCACGTATAACGATAAGTGTTCGTAACTCGTCACTAAGTCCCTCTACTATTTTTAAACGTAATAACGTACGACGAGCATATTCTGCATACGTTGGATATTTGTCTGAGGTGGAGTTCATGGCACTATAAAGGATGTTAGCGTAATCCAACCTACTGGGACAAAGTGGCTGGAATTCCTTTTTAAAATTTGACCACGTGCGGTCATTTGTCACCCATTCTGACAACCAAATCTTTGCATCGCCTTTAAGGCAAGAAGCCACGCGTGACAAGGTTTCAGGGTCACTCCAACCGTTAGCCTCCCTCGCACGGTCAACTTCATCACACCAAGACTTAATGTTGGTGATTGAAGGGTCAAAGTTAGAAACAAAATAATTTTGGGACCTAGTTGGTTGGGTTGATTTAACTGCCTCGATTAAAGCCCTAGTAAATGCAATAATTTCTGTGGATTGAGTCGTCACGTTAGAATTAATCAAAGAATGCTTGTGAAGGAGGGGTGTTTGAAGTGAATCCCCAGAAGAATCCCCCAAACCACTACTTGCATTAGTTTCTAGGTGGTCGCTAACCACAGCCGAGGTAGAAGCACAAGCCCCGTTATTTTCTAAATTATTGGGTCCGGAATTTTCTGTGCTTATGGAGACGTGAGTTTTAGATAACGACGGTACAACGCACCGCGAGTCCCCTTGCGAAACGTGGGAGCAACGATCAACGCTTGGTTGCCGTGACGGTGACGTAGCGCGTGCACGAGAACGACCGCACGACCGACGAGAGTCCCGTCTCGCTCTATAATTGCTTGTGGACCGCGACCGTGTCACCCGTTTATCCCGTGAACGATACCGCGCACCACTACGCGAGCGGCATTGCACCTGACTACGCGAGGCACCTCGCGAATGAGCGCGATGACGCAATGTCCGAGAACGCCCCCTGGCCTCAGCTCGCCCGCGCGCGCACGAAATACCCCGCGATCTACCCCGCAACACCCGATCACGCGAGCCATTCCTAACGCGGGACCGCGCACGTCTACCATTTCGCGACGTATTTCTTAAACGCGACCTTGAACGCCCAGAAGACTTGTCTCGACTACGAGACATTTTTGAAGGTAGTTAAAAATTTATGGACAAAACAATGAGCAGGTTGCAATGTCAATTCTTTACTTTGTAGGCGTCGTCTTTTATCCCACTTCTGATTTTAGCGTAGAACGCGATATAAGTTTAAAAAAAAACAATTATGAACACCCTAACTTAATTTAATGAATTTTCTATTAACAAAAGAATCGACATTACAATTTTACTCACTAATTAATTGAGCAGTACTCTAAGAAAATAACAATAGATCACGGAACTATGAACAAACAGCAAAGAATGACTCGCGTGAGTTCTATCTAGTTGCCACGACCGTTGTCGACCGAGAAATGCGCTCGCAGGCAGGACAGCTCGCCTTTTATATGCTCGGTGCTCGGCGTAGCGCGACAAGGGGCCGCCGGGTGGGAGAATCAGCTAACAATATATATAAAGAAATAATACTTAGAAGGACAACAGATGTCGCTGCCACCTTCATTGCTTGTCTGTCAGTATAACAGAATTTGGTTTACTAAAGATGGCGAATGTGCTGTAGTGAGGTTATAAAACCGAAAGTTGTATTACGACGAAATTAAATAGTTGAAGTGTAAAGTGGGAATCGACATGCCAATAAATAAACTTTAAATGTCGTTTCTTTGTTTTTCAGGTATGTAATTAGTGTATAAGACTAAATAAGTTTAGTTTGAGATGTAAACTTTTGGGTAAATAAAACTTTGTTTTTCAGAGCAACATATTACGTTTATTTCCGGCGGATTCCTAACAATCCTTAAGAATTGTCTTATAAAACGACATTTCTAGTAAAATAAACCATGGAAAAGTTAAGATTTACGTTCGCAATATTAGGGACGGGCACGGAAGGAAAAACAAATACAATATGCATAACCTCAATCGAGGTACCCGATGGCCGTGTTTTTGAAGTTCCTGACGACCTGAAACCTGCTAGTAAACACACTGCTATTACGGCTACGGATGTATTCGGAAAAGTAAAAAACTCATTAAAGAAAAGACACGAAACAAGGAAATTATGGATCCCGGTAACTACGGAGTTAAGAAAAATATACTTGGACGAAGGTGAAAATGTTCAGTTTGGTGATAAATATTTGGACGAGATTATAAATGAAACGAAAATCTCAGAAAATAACAAGGATAATAAAGAACCTGGAAATCAAAACTTAGGAAAAATAGCAGAACGGTTTTTACTGGAGAAATTTTCTGGAAAAACAACAAATGTTGAGCAATGGATTAAGGAATTTGAGAATGAATGTAAAAGATTTGAAATGATACAGGACAATAAAAAAATTGAAATGTTAAAACATCTATTGGATAAACAATGCTTGGACTGGTACAACAGCATGGTAATAAAGTTTAGCATTGATTCGGACTGGACAATTTGGAAAAATAGTCTGTGTGAGTCATATGGAAATAAAGGTTGGTCCCAGATAAAATACGCACTCGCATTTAAATATCAAGCGGGTTCTCTAATAGAATATGCCACCAAAAAAGAAAGGCTACTCCTAGAGGTAAATAAACAAACTGACTCACAGACAATGATCCATCTCATTGTAATGGGTTTACCAGATTTCATAATGGACAAGATTGATAAAGGAAAAATAACTTCCACCACAAGTCTTTACAATGAACTTGGAAAATATGAGCATACATTGAATAAAAAAACTTACTATAAAACAAAAACAGGAGCTGATAAAATCAAACCCTGCAAGATCTGTGAAAAATTAAGCAAAGGTTTTCATCCCGAAGAAAAATGTTGGTTTAAACAGACAGGTGACCATGAAAACAAGAAAAATTATAAAAACATAAACAATGTGTTGCTAGATGCAGAATTGAGTGATGATGATCAAAAAAACGCATAGTTACACCATTGATTAAAGTCAAACTAATACTAAATGATAAATTAGAAATTTTGGGAATATATGACCCAGGTTCTAACGTGTCTCTAGTTAGTTCAAAATTATTAAAACTGAAGAAATCACAAAAGAAAAATAATACCAATGCTAAATTGGTAACAATTAATGGTGTAAAAAGAGCAAAAGGTTTGACAAATTTGAAAATAAAAATTATGGAAATAGAAAAAAATATGGATGTATACATAGTGGATGGAAAAGAATTTAAGTATGATTTCCTAATAGGACTAGACATCAGTGGCGAAGGGTCCATACAACCCGATTCCCATCGGCTTACCTTTCAAAAATCCTTTCCACATATCATTAATGTAATGTACTATTAACTTTTATACGCTCAAAATATTACTACAAGAAACGCCTGCGCGAAATTAAAAAGCAATACAAAAAACGCCTGCGCGAATTAAAAAGCAATATCTATCAGTGGCGAATGGTCCATACTCGTACAAGCCGTTTCCCACCGGGTTACAGATATTATCTATAAATTGTCAAAGCCCGCCAAAACTATACCACAGTTCCCGTGTCAACTAATGCTCTGTCTCTTACGCTCTCGTAGTAAACGTCGCTTTTTATTTCACGAAATAAGCCGGCCGGTCTTCGGCATACTCGATTTCTTCTCTTTCGAACGCCTTATGCGGAGCGAGATAGAGAGTTATAATACGAGTAATTTCAAAACTATAATTTTTAGGAGAAAATACATCGCCAATGAGACATTTATTCTAGCAAGTTAATAGTGTTATAACAATGCAAAATTTAGAAAGTAGTATTTTGATAGTATGTTTCATCGCGAGTCACATTGTTTTATTTAGGCGTATTTGCGTGTGATTTGTTCAGTTTGAAATAAACAACTTTAGTACGCGTGAATCATGAATGCTTGTTAGTACGTGATTAAATGCTCCTAGGTTAGTACTATCGATGTTTTTTATGTGACGGATTAGAAAGTATTTCACTTAGTTCGAAGTTCATGTGCCGTTTTTTGTGTTTATAAGGTGATTTACTTGCATATTTCGTTTAATACGGTGAGTTTTGTGTGCCATTATGGCTTTAATTCGTATGGAATGCTGCCTAACTGACTACTTGCTCATCATCTTCCCATTTGAAGAAATACTGAGAATTTCTGAAGCCGAATTTGAATCACGCGGTAAGCATTTTTTTTTGGATCGGCTTCCCTTCGCCAAAATTCCACCCTTCGCCACTGCTAGACATAATAAAAGAATTTAAGTTAACTCAAGATGAAAACTTGGTAATCAGTCAAAAACCAGAAAAAATATCAATGGAAAAAGAAAAACAAAAAACTACTTCCGTAACACCTGATAACAATATAAATTCACTTTCTGTGAATTTTAATGAACACATGAAGACAGAATTTTACACAAATATAAGCCATTTAAATGAAAACCAAAAATGTGACATAAACAAACTTATTGAAAAGTATAAATCAAGCTTTGCAAAGGATAAATATGACATTGGGACAGTGAGAGACTATGAAGCCCGAATAGACTTGCTTGTGGATAAATATTGTAGCAAACGACCTTACAAATGTTCTATACAAGATAAGAAAGAAATTGAAGAACAAATTGGGAAATTGCTTGAGAAGAATCTCATAGAGGAATCATACAGTCCCTTTGCTGCACCAGTGACCTTAGCTTTTAAAAAAGAGGAACAAAGAAGATCCAGATTATGCATTGACTTCAGAGATTTAAATAAAATAGTTATCCCACAAGCTCAGCCATTTCCGTTAATTGAGGACTTAGTAATAAAGACAAGAAATTGCAATTTTTTTTCAACCTTGGACATAAACTCAGCATTCTGGTCTATCCCGCTACGCATTGAAGACAGAAAGAAAACTGGCTTTGTCACACAAGAAGGCCATTATCAGTGGACCTGTTTACCATATGGATTAAAAACTTCATCAGCGATATTTCAAAGGATATTAAGTAACATACTAAAAAAACATGGATTAACTGAATTTACAGTTAACTATATTGATGACATCTTAGTCTTTTCGAATTCTTATACTGAACATATCAATCATTTGACGCAATTATTAGAGGCGATAAAAAAGAAGGTTTCCGGCTTAAGTTCACTAAGTGTACATTTGCTTCAAGTTCAGTAAAGTACCTTGGCCATGTGATACAAAATAACACAGTGCGACCAGTGGCAGATAACTTAGTTTCTATAAGAGAGTTCCCAACACCGAAGACTCAAAAAAATATCAGAGTTTTTGGGAAAAATAAATTTTTATCGAGAATACATACCAAACAGTTCCATTATTTTAGAACCACTGCATAAGCTACTCAGAAAAAATCAAAAGTTTGTTTGGTCAGCAGATTGTCAAAATTCATTTGAAGAAATAAAGAAATTAATGTGTTCACACCCCATCCTGGAAATTTTTGATAAAGATTTGCCAATAAGAATATACACTGATGCGTCTTTGGAAGGAATTGGAGCTGTTTTAAAACAAATACAGCCAAACGGAGAAGAAAAGCCAGTAGCTTACTTTTCGAAAAAGCTCAATGACGTACAGAAGAAGAAAAAAGGCTATCTATTTAGAATGCTTGGCCATTAAAGAAGCCATACAATATTGGCAGTATTGGTTAATAGACAAGTCACTTATAGTTTATTCTGATCACAAGCCGTTGGAAAATTTAAATATAAAATCTAGGCCTGATGAAGACCTGGGAGAATTAACCTATTACTTGTCACAATATAATTTTAAAATAAAATATGCACCAGGCAAAGAAAATTTAGAAGCCGATTGCTTAAGCAGGAACCCTGTATTAGATGCAAATGCATATTTAGAAGAACAATTAAAAATAGTAAATTTAATAAAACTACAGGAAGTACTTACAGACCAAGAAAAAAATAAGGACATTCAGAAACATAGAAACATTTTAATAAATAGACACAATATATATTATAAGAAAATAAAAAAAAGAGAAAAAATAATATTGTCAGAAGAATTTAGCCTAAAACTAAATAAAAAAGTGCATGAAAATATGTGTCACATAGGTATAAGACAATTACAGGCAAAAATTGGAAAACAATATACGGCAAAAAATATGTCAAGAAATATTATTAATATATGTAAAAACTGCGAGGTGTGTATAAAGAATAAAACACGAGGACAAGTCAAATATGGTTTAATGTCGCATTTAGGACCTGCAACTAAGCCCTTCGAAATCGTTTCGATTGACACCATTGGCGGATTTGGTGGATCACGATCCACAAAAAGATACCTTCACCTCCTAGTGGATCATTTTACAAGATACGCATATATAGTAACCTCGAAGACGCAGAATGCAAAGGACTTCATAAAACTAATAAATAATGTAGTAAAAGATTTTGAAATTGGCATAGTTCTGTCTGATCAATACCCGGGAATAAACTCCAAGGAGTTCAAAGACTTTTTAAATGCAAAATCAATACAGCTGGTTTTCACAGCCGTAAATGCACCATTCTCAAATGGTTTGAATGAGAGACTTAATCAAACTTTGGTGAATAAAATCAGATGTAAAATGAATGAAAAAGGGAGTACTATGGCTTGGACAACAATTGCACATGATTGTGTGAACAAATATAACAATACTGAACACACAGTCACTGGTTTCACACCAGGATACCTTCTGAATGGCTCAGATGATTCATTGCTGCCAAACGAATTAAAACTAGAAAAAGCAGTAGATGATTGGATTAAAGACAAAAAACTTACACATGAAAATTCAATTAAGTCACATAATTATAATAAAATGATAAATGACAAAACTAGAACATATCATAGATTCAATACAGGTGATATGGTATATGTGGAAAATGGACACAAGTTAAACAGAAAAAAACTAGACGCATTAAAGATTGGACCTTTTGAAATTAAAGAAAAAATTTCAAATTCTATATATAGAATCAATACAGGTCACAAGAAGCTGGAGTCAAATCTTTTTCACATTACAAAGCTCGTTCCAGCACCTGCATAAACATGAAAATAATACTACTGATCGCAGACAGTTTGAAAATTTTCTACTGTGGTGAGAAAACTTTCTTCTCAGGGAGGGGAGATATAAAGAAATAATACTTAGAAGGACAACAGATGTCGCTGCCACCTTCATTGCTTGTCTGTCAGTATAACAGAATTTGTTTTACTAAAGATGGCGAATGTGCTGTAGTGAGGTTATAAAACCGAAAGTTGTATTACGACGAAATTAAATAGTTGAAGTGTAAAGTGGGAATCGACATGCCAATAAATAAACTTTAAATGTCGTTTCTTTGTTTTTCAGGTATGTAATTAGTGTATAAGACTAAATAAGTTTAGTTTGAGATGTAAACTTTTGGGTAAATAAAACTTTGTTTTTCAGAGCAACATATTACGTTTATTTCCGGCGGATTCCTAACAATCCTGAAGAATTGTCTTATATATATGTATATAGTTTAGGTATGAGGGAACAGGTGAACATACACACATACAAAGTTTGCTAATATCATCCCTCCTTTGAGCTTCACCGTAGTCATGCAAAATGAGTAAGGGTCCATTCAAATGCCTGCCCAGCACGAAGCCAAGTTGCGGGAAGTACTTTGTTTACAATTGTTTTGTTTTTGTCTTGTATACTCAAAAAATTTATATATAATCTCATAATTTTTATTTCCTAATGCTGTCTGTGAACATTTTATCTCTAGTTCTAAGTTTTCTCATTAAGTGAAATATAATTTCTTTAGAGAATAAATCTCTTTAACCACAATTGTTTTGTGCATTCAACTGTCCATGTGACTAGTAGATGGATATGTCTACCTAGAGCAGCGTTCACAACTTTATATGGCCACGGAACACTCAATAAATCTCTTGCGTTTTAAGTAACCTCTCCCTCACCAACCGTCGTCCTATGACTTTAAACGAATATTACATGTAAGTAAATAAACAATACTTATGCATGCAATGGTTATACTTTATTTGGGGTGCTCTAAAACCGCCTCCGTGATCTAATGGCTTCGGAGGTCCCGGGTTCGATAACCAGTGGGAGTGACTACCGTTACTCGGCTCGGTAGATGATAAGTCTGCCGCCAAACAGCAGTGTTAGTAGCGCTGTTTTGTTCCGGTACGAAAGGTAAAGTCTGGGTGGCCATATCGTTATTAACCTCAGAGGAATTATAGGTTATTTAACATCAGATAAGATGAAGGCCAAGTGCAAACCCATTATAATAACATAAAAGGGGCGCTCACGCGAAGTTTTGGTTATGGTGCACAGAACAGCGCCCACTTTTGTACACCGAAGCCCTAAATCCTAATTACATATAAATATCACTTACATGAAACTTCATCACATCAATCAGCACGACAAAACACTTGCGAAGTGACATTTTGTTTGTTTTCGACATTGTTGTTAGTTATCGAGGAATTAGTAACGTAAATGTTTATTTATATTCGCTTGGGAGGAAATAGCTTGATCACTGAGCAAGTAAATCACAGCTTGATCACAAACTCTTTAGGTTTTAACTTAATTTTACTCTTTCTTTGCACAAACTATAGATAGCTGTGGAGCCTAGTTCTTCAACTGTCACTTGTCACTGTCAGGCCTGCGTCAGGCGCGGGCGCGCGTGATTGGTGGGTGAAATAGACGGGACGGGAGAGTGCGTTCGGGTACGCGTTACTAGCAAGCTGCTCGCTTGACTCCAGCAGGCCTACTACGACCTTATACACAATCGGCCGCAATCCTTGCTTCTCAGTTGACGATGCCTAAACTGGCCGACTTTATTTCGTACCATGACATCCTTAAAGATGAACTGAAATTGGAAGGATTGACCAGGTAGATGATGAATTAAAATGTCAAAAATCTACAATTTTGTCTTTGGTTTACAATTTAGTGAGAGAGATAAACATATACAAAAGTCCGTTGGAGAAAGTGAGACGAAAGAGAGATATCCTCTCTCCACGACCGTTCTAAAACACAATACTAATAATTTCTCTCTTAAATAAAGAATCTCAATTAGGCAAAAATTACATAATAAATAATTATATCTCAATTTAATATGTAAATCGGTAAATATTTTTGCTTAATTTTTTTAAATATTTCTTTAATATCATTGTAAAACCAATTTTATAATAACAAAGCATGGTTTTGAACATGACAATTGTAAAATTTGGAATTTGAACTGTCTTTGACAGAACCTTGTCATAAATTAAAAACAATAATTTCGTGCGTCGTTTTACTTGAAAACCTTTATGTGTATTATTGTGTATTAAATACACTAGTTAAAGTTTAAGTTGAGAGTGGAAATCATATCGTAATTATGGCGTAAGACAGCAGAGAGAGGACAAGTTGGAGATCCGGAGTCTGCCATAATGGACCAAAACCAGAGGTATAAATTATGGATTATATAAAACTAGCAGTAGTCAGTGACATCTAAAATATCTGTAAAAATATTATACATATTTTATATTATTACAAAACTTCAATAGAAAGGATTTATAAAATTACTAGGTATTTAAGTGTGATTACTTTTTCAGCAATTGGCAAGCACCAGCACATCACCGGACACACCCTTGTTGCTTGTTGTTGAGAACGAAGAGTATGTACCAGAAAATATTTTACAATCGGAAATAAGTCTTGAAGAACAAGAACCAGCGGCTGTAGGAAATATAAGTTTTGATGCTGATGGTGCTCAAGGAGAAACCACAAGTCACTCAGGTGCAGGAGTTGGTGGGTTAAGGGGTGGAAGAACTATCCAAAGACGTAACCGTCGCATGTTTACGGCCGAGGCTGCACGACGACTTCTGGTGGAAAGTTCC
This sequence comes from Carcina quercana, assembly GCA_910589575.2. NCBI lineage: Eukaryota > Metazoa > Arthropoda > Insecta > Lepidoptera > Depressariidae > Carcina > Carcina quercana. Next base: position 6,600,560 of record OU342455.1, on the reverse strand, counting down.
CAGCGACGGACAGAACTAGAGCAAGCGAACCATGACACATTACAGCGTCTAGCCAATGCTGCGGAAGGTATAAATGAAACTTTGAGACAAATATTAGCAAGGTAATTTAATAAGTTTAAACTTATTGAAATAAACTAAAATACTAGATTGTACAGAGTTAAGTCACTTATTAACCGACTTCAAAAAAAGGAGGTTATCAATTGGACCTGTATGTATGTAATATTTCCAGAACTGCCCAGTTTTCGCATATGTTAGTCTATATCAGGTTCTAAACAAGTGCCAAATTTCAAAAGTGTATGTATATTGGTATGTTTGTCCTAGCATATCCCTGAAACTTCAAGTTCGATTTAAATAATCCTTTTTATGTTGAACTAGGTATTGTTCAACTTACAGAAAACTGCAAGTTTCATCAAAATCAGTTCAGTAGTTTTTGAGATAGGGAATGTGTGTATTAGACAGCTGACTTACAAGCATGTTATTCTATAAGCGTTATTTATTTGAAAGCTAGTGCTTCCCTTTTGGTACCATTTCAATTTGGTCAAGTTCTGACAACGGCATCCTTGAGAAAATATAAATCTTAATTTTGCCTTAATAAAAGTAGAGTTGAAGTCGGTTTATAGTAATTTTTTAACGCGTTTTTAGTTTCAGATCTATCCACGGCGCAGCCGCAGCTTCCAGGTAACCAGAATCACCTGCAAATAGGAAAATATACACTTCAGTACATTAACATCATCACAATTTTAGTCATTACTCATAAACAAACGTGTTTTCTGTGGCCAAAACGATAGTTCAGAATATTTTTGTTATACAACTTGTTTATATAATAATTAGTTATATCTGATTTTGTTGATTTTGTCCAATAAATAATTTATAATAATAGTTTTTGTAAGATTATTAATTTATTAGAAATACCAGTTTGTGTGTAGGCAGTAAAGTTAGTCCGCTGCTGGTCACTATTATAGTTTATAAGGAAACCACTCGAGTCCAAAAATATGTATCCACTTTTGTACCATATCACAGTCACAATTTATTTTTCCTATGCAGCGTGTTGAAAGAAACATAAATTAAAGGTAAATGTGACATGGTACAAAAGTGGATACATATTTTTGGACTCGAGTGAACAATCAGTAAAGTTAGTCTACTGCTGGTCACTATATAGTTTATTAGATATAAAAATTTGTGTACAGCCTGCATGGTTTGTGGCCAATATATAGTTTATTAGAAAGTTTATTTTTTTAATTTTTTTTAAAAGTTTTGTTCAAGCCAAAGTTTTCAGCAATTAAAATCACAAAATCTAAATAAAACAATGTGTTCTATATAATGAGTTTGTGTTTTCTACTCCACTTGTATTTTTAACCCTTACAAATTCACTATTGTATTAAAGGTGCGCACAAAATTCGATTTTACATTAAATTCAATAATACCCTACACCACAGATGTGCCTAACCTAAGGGTTCCATAGAAAAGTCTGAGGTTCTTCAAATCAATTAAAGTTATTGAACGACATTAGGTAATTTTACTGAGATTAGAAGCTTTGAATTCTAACACCCTATTAAATATTTCAATTTGATAGCTCTAACAGTCCCTGTCCCAATAGTTAACATACCTACTCGTAATAGCCACAGAGCCTCATTATTACTGAGGCTTGCTAGGTGATTCTGAAGCTGGTGAATGGACCATATAAATGAGTCATGGGTGGCCCGGCCCCACCATGACTGGCATCCACACTTATTATCTCCATGTCAGCATTGCATATCTGAAATAATATATTATAAAATTTTATTTTATAATATTTTATAATATATGCAAATAAGTATGTACATTTCATACAAGTCATTAAGCCATCTTACCAATTGCACATTCAAGGAGTGATAGTTCTTGTGACAAAAAAATCTTTATTCATGTTCTTTTGGGCGAACTATTGCCACATGTCTTCCATCTATGCAGTCAATAACACGCAGGGGCGTAGCTACCGCCGTATTTGACGTATCAATTATACGGGGCCCCCGGGCCACGGGGGCCCCCAAAGTGTGTAAGGAAAAAGAATAAAAACTTTCTAATTTATTTTATTTTACAAATGACAAAATTCTATAAAGCAATTCCTTCCAGTTACAACCGCAACGGCAGAAAGAAGTTTTTCAAAATTAAAACTAATAAAAAATTACTTAAGAAATTCGATGGGACAAGAACGGCTGTCAGACATCTCACTATTGTCCATAGAGGCAGAAACTTTAGAAAAACTAAAATCATCATCAGCCATAAATGATTTAATAAATCAATTTGCCGAAAAAAAGGCAAGGAGAGTGAATATTTAAAATTCGATTTTTATTTGTAAAATGGGTAAATTATGTGATTAATAAATATTTCTTCTCACAATATTTTTTTTCTTTTGTGAAAAATCTTTACCTCCATATAAGGGCCTCCAAAAAAAATTTTATACGGGGCCCCGACAAGGCACGCTACGCCACTGCTGGGATCCCAAATTTATTATAAAACCTGAAAATTGCAAATATTTGTTTTAAATTATCACTTTACTCATATTTAAAAAATCATTCATCATCATCAACAGACTATACAATATATGTCCCCACTGCAGGGGCTCAGGCCTACTCTCCTACAGAAGTGTATGGGCCATAGTCCACCAAGGTTGGTAAACTTCACGCACACCTTTAAATTTCTTCTCAGAAGTTTACAGGTTTCCTCACTGTGTTTTCCTTCACCGATAAGCCAATGGTAATAATTTTTATCATTCTTACAAAAATCCAAATAACAAATTGGAACTCGTTGGTAGGAGCTACGATCGAATCCAGACTTCGGTTGCTCAAGGACTGACACTTTACCCTGAGCTACCATCTGAGCTTCATCATGGCTAAATAATTCATATTATATGTTAAACTCACCGTAGTCTATTCATACTCCGCTCTTGTAATGTTTGTGGGAATTTTATCTATTCCTGTCGCATTTGTGACTGGTTCAAAGCAGCAGTTACCTGTGCCAGAACAGATGAAACAGTCTGTTGTGAAATTGATAAGCCACTTCCCATTCCTGTTGGTCTCTGATATGAACCGTGGCTATAAAATGATAATGCTATAAGAACCTGCAAAATAACATCAGAATGAGATGTGTTACTTAAAATAGAAGCCAAAAAAAACTCCTCAGAGAAAAGCTATTACTAAAACACAAAAAAGTGCTCACTTTAGTTTCAATACTAAGGTCCGATGATTTCGACGGTCGCGATAAAAATGGATTAAGTTCCTCGCACAAATTCACCGCCATATCTGGAGTTAGACGATATTGTTTGATGAATTCAGTATCGCTTAAATCAAAAGGATCATTTAGCTCCCGAACGAGACGGCGGCGATTTCTTATATTGGTATTATTTAAATTATTGTCCATTTCTAAAAAATTCGAACAATTCATGTTTTCACGCACGGATATTAAAATACAATTTAGAATATTCAACGAATTGCTTCACTTTAAAAAAACTGCACTAAATATGATATATAAAATAAAATAAGAAAATATTTATGATCTTGATTAATCAAACCAAAATGCACAAAATTAACCAAAAGTCTAAGGGCTAGCGCGCACTGGTGACTTTTGTCACCGTGACTGTTTCGTCACTCACATCAAGTCTATGAGTATGTATGGAGGTGCGCGCACGTTACGACGTGACAATTGGGTGACATTTTTGTCCGCCGACCAGCGGACAAGCCCGTGACGAAACTGTCACCGCGCCGCTAGGTTTTTATAGCAGCGCGCGCACGGGCGACAAAATTGTCACTCAACACGTAGTTCTTCCGCCATTTGCATTCGGACCGTCGTCTTTAGCGAACGCAAAATGGCGTCAACGTCTACGCAAAACGTGAAAGTGCATGAAGAGGATATCGATAATGATTTACTTATTGAAGAAGTTGAAAAAAGAGCAGCAATTTACGATAAAAAGCTGAAAGAGTATTCAGATTCTATATTGAAAATTAAAGCATGGGATGAAATCAGTCGTATAATATTTTCTACAGTTTGGGGTACGTTGTCGTCACAAGAAAAAACTGAAGCTGGTGAGTATCTTTTTATTTTTAGTATTTGTAGCTAAAACAACAGTTGTACAAAAAAGTGAAATTCAGATTTTGTCATATTGCCATGACACAGCCCCTTGTGGTGAAGTAAAGTAATTCGCAAAATAATTACGTATATTTGCTGCTGATATGGTTCTGTCTGATGGATTTGTTGCAATACCTTTTAATGGACAATCGTAAACAGTGTCAGTAAATTGAATGCCATCTCTGCACCGTACAAAATTATGTAAAATACAACATGTTTTTACTATTATATCAGCAAAATCAAGACTGACGTCAAGGGGCCTGTGCAAAATTCGCCATTTGTTACAAAGTATACCAAAAGTGCATTCAACCATGCGTCGTGCCCTAGTGTGGCGATAGTTGTAAATTTTTTTCACAGTAGACAATGATTTTCTTGCATATGGTCGCAAAATATGCCTCGACAAGCCAAATGCCTCATCAGCGACCAAACAAAATGGCATTTTTTTTCCATTTTCATCATATGGCAAATTACGATCATCTGGTATGCTCAATTGATTTTGCTGCAATCTTTTGCCCATGCCAGAATTCTGAAATACATTGGAGTCGCTTGCTGCTCCATTAGCACCAACATCTATGTATACAAATTTATAATCTGCATCTACCCATGCCATGAGAACAGTAGAAAAGTACTTTTTGTAATTGAAACACTGCGAACCGGTGTTTTCCGGCTGAATTATTCTCACATGTTTGCCATCAATTGCGCCAATTATGTTCGGAAAATTTGTCCGTTGGTAAAACTGATTTGAAATAGTATACCAATCCTCTTCAGACTTTTCAGGCATGTATAGTGTATGTAAATTCCAGATAGCGGAACATGTAGATTTTACAATTTCTCGTGCAGTGGTGGCACCTATCAAATATTCAAATGATATGCTGTAAAAACTGTTGCCGGTTGCAAGATATCTGAAACAAAAGAAAATTAAATACATAATACAAAATTAAAGTTAAAAATACATAAATTAAATAAATGACTGACTGTTTTATACTAGTTAAATATTTATTTTCAGGTAAACTTGTACAAAAACGATGGAAGAATTTAAGGGCTTGTTTTTCACGTGAGCTACGTGAGCAAAAATGTACTAAGTCTGGCCAGGCCGCTACAAAAAGAAGAAAGTACAAACATTTTGACCAACTTTTATTTCTTATCCCAAGCATGGATACCCGAGAAACCTCAGGAAATGCTGATTCTGTAGAGGAAATTGCTTGCGAAGAAGATAGTCAGGATGCCAGTGTGGAAGTACTACAGCGAGAAGAATATTCCCGAAAGAAAAATAAGAATAAAATATGTTACGAAGAAAGGCTTCTAGAGATTTTAAACAACAAAAGAGTTGATGATAACAGGTTTATCGAGGCTATGAGAAATAACAAAAGTGACTGTAATGACGATGACAAGGAAAAGCATTTTGCGCTGTCTTTGGTGCCGTTGTTAAAAGCAGTCCCGGAGGAGAATAAACTACACGTACAGATCAAAATTTTACAAATTTTCCAGGAAGTTCAGAAACAAAACACTCAGCGCAATAATTATTCTCCTATGAATAGCCCATCCACAATTTATAGAGGTAGTCCTCAAAATTTCCAAATCAAGCCCAAATATTCTGTCTCTCTACCATCGCAAAGTCCCCAAGGCCCACTACACTTAGCAAGAAACACTCCACTGATTTTATCTCCTTCTTCTACATATATTCCATCTACAAGCCCTCAAAATATGCAAATCAAACCCAAATATTCTGTCTCTCTACCATCGCAAAGTCCCCAAGGCCCACTACACTTAGCAAAAAACACTCCACTGATTTTATCTCCTTCTCCTACATATATTCCATCTACAAGCCCTCAAAATATACAAATCAAACCCAAATATTCTGTCTCTCTTCCATCGCACATTCCTCAAAATCCGCTCCACTTAGCAAGAAACACTCAACTTGTTTTATCTCCTTCTCCTACTCATACATCTACAAGTTCCCAAAATTTGCTACCCTCTGCACACACTCAACCGAATTCATCTTCACAATCATCGCCTCCTAAGCAAGACCCGAAAGACTCCTCAGCCGCCTCATCGTCATCAATTCAAACCTATATTACAGAGTTTACAGAAGATTCCGAATTGTATGACATCTGCCAGGAGTACAATATCAACCAACATGAAGAATAATTAAAGAATATTACATTTCAAATACTTTTTTGATTTTTGATTATAGTTAAAAACTACTTACTTTAATTTGTATAACATTTTTGTATTTTCATTAAAATAAACAATTTAAAATTACATAATATTCTAATTACTTATATTTACCTCAAAGTAACAGCGAGTCTTTCTTCAGCCGGAACAGACAATCTCATGTTTGTATTTTCGTATGTCAACGCAGGTCCTAAATTGCGAAGTAATTCATCAAAACTTCTAACACTCATTCGAAAATACCCAAAAAATTTCTTTGGATGTTCCCGAAGTTTATGAAACATGGTGTAGAACTTTCCATTTATTAACCTGTCACTCCAAAGGGGGTGTACCCAGTATTCTTTTCGCTTTTTTTCTCTTTTGAGTTTCCTTATAAGCTCACAGATGACGACCGTCTCTTCGAAATCCATTTCGACAAATGAAGCTTTAAAAAAAAAAATGTCACTGTCACCTTTCGTGAGCGCACCTCGCTTTGGAGGCGTGACGTGAGAGCGACAAAAACTTTTTTGTCATGCTGACAAAAGTCACCGGTGCGCGCTAGCTCTAAAACTATTCAATTAAAGTTCCTTCCGAACTAACTTTTTAAGGATTGGTTAGTTTGACAGCTAGGCAACGATTTTCAACGTCAAAAGGCACGTCATAGTATCGCTTTTAGTATATAAAAAAAAGGTGAACGATTTTACAACGCTAGACGATTTTTTAGCATAAACAGCCTGGATATAGTAGGCTCGTGGTACGAAATAGCAATACAGCTGAATATAAGCCTTGCTCTAAAAGCTTGTAGTTGGCCTCCAGTAGTGATTTACTTGCTCAGTGCTCCAACCAACAATCGATTAAACGTATTGATTAAATGCTCCTAGAATCGATTACGACATTAGTCACCTATCTAAGGCACCAGTCTCCCACAGGTACACCTGCCTTGTAGGACTTACGTTGTGTATTATTTATACCATAGATAAGGTGTCACTCTGTGAGAACAAATTTATTATTATTAATAGTTTGTATCATAGATTTGTTTGAATGTGGGTTCAAATGTCAAGGTCATTGAGTTTTTTAAGCAATTATAACATAAAACTTCAAAGAAGAAAGGTAAATAATAAAACACAATTTAAAATGATAATATCTCCAAATGGATTTTTAATTTTCACCCATTAAAAATTCTTAACATGTCTAAATATAAAATAATATATAACATTTACCGGCAATCACATCCGGTGCAAGGGCGCGCTACCAGCGCCTCCTAAAGTGTTATAACAGCATTTCCATCAGGTGCCCGCGTTGACGTCACATCAAATTAAGTTACTACAAGTTATTCGAATACATGACTGAACCAAATGTGCATCATCATCAGCCGGAAAACGTCCACTGCTGGACATAGTCCTCCTACATGGTACGCAACATCGACCGGTCCCGAGCCACCTGCATCCAGCGACTCTAACCAGGTCGTCGGTCCATCTAGTAGGGGGACGGCCTGGTAGACGTTTCCCGGTACGTGGTCGCCACTCGAGAACCTTTACTCCCCATCGGTTATCGATTCTTCGAGCGATGTGGCCTGCCCATTGCCACTTCAAATCACTGACTCGTCGAGCTATGTCGGTGACCTTCGTTCGTCTACGGATTTCCTCATTCCGGACCTTATCGCGTAGAGAAATTCCGAGAATAACTAGTTCCATTGCTCCGTGCGTCCATATGTGCTTACCATATGTAAAAATGTACTGATAAATAATAATACAATAATTACTTTTGTATTTTAATATGCAATTTATTAAAGAGAAAGATTAATATACTACTACTACGAGTATAATATAATACTAATTACTGTGTCGTCGGTAAACAGTTCCGGCCGCCTCAACCGTTTCAATGCAAACAAATGAATATTACATTTCGACCATTGCTCATTTTGGAATTTCAATTTTATTTTCAAATACTATTAAAACAACTCTTTCCGGCAAATTCCGCAAGACACAGTTCACAAGAGAACCTTTTCTCACCTTAGTGTAATAGTAAATGGCTATTTAAATTACTGTTTAGAGTAAATTTCTTATGACATAGTTCACAAGAGGACATTTTCTCACCTGAGTGTAATAATAAATGTCTATTTAAACTACCTTTTTCAGGAAATTTCTTATGACATAGTTCACAAGAGAACCTTTTCTCGCCTGAGTGTATTAATACATGTCTATTTAAACCACTCCTGTGAGAAAAATTCTTATGACATAGTTCACAAGAGAACCTTTTCTCGCCTGAGTGTATTAATAAATGTCTATTTAAACTACCTTTTTCATGAAATTTCTTATGACATAGTTCACAAGAGAACCTTTTCTAACCTTAGTGTAAAAGTAAATGTTTATTTAAATTACTCTTTTGAGTAAATTTCTTACGACATAGTTCACAAGAGAACCTTTTCTCGCCTGAGTGTACTAATAAATGTCTATTTAAACAACCTTTTTCATGAAATTTCTTATGACATAGTTCACAAGAGAACCTTTTCTAACCTAAGTGTAATAGTAAATGTTTACTTAAATTACTCTTTTGAGTAAATTTCTTATGACATAGTTCACAGGAGAACCTTTTCTCACCTTAGTGTATTAATAAATGTCTATTTAAACCACTCTTGTGAGAAAAATTCTTATGACATAGTTCACAAGAGAACCTTTTCTCGCCTGAGTGTATTAATAAATGGCTATTTAAACTACCTTTTTCATGAAATTTCTTATGACATAGTTCACAAGAGAACCTTTTCTAACCTTAGTGTAATAGTAAATGTTTACTTAAATTACTCTTTTGAGTAAATTTCTTACGACATAGTTCACAAGAGAACCTTTTCTCGCCTGAGTGTATTAATAAATGTCTATTTAAACCACTCTTGTGAGAAAAATTCTTATGACATAGTTCACAAGAGAACCTTTTCTCGCCTGAGTGTATTAATAAATGTCTATTTAAACTACCTTTTTCATGAAATTTCTTATGACATAGTTCACAAGAGAACCTTTTCTAACCTTAGTGTAAAAGTAAATGTTTATTTAAATTACTCTTTTGAGTAAATTTCTTACGACATAGTTCACAAGAGAACCTTTTCTCGCCTGAGTGTACTAATAAATGTCTATTTAAACTACCTTTTTCATGAAATTTCTTATGACATAGTTCACAAGAGAACCTTTTCTAACCTAAGTGTAATAGTAAATGTTTACTTAAATTACTCTTTTGAGTAAATTTCTTATGACATAGTTCACAGGAGAACCTTTTCTCACCTTAGTGTAATAGTAAATGTTTATTTAAATTACTCTTTTGAGTAAATTTCTTACGACATAGTTCACAAGAGAACCTTTTCTCGCCTGAGTGTATTAATAAATGTCTATTTAAACTACGTTTTTCAGGAAATTTCTTATGACATAGTTCACAAGAAAACCTTTTCTCACCTGAGTGTATTAATAAATGGCTATTTAAACTACTCTTATGAGTAAATTTCTTATGACATAATTCACAAGAAAACCTTTTCTCATCTGAGTGTATTAATAAATGGCTATTTAAACTACTCTTTTGAGTAAATTTCTTATGACATAGTTCACAAGAAAACCTTTTCTCACCTGAGTGTATTAATAAATGGCTATTTATACTACTCTTATGAGTAAATTTCTTATGACATAATTCACAAGAAAACCTTTTCTCACCTGAGTGTATTAATAAATGTCTATTTAAACTACCTTTTTCAGGAAATTTCTTATGACATAGTTCACAAGAAAACCTTTTCTCATCTGAGTGTATTAATAAATGGCTATTTAAACTACTCTTTTGAGTAAATTTCTTACGACATAGTTCACAAGAGAACCTTTTCTCGCCTGAGTGTATTAATAAATGTCTATTTAAACTACCTTTTTCAGGAAATTTCTTATGACATAGTTCACAAGAAAACCTTTTCTCACCTGAGTGTATTAATAAATGGCTATTTAAACTACTCTTATGAGTAAATTTCTTATGACATAATTCACAAGAAAACCTTTTCTCATCTGAGTGTATTAATAAATGGCTATTTAAACTACTCTTTTGAGTAAATTTCTTATGACATAGTTCACAAGAAAACCTTTTCTCACCTGAGTGTATTAATAAATATCTATTTAAACTACCTTTTTCAGGAAATTTCTTATGACATAGTTCACAAGAGAACCTTTTCTCGCCTGAGTGTATTAATAAATGTCTATTTAAATTACCTTTTTCATGAAATTTCTTATGACATAGTTCACAAGAGAACCTTTTCTTACCTGAGTGTACTTGTAAATGGCTATTTAAATGAGACCTTTGAGTAAATTTCTGATGACATACTTTACAAGAGTATCTTTCCTCGCCTGAGTGTACTAATAAATGTCTTTTTAAACTACCCTTTTCAGTAAATTTTTTGGGACATAGTTCACAAGAGAACCTCTTCTCGTCTACGTGACCTTGTATATGTATCATTAAATCATATTCAAGATTAAATGTCTCATGACATACATCACAACAAAACACAGCGCTGTGATCACTCGTGGGTGTTGATGTCCGCGCGTGGTCTTCATGTGCAGACTCTGTCACAACACCTGCGGATGTGAAACATTACATTCAGTGACAAGACGAGGTGGAGGTAGATATATGTGGTACGTTGGCTTGCTCATAGAGATATAGCTGGGCACACATGATCCTTGGGTGGTTTTGAGCTGAGATAGCCTTATAGACACCAAGTAATACCTTCTATATCAATACATATAATAAAAGAGTAAAATCAGTGTGTCTGTACATTGAGTATACATATTTACCTAAAACTAATAGAGGGCGATGTAAAAATAGTAACAGAATAGTAATCTACGATTTGTAAATTTTTTGTCTGTCTTTCTGTTTGTACACGCTAATCTCCGGAACTACTGAACGGATTTGAATGAAACTTTTTTTTGTTGTATAGCTATTGAGTCTGGGCATCTACTTGGCTATATTTTATTCTGAAGATCGGAATACCTGATGAGAGATATGAAAATACTGCCTTAATAAAAGTTATTCAGTGTGATGAGCATTTCCTATTAACTTACAAAAATTGAAGGTCAGGAGCAACTGATGTGGAACCTCAGCAGCTCAGCTAAACTATAAGAGATATGAATAGAGCGCATTGGGGAAAATTGTTCAGCGTAATGAGCATTTCTTATTGACTTACAAAAATTGAAGGTCTGGAGCAACTGATGTGGAACCCCAGCAGCTCAGCTAAACTATAAGAGATATGAATAGAGCGCATTGGGGAAAATTGTTCAGCGTGATGAGCATTTCTTATTGACTTACAAAAATTGAAGGTCTGGAGCAACTGATGTGGAACCCCAGCAGCTCAGCTAAACTATAATAAGAGATATGAATAGAGCGTCTTTGGGAAGATTGTTCAGCATGATGAGCTCTTTCTTTCTGTAGATGTATATTAATCAAAGATCTGGAATACTTGAAGTGGATGACGGTTGTAAAGTCAATACATATAATAGAACAGTAAAACCAGTGTGTCTGTACATTGAGTATATTTTCAAGTAAAAATAGTAACAGTAACAGTTTGAGTGTAAACGCACACAGTTCCTTGTGACAATTTGCTTTGCAATGACAATAAATAAGTCGCAGGGACAGAGACTGAAAGCTGCCGGTGTAGACCTGAGATCTGGTTGCTTTTCACACGGCCAACTTTATGTTGCTTTCTCGCGGGTCAGTAACGCTTCAGGACTTTATATATTGGCGGCCGAAGGGAAAACTACCAATGTTGTTTATAAAGAAATTCAATGAACGTTTCTTACGGTCATAAAGTCTACGCGAACGAAGTCGGGGGACCAACTAGTTATAAAATAAAAGAGCTATCATACAGTAGTTTTTGTTTCCTGCATATCATCCTGGATTCACTTCGATTGACAATATTGGGATATGTGTGTGTAAGGTGGCAACACGTTTCACTGCCTGACACATGTTGTATCTCTGAAACTACACTAGTCGATATGTGTGTGTAACCTGGCGACACGTTTCACTGCCTGACACATGTTGTATCTCTGAAACTACACTAGTCGATATGTGTGTGTAACCTGGCGACACGTTTCACTGCCTGACACATGTTGTATCTCTGAAACTACACTAGTCGATATGTGTGTGTAAGCTGGCGACACGTTTCACTGCCTGACACATGTTGTATCTCTGAAACTACACTAGTCGATATGTGTGTGTAACCTGGCGACACGTTTCACTGCCTGACACATGTTGTATCTCTGAAACTACACTAGTCGATATGTGTGTGTAAGCTGGCGACACGTTTCACTGCCTGACACATGTTGTATCTCTGAAACTACACTAGTCGATATGTGTGTGTAAGCTGGCGACACGTTTCACTGCCTGACACATGTTGTATCTCTGAAACTACACTAGTCGATATGTGTGTGTAAGCTGGCGACACGTTTCACTGCCTGACACATGTTGTATCTCTGAAACTACACTAGTCGATATGTGTGTGTAAGCTGGCGACACGTTTCACTGCCTGACACATGTTGTATCTCTGAAACTACACTAGTCGATATGTGTGTGTAAGCTGGCGACACGTTTCACTGCCTGACACATGTTGTATCTCTGAAACTACACTAGTCGATATGTGTGTGTAAGCTGGCGACACGTTTCACTGCCTGACACATGTTGTATCTCTGAAACTACACTAGTCGATATGTGTGTGTAAGCTGGCGACACGTTTCACTGTCTGACACATGTTGTATCTCTGAAACTACACTAGTCGATATGTGTGTGTAAGCTGGCGACACGTTTCACTGCCTGACACATGTTGTATCTCTGAAACTACACTAGTCGATATGTGTTTGTAAGCTGGCGACACGTTTCACTGTCTGACACATGTTGTATCTCTGAAACTACACTAGTCGATATGTGTGTGTAAGCTGGCGACACGTTTCACTGCCTGACACATGTTGTATATCTGAAACTACACTAGTCGATATGTGTGTGTAAGGTGGCGACACGTTTTACTGCCTGACACATGTTGTATCTCTGAAACTACACTAGTCGATATGTGTGTGTAAGGTGGCGATCTATCAACTGGCCACGCTGTTTAATAACATAACATGATAAATTGTTGATGTAAACATAGCACATACCGTCAGCAGATTGTTCAGTCCAAGGGACAGCCTGCAGCACCACTGGTCCGATCACCATCTCCTCTTTAATATCGTGCTCCGGATACAGCTCTGAATAATATTCCATCACCTCCTCTTCACTAGCCACATGCTCTAGTTTGACAAACCCCCCATCTATGACCCCTGGTAAATGTTCATATAAATGACCTCTCAGATTAGTCTGTTCATGTTCTTGGATGTGGTCTACTAAGCAGCGCTTGGTGGTGAACGATAGGTTACAGTGATCACACACAAAGCTGTGATCACTTGTGGGCGCTGATGTCTGAGCGTGGTCTTCATGTGCAGACTCTGTCACAACACCTGCGGATGTGAAACATTACATTCAGTAACAAGAGGAGGTTGTAGAGGTACAACACAGAGATACTTTGATCAGATAACAGACAGAATTGTAGTAATTTAATTATATTTGTTTGTTCAGCAGTCGGAAGAAGCAGCATTCTAACCTAATTTCTTTAAAACCTTTACTTGCTTTATCTTAATATTTTTTACTGTACCACTCGTAATCTAATAACTAAATCTGTTAGCGCAAGGCTGCCTAACACAAGTATAACACAAGTATATTTAAAAGGTAGTCCCTACTACTATTTATTGTAACATTTATAAGATTATGTAAATAAAACATTTTTTATTTTTTGACTTTGATTCTATGACAAGGTTAATTTTTTAAATTATTTTGTAATACTTGATGATGCAGTAGCATTCTATGATAATGATTAATCTGCCAATGATTAATTGATGATATCACAAAGAGCACATACCAGCAGCAGAATGTTTAGTCTGAGGGACAGCCTGCAGCACCTCTGGTCCGATCACCATTTCTTCTTTAATCTCATGCTCCATATACAGATCAGATTTAAATTCCATCATCTCTTTTCTAATTCCAACTGCTTCCTCATCTGGCTCTGCTTTGACTTCAGGTATTAGCTGCTCCCTCTTCAGAAGCTGTGTCTGAGTTTTAAAAAAAAACAACCTGATTTCTTTATTAGAGAAATGTATTAGCCGTAATATGAAAATTAAAATTTATTTTGGGGTGTTCGTTCATGTAGGTTACAACCTTTATATATTCTCGTAATGACCCCATCATGACCTTTCATTTGATACTAAACTTGATGTTTTAATATTTAATTTATTATTATTTGGTAGCACTAATGTCCCCTACAAGCCACCATTTTGGATTGTATGTGACATCATCATGAATGAGCTGACAAACACCATGTTACCAAAGACCCCACATTTGTCACAATATGAGGGTTAGTTTAGGTATAGGGTACAGGTGAACATACACACATACAAAGTTTGCTAATATCATCGCTCCTTTTGGCTTCACCGTAGTCGTGCAAAATGAGTAAGGGTCCATTCAAATGTCTGTCCAGCACGAAGCCAAGTTTCGGGAAGTACTTTGTTTATAATTGTTTTGTTTTTGTCTTGTATACTCTAAAAATTTATATATAATCTCATATTTTTATTTCCGAATGCTGTCTGTGAACTTTTTATCTCCAGTTCTAAGTTTTCTCATTAAGTGAAATATAATTTCTTTTGAGAATAAATATCTTTAACCACAATCGTTTTGTGCATTCAACTGTCCATGTGACTAATAGATGGATATGTCTACCTAGAGCAGCGTTCACAACTTTATATGGCCACGGAACACTCAATAAATCTCTTGCGTTTTAAGTAACCTCTCCCTCACCAACCGTCGTCCTATGACTTTAAACGAATATTAGATGTAAGTAAATAAACAATACTTATGCATGCAATGGTATACTTTATTTGGGGTGCTCAAAAACCGCCTCCGTGATCTAATGGCTTCGGAGGTCCCGGGTTCGATAACCAGTGGGAGTGACTACCGTTACTCGGCTCGGTAGGTGATAAGTCTGCCGCCAAACAGCAGTGTTAGTAGCGCTGTTTTGTTCCAGTATGAAAGGTAAAGTCTGGGTGGCCATATCGTTATTAACCTCAGAGGAATTATAGGTTATTTAACATCAGATAAGATGAAGGCCAAGTGCAAACCCATTATAATAACATAAAAGGGGCGCTCACGCGAAGTTTTGGTTATGGTGCACAGAACAGCGCCCACTTTTGTACACCGAAGCCCTAAATCCTAATTACATATAAATATCACTTACATTATACTTCATCTTACATCAATCAGCACGACACAACACTTGCGAAGTGACATTTTGTTTGTTTTCGAGATTGTTGTTAGTTATCGAGAAATTAGTAACGTAAATGTTTATTTATATTCGCTTGGGAGGAAACAGCTTGATCACTGAGCAAGTAAATCACAGCTTGATCACAAACTCTTTTGGTTTTATTTAACTTAACTTTACTGTTTGCACAAACTATAGATAGCTGTGGAGCCTAGTTCTTCAACTGTCACTTGTCACTGTCAGGCCTGCGTCAGGCGCGGGCGCGCGTGATTGGTGGGTGAAATAGACGGGACGGGAGAGTGCGTTCGGGTACGCGTTACTAGCAAGCTGCTCGCTTGACTCCAGGAGGCCAACTACAAGCTTTTAGAGCAAGGCTTATATTCAGCTGTATTGTTATTTCGTACCACGACCCTACTATATCCAGGCTGTTTATGCTAAAAAATCGTCTAGCGTTGTAAAATCGTTCACCTTTTTTTATATACTAAAAGCGATACTATGACGTGCCTTTTTTTTTTTTTTATAAATAATGGCTTTAACCAGTGGTTATCTAGCCAATGACGAGTAAAATTTGGTGAACAAATTTTGAGGTTATAAACTATGCCGGAGCCATTTCTTCAGCTTTCTCAATAAAATGTATAATTTTATCGCTTAATTTGGATTCGTGACGAGAACTTCAAAGGCCAGCCTTGGTTTCAACATTATCCGAAAGAATCCATATGCCGAATGTACTCGACTTGATAAACTCTTCGGATCGCGTCGAAACTCTCGCAATTTTGCGTAATTGATACTATAACACTGTCCGTGACACTTTTTGCACTATATCACACCATTATAACACAAAAAAAACACATAACAGTATTATTAACGAATTACTAAAATTGCAATGAACCACCATTTTACAAGTTCGCGCCAAGAATCCTATGACGTGCCTTTTGACGTTGAAAATCGTTGCCTAGCTGTCAAACTAACCAATCCTTAAAAAGTTAGTTCGGAAGGAACTTTAATTGAATAGTCTTAGACTTTCGGTTAATTTTGTGCATTTTGCTTTGATTAATCAAGATCGTAAATATTTTCTTATTTTATTTTACATATCATATTTAGTGCAGTTTTTTTAAAGTGAAGCAATTCGTTGAATATTCTAAATTGTATTTTAATATCCGTGCGTGAAAACATGAATTGTTCGAATTTTTAGAAATGGACAATAATTTAAATAATACCTACCAATATAAGAAATCGCCGCCGTCTCACTCGGGAGCTAAATGATTCTTTTGATTTAAGCGATACTGAATTCATCAAACAATATCGTCTAACTCCAGATATGACGGTGAATTTGTGCGAGGAACTTAATCCATTTTTATCGCGACCGTCGAAATCATCGGACCTTAGTATTGAAACTAAAGTGAGCACTTTTTTGTGTTTTAGTAATAGCTTTTCTCTGAGGAGTTTTTTTGGCTTCTATTTTTAGTAACACATCTGATTCTGATGTTATTTTGCAGGTTCTTATAGCATTATCATTTTATAGCCACGGTTCATATCAGAGACCAACAGGAATGGGAAGTGGCTTATCAATTTCACAACAGACTGTTTCATCTGTTCTGGCACAGGTAACTGCTGCTTTGAACCAGTCACAAATGCGACAGGAATAGATAAAATTCCCACAAACATTACAAGAGCGGAGTACAAATAGACTACGGTGAGTTTAACATATAATATGAATTATTTAGCCATGATGAAGCTCAGATGGTAGCTCAGGGTAAAGTGTCAGTCCTTGAGCAACCTAAGTCTGGATTTTTGTAAGAATGATAAAAATTATTACCATTGGCTTATCGGTGAAGGAAAACACAGTGAGGAAACCTGTAAACTTCTGAGAAGAAATTTAAAGGTGTGTGTGATGTTTACCAACCTTGGTGGACTATGGCCCATACACTTCTGTAGGAGAGTAGGCCTGAGCCCCTGCACTGAGGACATATATTGTATAGTCTGTTGATGATGATGAATGATTTTTTAAGTATGAGTAAAGTGATACTTTAAAACAAATATTTGCAATTTTCAGGTTTTATAATAAATTTGGGATCCCAGGTGTTATTGACTGCATAGATGGAAGACATGTGGCAATAGTTCGCCCAAAAGAACATGAATAAAGATTATTTTTGTCACAAGAACTATCACTCCTTGAAAGTTCAAATGGTAAGATGGCTTAATGACTTGTAGACAGATAGACATAGACATAGACAGATATTTATTCGACATTTTCACAACACGACACACACAACAACAAACACACAGAAAAATATTATATATATAAACAAGGAAAAATAAACTAATTAAAACGATAATAACAGAACAAGTAATTTAGATAAACAAAAATACACAAACAAAATACATTAATATACAACAACAATAAACAAAATACACAAAAATTCAATAAATAAATAGTAAAAATGTGTCGAGTTTGCCGCTGCCCGTGTCGCGTAGTGAGAGCCGAAAAGGACTTCACTCAGCATGAGCTGCACTTCAACCGGGAGTGGATGAAGCGCAGCACTGATGTTCAGTGAAGTTGTATGAAATGAAATGTACATACTTATTTGCATATATTTTTATATTTCAGATATGCAATGCTGACATGGAGATAATGTGGATGCCAGTCATGGTGGGGCCACCCATGATTCATTTATATGGTCCATTCACCAGCTTCAGAATCACCTAGCAAGCCTCAGTAATAATGAGGCTCTGTGGCTATTAGGTATGTTAACTATTGGGACAGGGACTGTTAGAGCTATCAAATTGAAATATTTAATAGGGTGTTAGAATTCAAAGCTTCTAATCTCAGTAAAATTACCTAATGTCGTTCCATAACTTTAATTGTTTTTTGACATTATTAAGTAATTGATTTGCAGAACCTCAGACTTTTCTATGGAACCCTTAGGTTAGGCACATCTGTGGTGTAGGGTATTATTGAATTTAATGTAAAATCGAATTTTGTGCGCACCTTTAATACAATAGTGAATTTGTAAGGGTTAAAAATACAAGTGGAGTAGAAAACACAAACTCATTATATAGAACACATTGTTTTATTTAGATTTTGTGATTTTAATTGCTGAAAACTTTGGCTTGAACAAAACTTTTAAAAAAAATTAAAAAAATAAACTTTCTAATAAACTATATATTGGCCACAAACCATGCAGGCTGTACACAAATTTTTATATCTAATAAACTATATAGTGACCAGCAGTGGACTAACTTTACTGATTGTTCACTCGAGTCCAAAAATATGTATCCACTTTGTACCATGTCACATTTACCTTTAATTTATGTTTCTTTCAACATGCTGCATAGGAAAAATAAATTGTGACTGTTGTAGGTATTTTGATAATTACTGTGGGTAGAATCGATAACAGATAAATAAAACATTCAGTCTTGGCTCAGCTGTCGTGTTTCATTGACACGTCCCACCAACACAACATGGCGCAGCCGGTGCTCGAATAGAAATTGAGAACATGTACAGGATAGTGATACTGATGAATTTGAAGACAACAAGAATAGATTTCATCGACAGCTGGAGATACGCCACAGACAGGCAGAAGCATGGAAGCGATATTACAGCCGCCCCCGCCATTTTGCTTTGAGAACAATTTAGTGAACGTTACGTCAGGAAATTTGTGTGTAGAATGGGAACGCTGGAAAAAGTCATTTTTTATTTATTATGAAGCTTGTGAATTGTCGAAGAAGGAAGAAAAAGTGCAACTGAATATATTATTACACATAATTGGAGAAAAATGTCGTGATGTGTCGGAACAATTTACGGAAGAATCGAATACCGTTCAAGAATTAATCGAAAAATTTGATGAATTTTTTATACCTAAACGAAATTTGGCAGTCGAGAGACACAAGTTTTTTAAAAGAGATCAGAAAGAGGCCGAATCAATTGAACAATATGGATTTGAATTAAATAAAATCGCTGCCAAATGTGAATTCAAAGAATTGCGAAATGATCTAGTGTGCAGTTGGCTTATATGTGGCATACAAGATGCGAGTCTGTCAGCGAGATTGTTGCGCGAGACGGATATAACGCTAGTGAAAGCTATAGAAATATGCAAGTTGGCGGAAATGTCAAGAATGCAGGCTTTAGATATCCAATCAACCAACAGGAGCTATCAAACTGGAAGCGTCAACAGCGAGGAACATGAGGAAGTGCTTGCGGTCAGCCGGCAACAGGTGCGTAGGAGCACCAGTGTCGGAGCGCGCGCGCACCAGCAAGCGTGGCGCGGACGCGCTCCCGTCGCCGCCGGGCGCGGCGCCGTGCCAACACCGCCGCCAGCGCGTGCGCATGTCGCGCCGCGCTCCGATCTAGTTTATCAGCGGCGCATACAAACACAAGTTGACAGAGGATGTGGGTACTGTGGCCGGGTCCACAGGAGGAATGAGTGTCCCGCGTACGGTCAGCGTTGCAACCGATGCCTAAAAGTGAACCACTTCGCGAGGATGTGCCGAGTTTATACAGTGCAGGAGGACTCCACTGATCAGGTAATTCATCACGTTAATAGCATCTCGAAAAACGGTTGGTTAGTTGATCTGGATATTAATGGGGAAATTATAAATTTTAAATTGGATACTGGAGCTGACATCAACGTATTGCCGCGACGATATTTAACTGCGATCAGAATACCAGAGAGTGAGTTAACGAGCACTTCATTACGACTTCAAGGCTACTCGGGCAGTAATATCGCGGTCCTAGGTAAATGCTACCTTAAAGTCAAATATAAGAATAACATTTATTTTTTAAAATTCATAATGGCCGATGTTGACTCACCACCGGTTCTAAGTCGGAATTCATGCGAGGAGCTAAATTTAGTAAAGAGAATATATTCTTTAAATCATGCGACAAGTGACAGAGTGTTAGATGAATTTCCGGATGTGTTTGTAGGGATGGGATGTTTGCCGGGTGAATATAAAATACAGTTGAGAGAGGACGTGTCTCCCGTAGTGCATGCGCCTAGGAAGCTGCCCGTAGCGCTCAGGGATCAGATAAAAGATAAGTTAATGGAAATGGAAATAGATGGTATTATTGTCAAAGTTGAGGGACCCACCGATTGGGTAAATAGTATGACTGTTGTGAAAAAACAGAATGGGGAACTGAGAATATGCCTAGACCCTCGTGACCTGAATAAAGCCATCAAACGAGAGCATTTTAAACTTCCCACTTTTGAGGAAATTACGGCGAAATTAATGGGATCAAAATATTTCAGTACTTTGGATGCCAAACAAGGTTTTTGGCAGGTGAAATTACATAATGACAGTACTCATCTGTGCACATTCAACACAGTGTTTGGTAGATTCAAATTTTTGCGCATGCCGTATGGCATATCGTCGGCGTCAGAAATCTTTCATAAAAAACTATATGAATGGTTCGATGATATAGAGGGCGTAGAATTGTTTATCGATGACCTACTGATTCACGGCCCCACAAAAGAAATTCACGATCAGAGGTTACGAGCGGTACTACAGCGCTGTAGGGACATTAACATAAAACTTAACAAAAAGAAATGTAAAACCGGTTTATCCGAAATTAAATACTTGGGTCATAAAATCACAAAGGATGGTGTTTATCCTGACCAGTCACATATTACAGCGATTAAAGATATGCCAAAACCTACGAATGTGAAGGATATTGAAAGGTTTTTAGGTTTAGTGACATATGTAAGTAGCTTTATACCAAATATGTCTGAAAGAACGCACATTTTACGAGAATTGTTAAAAAAAGATGTTGCATGGCACTGGGACGACAGGCATGATCAATGTTTTGAACAAATAAAACAATGTTTGATGAGTCCCCCAGTTTTACAATATTATGACTTAGAAAAGCCGATTGTGATATCTGTAGATGCGAGCAAAAATGGTTTAGGAGCTAGCTTAATGCAGAATAGCTTACCCGTTTGCTACGCGTCAAAATCTCTAACTAAAACAGAACAAGCTTATGCCCAAATTGAGAAAGAACTGTATGCGTGTGTGTTTGCGTGCGAAAGGTTCTATACGTATATTTATGGTCGTTCGAACATAACGATAGAAACTGACCACAAGCCCTTAGTTAGCATTATAAACAAACCGCTCGCGAGCGCCCCCGCCCGTTTGCAAAGAATGCTCATGAGATTACAACCGTATTCATTCACGCTTGTTTACAAACCCGGCAAATACTTATACATCGCAGACGCGTTATCGCGTGCAATTGCACCGGGGCCGGACACCCCCTCCCTCCCGCCGCGCGACCACCTAGACGCGCAGGCGCAGGTGTGCGTCATTAGCGGAAGCAACCCGCTCACCGACTCACACTTCTTACAGATTCAAAAACACACTCGGAATGATAGTGAAATGCAAGAACTGATTAAAATTATAAAAAGAGGATGGCCAGTGGAAAAGAAAGAGATAAATGAAAGATTGAGAAGTTATTGGAATGTGAGAGATGAACTTACTGTAGATTTTTGAATGGTTTGGAAGGGTAACCGGGTGGTTATACCGAAATGCATGCGTCATAGTATGTTGCAAAAAATTCACATAGGTTACCTCGGGCTAGACAAATGTAAACTCAGGGCTCGTGAGATAATGTACTGGCCTAACATGAACACACAGCTACAGGATTATTTGTCTCACTGTCAGGCGTGCCTCACTTACAAGAGGCAAAATTGTAAAGAGCCCTTGATTCCTCACGTGATTCCAAGTAGACCGTGGTGCAAGGTGGGTGTTGATGTGTTTCATTTTGGGGGCAAATCGTATCTAATTGTTATTGATTACTTTAGTAAATTCATTGAAATAGAGAAATTGAACTCATTAATGTCTACTTACGTCATAAACAAATTAAAACTGATTTTTAGAAGGCAAGGCATTCCAGAGATAGTTATGTCAGATAATGGTCCGGAGTTTTCATCGGCAGGTTTTAAAGAATTCTCGTCTGATTGGAATTTTGAGCACATCACTTCATCTCCCACATATTCCCAATCGAATGGGCAAGTTGAACGAGCCATTCAAACGATCAAAAATATTATGAAGAAAACTGCATTTAATCAAACTGATTTTAATTTAGCCTTGTTGGAGTACTCCAATACACCGATAAGTGACGATATCGCATCCCCAGCTGAGTTATTGTATAGTAGAAAGTTGCGTAGTATTCTTCCTTGTTTACCCAAATTGTTGCTACCTAAAATAAATGATAAAAACGTTTTACGAAAATTAGAAGGCCGTCAACAGCGACAAAAATTTTACTATGACCGGGGCGCAAGGAATTTAAAACCATTAAGAATAGGGCAACATGTTAAAGTATGGGTAAACAAACAGTGGGTTTCGGGAGATGTAAAAAACGTTGTCGGTCCGAGATCGTATTTCATTAACACGGAGAGAGGGAATATAATCAGACGAAACAGAAAACATATAATTTTAGATTCATATAAAAGACCACTGTTGCTTCACAATCATTACGATGACATCCACGCATCGGACAATGGTACCGTCAGCTCCACTGTCCCTCCGCCCCGCACCCCCGACCAGTCGTCCAACCATCAACCGCCGCGAACTAATCATGATAATAACAACGTTGTCTATTACCGCACTCGTTCCGGCAGGACAGTGCGGCCTCCTGATCGGTGGAGTCCCTCCAACAGCGGGCGTGCTGTACCTACCGCGAGGTAACGTGGCCACGTGAGTCAGTTCTTAGATATATACAAAGTGAAATTAAATATAAGCACAACTTAAGTATATAGTAAATTTATTAATGAATATATGTACATGTGCATGTATGTACGAATAATTTGGATAATTATTTGTGAATGTGTGCTTTAAAAGAAAACATTTGCAATTTTATAAATCAATCCTTAAATATTTCTTGTTTTGTTGATTATCTATTGTGATTCTATCTATCTATTGTGTACCTTTACTTTGTAGTAAATTTAAAAATAAAAATAAAAACCGTTTTCCACTGTTATACCTACTAAAATTAAGTACAAAGTCAACTAAATATTTAAATAATTAATTTGTAATACATAACTTGTAAATGCAATTAACCGATAATTGTATTGTAACAGTGTAATTGGTGGAAAGTTTTTTTTAATCATTATACAATGAAATTTTAATCCGTACTGTGTATTCTTATATATGTTGTTATTATCACACTCATCTCCTTTTTGTTTGAAAATGAAAAATGAAAATGAAAATATTTTATTTTATAAACCAAAGTGTTCGCGCTGAACAGCGCTGAATATCATTGCCGCGCTGAGGCACGCGGGGCGGGGGACGGAGAAACCGGCCAGCGGTCACTCGGCGAGCGCGCCTCGCCAACTCACAGCAAGACTCCCACTACCACCGCGCGCAGACAAGCGCGCACAAATTATTTGTGTTCCAATTTTAAATAACCTCAATAAATTATATAAATATTATACAAGTTTGGACCTTTCATTATACTTCAATCGAACATCTGGCGACCGTGACAGGACAGGGTGCAGAAAACGGAGTGCGTCGTCTGAAGAGAGGGCCGGACCAAGGGAAGTGACCTTTTTTATTCCTGCCTTTTTCTTAGCCTGTCCTAAATCATTATTTATCCTCAAATTTGAATTAAGTGTATCGTAAATTGCTAAAACAAATTGCTAAACATAATATCTTTAGAATTACCCACATACACAATTAATTGGTTTCGTAGTACTGCTATTGCTAAAAGTTCGTTATTTGTATCGTAAACCAATCAAATATCGACTAAATATACTTATTCTACTACTATTTACGCAAAATTGCTTGTACATTATGAATTATTTCTACGAGCCATGCCAAATGTGCCGCTTTGCATAAAGCTGAGTACGTCACTGCTGCATTCCTTTTGCATTTATCACTTCGCTGGTTAGCTTGCTTTAAATTGAGCTGCCCATTCATTAAATTAAGGCGTATATTGCTGAATTGTGACATTAGTTTTTGACTCGCAAGTTTTAATATATTTTTGTTCATACCCTTTGTTTAAATTATAACAAATCCTAACAAGTGTTGTTCATTTTCGTCATATCATTTCGTCTTGTAGTGATCGCTTTAAACCGGATCATTCCAGGCTTTTACCGCCTGAGAACGTGACACGCTTGCGAGCATCCTACCGCCCTGCACTGTGTGCGTCGACGGGCCCGCTGCGTTGCTTCGTGTGCATACGATCGGCCGCACCGTGTCTACCGTGGTTACCGAAAGAGGACTTGGGTTTGATGCACAGTTATACCTTTGCCTAATTCATTATTTGCATTTACGTAGTTAATCATGTCTAAATGCGACCAGGATGCTATGGCTGAGGAGGACATAAAATCTTTAAAGGAATTTATTAAAAAAAAGAGGTGCTATTAAAGGCAGATTGACAAAATTTAAAGATTACATTTCTTCGATTCAAGGCACAGCACCTGAAAATTTATCAAAGATTCAGTATAATGAACTTTTGCGGCGAATGTCCACAGTGGAAACGGCGTTATCTGAGTTTAATTATATGCAAGAACAGATAGAATCTTTGGATCAGGACACAGAATCACAGGTGACGCAGAGAGAAGAAACGGAGTCCCTTTTCTTCTCTCTTCTCTCTATTGGCCAAGAGTTAATAGAAAACTCGCCTCATAATAAGCCTTCTTCAAAAAACAATAGTACATGTTCGGAACATTCTACTTCCAATGCAGATATTCGCTTGCCTGAGATTAAATTACCTAAATTTGATGGGAACTACCTCAGCTGGCTCGAGTTTAGAGATACCTTTGATTCATTAATAAATTCAAATAGTTCTATGCCTGCAATTAATAAATTCCATTATTTACGATCATCCTTGGAAGGTGGAGCTAGGGAAGTCATTAAGTCCATAGAATTTACAGCGATAAATTATCACATCGCATGGCAGTTACTAGGGGAAAGATATAACAACGTCAATATTCTTATAAACAATCACTTGAAGGCATTGTTTAATATTGAACCTTTAAGAAACGAATATCATAAAGGTCTACGCTTTATTGTAGATCATGTTTCAAAAAATCTTAGAGCTCTTAACGCCTTAGGGCAGCCTACAGATAAATGGGACATCTTAATCATATACCTAGTAACAATGAAATTAGACAATGTGACACTCTCAAAGTGGGAGGAACAAAAAAACAGTATGAAGGAATACCCGTTGTTATTGGACTTCACGACGTTCCTGCGCAAGCGCGCCGATATGCTAGAGACAGTATACTTTAATAAAACGCCAAGTAGCTCACGTCAGGAACACTATACACACAATAGGGGCAATTTCCAAAATAAGCCTTCCACAAAATGCTTTGCTGCATCTTACGAAGCAAACAGCTCTCGAGACAAACCTTCATGTCATTTCTGTAATGAAGGACATACAATTGTAGAATGTTTAAAATTTAAAGAATTAAAACCTGAAAATAGAAGTGCTGAAATTTCAAAATTAAAGCTGTGCTTGAATTGTCTTCGTAAGGGTCACAGTGCGTCGCAGTGTAGACTCGGCTCCTGTCGAATCTGTAAACAAAAACATAACACTTTATTACACATTAATATCACTACACATGAAACATTACACAATACCAACAAGTCACAGTTACATTCCTTACCTGCTGCTGCGTTTTCAGCTTCATGTAACAAACAAGTGCTTCTTGGTACTGCTTTAGTAAGAATTACCAATAAATTTAATGATGAAACTCACCTGGCTCGGGCTTTACTTGATTCCGGCAGTCAGTCGTCGTTTATCACTGAAACCTTTAAAAACAAACTTGGCATTACTCCGTTTATGGAACCAGTTTGTGTTTCTGGCATCAGCAACGTGAGCTTTAACATCTCACAGAGCTGTGAAATTACTTTACATTCCTTAATAAATCCATTCAGTTTAAATGTTAAATGTTTAGTTGTACCTCAAATTACAGGCAACTTACCTAACACTGCTGTCGATTCCTCTTCATGGTCTCTGCCTACTCCGATCCAACTGGCCGATCCCGGTTTCTATAAGCCTTCTGACATTGACATTTTGTTAGGAGCTGATGTATTTTTTGAGCTAATGAACCCGGAACAAAGGTCACTAGGTGCAAACTTACCTATTCTACAGAGCTCAAAACTTGGTTGGTTGGTAGTCGGCCCAGTAGGTAGTAATATTAGCAATAGAAAAAATATTCATTGCAATTTTAGCAGAGAGATAAGCAAATCTTTTAAGAATTTTTGGGAACTAGAGGAAATAGTTGACACTAAGATACCCATCACACAAGAACATGAGTTTTGTGAGACACACTTCATTAATACCACGAAACGCTTGTCTGATGGCAGATTTTCAGTTCTTATGCCACTACGTGAATCACCTGAAACATTAGGGGACTCGTTCTTTAGGGCTAAAACTAGACTTCATAATCTTGAAAGAAAACTAAGTAAAGATGTTGTCATGAAAAATGACTACACCAATTTTATACGGGAGTACGAATCATTAGGTCATTTGAGTAAGATTGAACGACCAGAAATCGGTTACTATCTGCCTCATCACGCGGTGATGCGTGAGGGTAGTGAAACGACTAAACTTCGAGTTGTTTTCGATGCTTCGGCCAAAACAAATTCAGGAAAATCCTTAAATGACATTCAGTACGTTGGTCCCACGTTACAAGATCCACTAATAGAAATACTTTTACGATTCAGACAACACTCTTATGTTTTATCGGCTGACATACAAAAAATGTATAGGCAGATATTAGTAGATGAATCCCAGCGCCATTTGCAGCTTACATAAAGAGGTTCATAAATAACTGCAAAAAGAGTAAAATTAAATTAAATGGCGATTTGTCACTTGATGAAATTCATTATGCTGAAATTGACGTCATTAAATTCGTTCAACGCAATTCCTTTAAGGCTGAATTAAAATTGTTAGAAACAGGGAAACCATTACATTCAAAATCTCCGTTGTTACAGTTATCACCATTCATCGACGGCGACGGCGTGCTCAGAGTAGGTGGTCGTCTCCACAACGCCGACTGTCATTACGATAAAAAACACCCGGCACTGCTCGACCGAAAGCATCATTTTACGCGTCTATTGATGGAGCGCGAACACCTACGACTGCAGCACGCTGGCCCACAGCTGCTTCTTAGTTCTATCCGCGAGAGAATTTGGCCATTGAGCGGGAGAATTTTAGCTCGTAGTGTAGTGAGAAAGTGTGTTTTATGTACACGCTTGCGCGGAGAGACTATGGAGCAGTTGATGGGAAGCTTGCCCACTGAGAGACTAAACCCTGGCTTTCCCTTTCAAGTATGTGGTGTTGACTTTGCTGGCCCTTTCAACATTTCAAGTAAGAAAGGACGTGGTAATAGGAAGTCCAAATGTTATCTTTGTTTGTTTGTTTGTTTTTCATCTAAACCATCTAACATTTGGAAACCGTCAGCGATCTCAGTTCAGAAGCCTTTATTCTATGCCTACGTAGATTTATATCGCGTAGAGGTAAACCTCATATCATTCATTGTGATAATGGACGTAATTTTGTGGGCGCAAATAATGAATTGGGTAGGGTACTCAAGTCCTCTAGTTCGGTATTAAATAATTTCTCTTTAGAAGAAGGAATTAAATTCTTCTTTATTCCCCCCTATTCTCCGACGATTGGCGGCTTGTGGGAAGCGGGCATAAAGGCAACAAATTTTCATTTAAAACGGATCATGGGTAATGCTAGCTTAACATATGAAGAGTTAGATACACTTTTTTCACAAATAGAGGCTATCCTCAATTCCCGTCCACTCACTCCATTATCATCAGATCCTAACGATCTGACTCCTTTAACTCCGGGTCACTTCCTAGTCGGTCGCCCTCTTACGGCGCTTCCTTCGGGTCCAGCTACGAAGGGTCGTCCAGATCGAATTGAGGAGCTAAGACGACATTTTTGGGACAGATGGCGCCAGGAGTATTTGGCAGAGATGCAGCAGCGCCACAAATGGCTGCGGCAGCGACAGCCTGTAGAGATCGGCCACATGGTTGTCCTGAAGGATGACAATTCTCCACCACTACGATGGAAGATGGGGAGAGTTGTAAGGCTCTTCCCGGGAAGAGACGGCCTTTGTAGGGTCATAGACGTAAGACCGGCAGTGGTGTCGAGCGGCGGGCCCTGAACAAGGTCTGCCTGCTGCCCACAGCGCTGCTGGGCCCGGAGGATGTTCGCGCTGAACAGCGCTGAATATCATTGCCGCGCTGAGGCACGCGGGGCGGGGGACGGAGAAACCGGCCAGCGGTCACTCGGCGAGCGCGCCTCGCCAACTCACAGCAAGACTCCCACTACCACCGCGCGCAGACAAGCGCGCACAAATTATTTGTGTTCCAATTTTAAATAACCTCAATAAATTATATAAATATTATACAAGTTTGGACCTTTCATTATACTTCAATCGAACATCTGGCGACCGTGACAGGACAGGGTGCAGAAAACGGAGTGCGTCGTCTGAAGAGAGGGCCGGACCAAGGGAAGTGACCTTTTTTATTCCTGCCTTTTTCTTAGCCTGTCTTAAATCATTATTTATCCTCAAATTTGAATTAAGTGTATCGTAAATTGCTAAAACAAATTGCTAAACATAATATCTTTAGAATTACCCACATACACAATTAATTGGTTTCGTAGTACTGCTATTGCTAAAAGTTCGTTATTTGTATCGTAAACCAATCAAATATCGACTAAATATACTTATTCTACTACTATTTACGCAAAATTGCTTGTACATTATGAATTATTTCTACGAGCCATGCCAAATGTGCCGCTTTGCATAAAGCTGAGTACGTCACTGCTGCATTCCTTTTGCATTTATCACTTCGCTGGTTAGCTTGCTTTAAATTGAGCTGCCCATTCATTAAATTAAGGCGTATATTGCTGAATTGTGACATTAGTTTTTGACTCGCAAGTTTTAATATATTTTTGTTCATACCCTTTGTTTAAATTATAACAAATCCTAACAAGTGTTGTTCATTTTCGTCATATCATTTCGTCTTGTAGTGATCGCTTTAAACCGGATCATTCCAGGCTTTTACCGCCTGAGAACGTGACACGCTTGCGAGCATCCTACCGCCCTGCACTGTGTGCGTCGACGGGCCCGCTGCGTTGCTTCGTGTGCATACGATCGGCCGCACCGTGTCTACCGTGGTTACCGAAAGAGGACTTGGGTTTGATGCACAGTTATACCTTTGCCTAATTCATTATTTGCATTTACGTAGTTAATCATGTCTAAATGCGACCAGGATGCTATGGCTGAGGAGGACATAAAATCTTTAAAGGAATTTATTAAAAAAAAGAGGTGCTATTAAAGGCAGATTGACAAAATTTAAAGATTACATTTCTTCGATTCAAGGCACAGCACCTGAAAATTTATCAAAGATTCAGTATAATGAACTTTTGCGGCGAATGTCCACAGTGGAAACGGCGTTATCTGAGTTTAATTATATGCAAGAACAGATAGAATCTTTGGATCAGGACACAGAATCACAGGTGACGCAGAGAGAAGAAACGGAGTCCCTTTTCTTCTCTCTTCTCTCTATTGGCCAAGAGTTAATAGAAAACTCGCCTCATAATAAGCCTTCTTCAAAAAACAATAGTACATGTTCGGAACATTCTACTTCCAATGCAGATATTCGCTTGCCTGAGATTAAATTACCTAAATTTGATGGGAACTACCTCAGCTGGCTCGAGTTTAGAGATACCTTTGATTCATTAATAAATTCAAATAGTTCTATGCCTGCAATTAATAAATTCCATTATTTACGATCATCCTTGGAAGGTGGAGCTAGGGAAGTCATTAAGTCCATAGAATTTACAGCGATAAATTATCACATCGCATGGCAGTTACTAGGGGAAAGATATAACAACGTCAATATTCTTATAAACAATCACTTGAAGGCATTGTTTAATATTGAACCTTTAAGAAACGAATATCATAAAGGTCTACGCTTTATTGTAGATCATGTTTCAAAAAATCTTAGAGCTCTTAACGCCTTAGGGCAGCCTACAGATAAATGGGACATCTTAATCATATACCTAGTAACAATGAAATTAGACAATGTGACACTCTCAAAGTGGGAGGAACAAAAAAACAGTATGAAGGAATACCCGTTGTTATTGGACTTCACGACGTTCCTGCGCAAGCGCGCCGATATGCTAGAGACAGTATACTTTAATAAAACGCCAAGTAGCTCACGTCAGGAACACTATACACACAATAGGGGCAATTTCCAAAATAAGCCTTCCACAAAATGCTTTGCTGCATCTTACGAAGCAAACAGCTCTCGAGACAAACCTTCATGTCATTTCTGTAATGAAGGACATACAATTGTAGAATGTTTAAAATTTAAAGAATTAAAACCTGAAAATAGAAGTGCTGAAATTTCAAAATTAAAGCTGTGCTTGAATTGTCTTCGTAAGGGTCACAGTGCGTCGCAGTGTAGACTCGGCTCCTGTCGAATCTGTAAACAAAAACATAACACTTTATTACACATTAATATCACTACACATGAAACATTACACAATACCAACAAGTCACAGTTACATTCCTTACCTGCTGCTGCGTTTTCAGCTTCATGTAACAAACAAGTGCTTCTTGGTACTGCTTTAGTAAGAATTACCAATAAATTTAATGATGAAACTCACCTGGCTCGGGCTTTACTTGATTCCGGCAGTCAGTCGTCGTTTATCACTGAAACCTTTAAAAACAAACTTGGCATTACTCCGTTTATGGAACCAGTTTGTGTTTCTGGCATCAGCAACGTGAGCTTTAACATCTCACAGAGCTGTGAAATTACTTTACATTCCTTAATAAATCCATTCAGTTTAAATGTTAAATGTTTAGTTGTACCTCAAATTACAGGCAACTTACCTAACACTGCTGTCGATTCCTCTTCATGGTCTCTGCCTACTCCGATCCAACTGGCCGATCCCGGTTTCTATAAGCCTTCTGACATTGACATTTTGTTAGGAGCTGATGTATTTTTTGAGCTAATGAACCCGGAACAAAGGTCACTAGGTGCAAACTTACCTATTCTACAGAGCTCAAAACTTGGTTGGTTGGTAGTCGGCCCAGTAGGTAGTAATATTAGCAATAGAAAAAATATTCATTGCAATTTTAGCAGAGAGATAAGCAAATCTTTTAAGAATTTTTGGGAACTAGAGGAAATAGTTGACACTAAGATACCCATCACACAAGAACATGAGTTTTGTGAGACACACTTCATTAATACCACGAAACGCTTGTCTGATGGCAGATTTTCAGTTCTTATGCCACTACGTGAATCACCTGAAACATTAGGGGACTCGTTCTTTAGGGCTAAAACTAGACTTCATAATCTTGAAAGAAAACTAAGTAAAGATGTTGTCATGAAAAATGACTACACCAATTTTATACGGGAGTACGAATCATTAGGTCATTTGAGTAAGATTGAACGACCAGAAATCGGTTACTATCTGCCTCATCACGCGGTGATGCGTGAGGGTAGTGAAACGACTAAACTTCGAGTTGTTTTCGATGCTTCGGCCAAAACAAATTCAGGAAAATCCTTAAATGACATTCAGTACGTTGGTCCCACGTTACAAGATCCACTAATAGAAATACTTTTACGATTCAGACAACACTCTTATGTTTTATCGGCTGACATACAAAAAATGTATAGGCAGATATTAGTAGATGAATCCCAGCGCCATTTGCAGCTTACATAAAGAGGTTCATAAATAACTGCAAAAAGAGTAAAATTAAATTAAATGGCGATTTGTCACTTGATGAAATTCATTATGCTGAAATTGACGTCATTAAATTCGTTCAACGCAATTCCTTTAAGGCTGAATTAAAATTGTTAGAAACAGGGAAACCATTACATTCAAAATCTCCGTTGTTACAGTTATCACCATTCATCGACGGCGACGGCGTGCTCAGAGTAGGTGGTCGTCTCCACAACGCCGACTGTCATTA
Organism: Carcina quercana; assembly: GCA_910589575.2. NCBI lineage: Eukaryota > Metazoa > Arthropoda > Insecta > Lepidoptera > Depressariidae > Carcina > Carcina quercana. The sequence continues at coordinate 6,568,016 of OU342455.1, read as the reverse complement.
CGATAAAAAACACCCGGCACTGCTCGACCGAAAGCATCATTTTACGCGTCTATTGATGGAGCGCGAACACCTACGACTGCAGCACGCTGGCCCACAGCTGCTTCTTAGTTCTATCCGCGAGAGAATTTGGCCATTGAGCGGGAGAATTTTAGCTCGTAGTGTAGTGAGAAAGTGTGTTTTATGTACACGCTTGCGCGGAGAGACTATGGAGCAGTTGATGGGAAGCTTGCCCACTGAGAGACTAAACCCTGGCTTTCCCTTTCAAGTATGTGGTGTTGACTTTGCTGGCCCTTTCAACATTTCAAGTAAGAAAGGACGTGGTAATAGGAAGTCCAAATGTTATCTTTGTTTGTTTGTTTGTTTTTCATCTAAACCATCTAACATTTGGAAACCGTCAGCGATCTCAGTTCAGAAGCCTTTATTCTATGCCTACGTAGATTTATATCGCGTAGAGGTAAACCTCATATCATTCATTGTGATAATGGACGTAATTTTGTGGGCGCAAATAATGAATTGGGTAGGGTACTCAAGTCCTCTAGTTCGGTATTAAATAATTTCTCTTTAGAAGAAGGAATTAAATTCTTCTTTATTCCCCCCTATTCTCCGACGATTGGCGGCTTGTGGGAAGCGGGCATAAAGGCAACAAATTTTCATTTAAAACGGATCATGGGTAATGCTAGCTTAACATATGAAGAGTTAGATACACTTTTTTCACAAATAGAGGCTATCCTCAATTCCCGTCCACTCACTCCATTATCATCAGATCCTAACGATCTGACTCCTTTAACTCCGGGTCACTTCCTAGTCGGTCGCCCTCTTACGGCGCTTCCTTCGGGTCCAGCTACGAAGGGTCGTCCAGATCGAATTGAGGAGCTAAGACGACATTTTTGGGACAGATGGCGCCAGGAGTATTTGGCAGAGATGCAGCAGCGCCACAAATGGCTGCGGCAGCGACAGCCTGTAGAGATCGGCCACATGGTTGTCCTGAAGGATGACAATTCTCCACCACTACGATGGAAGATGGGGAGAGTTGTAAGGCTCTTCCCGGGAAGAGACGGCCTTTGTAGGGTCATAGACGTAAGACCGGCAGTGGTGTCGAGCGGCGGGCCCTGAACAAGGTCTGCCTGCTGCCCACAGCGCTGCTGGGCCCGGAGGATGTTCGCGCTGAACAGCGCTGAATATCATTGCCGCGCTGAGGCACGCGGGGCGGGGGACGGAGAAACCGGCCAGCGGTCACTCGGCGAGCGCGCCTCGCCAACTCACAGCAAGACTCCCACTACCACCGCGCGCAGACAAGCGCGCACAAATTATTTGTGTTCCAATTTTAAATAACCTCAATAAATTATATAAATATTATACAAGTTTGGACCTTTCATTATACTTCAATCGAACACAAAGTAGTAAATTACATTTAACTCTGGAGCTTCCTGTTAGGCATAGAAATACCTGTGGTAGGAAGCCCCGCTCCTCCGCTTTACACCGTGTTTTAAATTTATAAAACTTATACAATATAAACAAAAACTTATATACTATTTAAATCTAATTAATTAATAAATATTTCAGTGTGTGTGTGTGTGTGTGTGTGTGTGCGCGCGCGCGTGTGTGTGTGTGACGTATGGCAGGTGGATCATTATTTTACTATGTTACTGACTCGAGAATACTTTCTGTTTCTTCATAGTCCAAAGGCTTTATCCAGGTTTGTATGGCATGTTTGCAATCAAAATATGTGCGGGGGTAAATATCCAATAATTTGTTAACTTTATTATACATGTGAACAGACTGTAACAATATTTGTCGTTTTGCGAACATTGTGTTACTACGCGAATAAGAGATAATATTTCTGTTTCTTTTTCTTAAATAAGTATTTAATTCGAAAGGTAATGATCTATGCGTTTTTAGAACATTGTTTACAATATACAGTTTTCTTACCGACAGTACCTCACTAATGGCGTATAGTTGAGCTGTGGGGAACCGGTACGGTTTAAACAACATAGTTTTAAGTAGTAAACGCTGTGCTCTTTCCACTTCTATAAATTTTGTTTTGTTTGCTCCTCCCCAGATTCTTATACAATAGATTATAACTGATTGTGCTAGTGCGATGTATATTTTGGTAAGAAGTGATTGATCAGCGACATACCGTAGAGTGTTGAATATCCAAACTAGTTTTCTAGTCCTTGCCGTAATTAGTTCTATTTGTGTATGCCAGGACAGTCGCTGATCAATCATGACTCCCAAGTATTTCACTGAAGATACTCTCTTAAGTGATGGACAACTGCATGATGAGTAATTTAATTTATCACATGAATGTATTTTTAAAGCGAGATTGCTGTCTGGCTGAGTTCGATTACAAATAGAAAAACAAACATAGTTTGTTTTGTCTGTGTTTAATGTTAGAAGATTTTCCTCTAGCCAGTCAGCGATCTTTACCAGTCCATGTTCAGCAGTTTTAAAAACGTTTTCCCAAGTGTCTCATGTGAAGGTCACAGCCGTGTCATCCGCATAGGAGAGGATATGACCATTGTGTATGTGTAGTCCACTGAGGTCGTTAATATACACCAAAAACAGAGTAGGACCAAGTACACTCCCTTGTGGTACTCCATATTGCACTTTCGTATACTCACTACAGCAGTCATCAATTTTAACGCACTGTTTTCGGTCACACAAATAGTCATTAAGCAGCTTCAATGGTATACCTCTAATTCCTATCCTTTCCAGCTTAGTTACAAGGCAGGGGACAGAAACGGTGTCAAACGCTTTTTTCAAGTCCAAAAATACTGTTAAGCATTTTTTCCCTTGGTCAAGTTCTGCAGTGAGAAAAGAGCTTAGAGTGGCTACCGCATCTTCAGTCGATCGTCCTTGCCTAAATCCAAATTGTGTGTTAGATAGTATGTTATATTTTTGGAAATAGCTAGTCAGTCTATTATTTATTAGTTTTTCTAGAATCTTTGATATGGAAGGAAGCAGTGAGATCGGCCTGTAATTGTTGACATCATTTCTGTCCCCGTTCTTGAATACCGGCGTTATTAGGGATCTCTTAAGCATTTCCGGAAAGACGCCTTTCATGAAGCAAAGATTAGACATGTGACTTATGATAGGTACTACTAAGGGTTTTGCAATCTTGAGAAATTTGGTATTGATTTTATCCCATCCTGCAGTACTATCAGTCTTAAGGCTTGATAAAATTCTATTTACTTCTTCAGGGCATGTGTCCATCAAGGCAAATGACGATGAATAGTGGGTTTCTATTTGGGGCATTTCTTTACTTTTGTTCTTACTAGTTCTTTTTGATATAATGTCCTCTGCTAATTTTTTCCCGATATTTACAAAATAGTCATTAACGTAATTTACAGAAGCTGTAGGTGATGACTGAATTGTAAGTAGTATTGAATTGTCACTTTTGTTACCAGATAGATTAATAATGTTCTTAATATTGGTCCACAATTGTTTAGAGTTTTTCGTAGATTTTGCCAAATTATCCCTTTCATACTTTCTCTTTAGTTTTTTGATGAGACGGTGTAAAGTATAGACACCTAGTGTCAAACTTGTGAACTACATTTTGAAACGTCAGTCAATAAATACTTTTCGTACGTAGAATTAACCGCTTACTTGTTTTCTTTTATTTAAAACGTTTTTACATCATTCTGACACCATGTAACGTTGTATTTAGTGGTTTGATCATGCTTTTAAAGTACTTAATTTATTCCAAAGATGTCTGACCTAACAAATCCATTGAGAGATTTGTTACACAAAAATACAAGCTTTATATGGGAAATTCATCATGAAGAAGCTTTGAACAAAATAAAAGAGGTTCTTCAAAGTCCTCCAGTATTGAGACTATATGATGTAAACAAACCTGTAACATTAAGCGTAGACGCAAGTTCAAAAAATCTTGGCGCTGCACTTCTTCAAGAAGGACAACCAATAGCCTATGGAGCAAGAGCGTTAACCAAGTCTGAAGAGAATTATCCACAGATTGAAAAAGAAGCACTCGCCATACAGTTCGGATGTAAGAAGTTTCACGAATATGTTTATGGTAAAGAACTGACAGTGGAATCAGACCATAAGCCACTTGAGACAATCTTCAAGAAAAACATACAATCAGCTCCAGCAAGATTGCAACGCATATTATTCAATCTTGCACCATACGCACCAAAAGTCATATTTAAAAAAGGCATAGAAATACCCCTAGCAGACTTTCTTAGTCGAGACTGTGATGCATCTAATCTGAAATATGAACAAGAAGAAAATTTGAAAGTTACAGTTATACTACCTATGTCACTTGACGCAAAAGAGGAGTTAATTGCAGCTACAAAGGAAGATCCACATTTACAGTTACTACTTCAGACAATAATACAAGGATTTCCAGAAAAAGCCAGTGAACTTCCCACAGAACTACAACACTATTTTAACTTTAAAGAAGAATTGAGCTATCTAAATGGAATAATTTTCAAAGGAAATAAAATTGTAGTACCAAAATCACAGATCCCTAAAATGCTAAAGATTATTCATCAAGGACATGCAGGTATACACAGCTGTTTAAGAAGAGCACGACAAATTCTCTACTGGAAGGGACAATATGACGACATCATAAAACTAGTTAAAACCTGCTCTGTCTGTGAACAAACACAAAAAGACAATATTAAAGATATAGTGCTAGTTAAAAAGATTCCTACACTTCCATGGCAAATAGTTGCATCTGATCTATTTGAATTAAAAGGAAAAACTTACCTCACAATCTGTGACAGCTACTCTGGATATTTAGATTTTCAACAGCTAAAAGGTCAGTCTTCATACGAAGTTATAGAACAACTGAAAAGATGGTTTGCTGTACATGGAATACCAGAAGAGCTACAAACTGACAATGGAACACAATATATGTCTAGAGAATTCAAGATCTTTCAAAAAGAGTGGAAATTTAACCATGTCACATCCAGTCCACATCACCATCAAGGCAATGGGCTCGCCGAAAAAGCAGTTCAAGTAGCCAAGAACATATTAAAAAAATGTAGTATTGACAAGTCCGATGTTCAACTTGCTTTATTAAACTGGAGAAATACACCAAGAAATGATATATTAGGTTCACCCAACCAACGTCTATACAGCAGAATAACCAGATCTCCATTACCTACAACGGACAGTAACCTAAAACCAAAAATAATGCAAGGAGTCACTGCTGAACTAAAACGATTAAGAGAAGAACAAGCCAACTACAGTAATAAGCACACTAAAAGACCAGACAATTTTGAAATTGATGAAAAAGTCAGACACAAAGTTGCTCATCGCCAATGGGAAGGGGCAAGAGTGGTAGAAAAGCCTGAAGGTCTACCAAGATCTGTAATTATTCAAACTGATCAAGGCCAAATCTTACGTAGAAACTTCAGTCATCTGCACAAGACACAAGCAGACATAACCAGCAACAGAGTGGTAGTTCCTGAAACCAAATACACAGATGAACCAGCAGTACAACAAGTTCCAGCTCAAGAACAATCACCAGCTGCTCCTAAGTCACTCCCAGCATCAACAAGCCCGTCATCAAACACTTCTAATCATTTGCAGAAGTCAAACCTAGCACCACCACCGACAGCACTAAGATCATCAAGATTTGGTAGAATAATTAAACCAATAAATCGACTTGATCTTTAATAATACTTAAATTAGTAATTACAATATTATTTTATAAGTTACATTGAGTTGTGCTGTGCAATTTATAATTATAGGTATAATTAGTTAACCATTAGCATAATATTATATTTTGTATTATTTTAATGGTAATTAAAAATTAATACGTTATGTGAAATGTAAGTTTATAAAACAATGTTTTTAGTTTACAAAGAAAGGGAGATGTAAAGTATAGACACCTAGTGTCAAACTTGTGAACTACATTTTGAAACGTCAGTCAATAAATACTTTTCGTACGTAGAATTAACCGCTTACTTGTTTTCTTTAAAAGCATGATCAAACCACTAAATACAACGTTACAGACGGTTACAAAAATTTCTATATCTTCTATATGTCAGTTTACTTATGTCATTATTTGGATCTATCTTTAGATCTTTTTGCATTTTATTTCGATTTTTAATACACCTTAGAACGCCAGAAGTGATCCAGGGTTTAATTATCCGTTTAGATGACGGTATATTAACTATCTTAGTGTTTTCAGAAATTGATTCCCTAATTTTAGTCACTAATTGTTCAATAACGAAATCTGGATCTTCACTCAGAAGTAAAGAGGGTAGATTTTTTTCAGCTAATGAGTTTAGGGCATCCTCAAAATTAGTTACAGTTTTTATTCTTTGACATATGTATTTGATTTTATTGAATGATAGGTTTAAGTAGACCATCAGATGGTCTGTTATACTTGTGTTTAGGACAGCCACTGAGGCCTCACATTGGGTTTTATTAATTTTCAGGAAAAAATGATCTAAGCAACTGTCATGCCGGGTAGGAAAGCAATGGCCTGAAAGAAGGCCATGCAGAGCCATCATGTTTAGGTAGTTGCTTCGATTGTTGTAGTCATAATTTTGAACAGGTCTAGGGATGATATTTATGTTTATGTCGCCTGTCACAATAATATTTCTTCTAACATTTAATGTTTCCAAGTGTGAGCTAAGAGAATTTATAAATTGTTCAGCATTTGGATTTGATGGGGAACGATATATTCCTAAAATAGTATTATAATTTATATCAATTTGTAGACATGACGCGTGCTGTAGGTTTATTTCCTTTACATACGCTGTTTAATAAGGGGATTGTAGGTATTTTGATAATTACTGTGGGTAGAATCGATAACAGATAAATAAAACATTCAGTCTTGGCTCAGCTGTCGTGTTTCATTGACACGTCCCACCAACACAACAACAATATGGTACAAAAGTGGATACATATTTTTGGACTCGAGTGGTTTCCTTATAAACTATATAGTGCCCAGCAGCGGACTAACTTTACTGCCTACACACAAACTGGTATTTCAAATAAATTAATAATCTTACAAAAATTATTATTATAAATTATTTATTGGACAAAATCAACAAAATCAGATATAATTAATTATTATTTCTACAAGCTGTATAACAAAAATATTCTGAACTATCGTTTTGACCACAGAAAACACGTTTGTTTATGAGCTATGACTAAAATTGTGATGATGTTAATGTACTGAAGTGTATATTTTCCTATTTGCAGGTGATTCTGGTTACCTGGAAGCTGCGGCTGCGCCGTGGATAGATCTGAAACTAAAAATAATTAACGCGTTAAAAAATTACTATAAACCGACTTCAACTCTACTTTTATTAAGGCAAAATTAAGATTTATATTTTCTCAAGGATGCCGTTGTCAGAACTTGACCAAATTGAAAAGGGAAGCACTAGCTTTCAAATAAATAACATGTTAATAGAATAACATGCTTGTAAGTCAGCTGTCTAATACACACATTCCCTATCTCAAAAACTACTGAACTGATTTTGATGAAACTTGCAGTTTTCTGTAAGTTGAACAATACCTAGTTCAACATAAAAAGGATTATTTAAATCGAACTTGAAGTTTCAGGGATATGCTAGGACAAACATACCAATATACATACATTTGAAATTTGGCACTTGTTTAGAACCTGATATAGACTAACATATGCGAAAACTGGGCAGTTCTGGATATATTACATACATACAGGTCCAATTGATAATCTCCTTTTTTGAAGTCGGTTAATAAGTGACTTAACTCTGTACAATCTAGTATTTTAGTTTATTTCAATAAGTTTAAACTTATTAAATTACCTTGCTAATATTTGTCTCAAAGTTTCATTTATACCTTCCGCAGCATTGGCTAGACACTGTAATGAGTCATGGTTCGCTTGCTCTAGTTCTGTCCGTCGCTAGGAACTTTCCACCAGAAGTCGTCGTGCAGCCTCGGCCGTAAACATGCGACGGTTACGTCTTTGGATAGTTCTTCCACCCCTTAACCCACCAACTCCTGCACCTGAGTGACTTGTGGTTTCTCCTTGAGCACCATCAGCATCAAAACTTATATTTCTTATATTTCCTACAGCCGCTGGTTCTTGTTCTTCAAGACTTATTTCCGATTGTAAAATATTTTCTGGTACATACTCTTCGTTCTCAACAACATGCAACAAGGTGTGTCCGGTGATGTGCTGGTGCTTGCCAATTGCTGAAAAAGTAATCATACTTAAATACCTAGTAATTTTAGAAATCCTTTCTAATGAAGTTTTATTAATAATGTTAATTTTTATTATTCATGAATAATAAAAATTATATGTATAATACTTTTACAGATATTTTAGATGTCACTGACTATTGCTAGTTTTATATAATCCATAATTTATACCTCTGATTGGTTTTGGTCCAGTATGGCAGACTCCGGATCTCCAACTTGTCCTCTCTCTGCTGTCTTACGCCATAATTACGATATGATTTCCACTCTCAACTTAAACTTTAACTAGTGTATTTAATACACAATAATACACATAAAGGTTACTAAAAGTTTTCAAGTAAAACGACGCACGAAATTATTGTTTTTAATTTATGACAAGGTTCTGTCAAAGACAGTTCAAATTCCAAATTTTACAATTGTCATGTTCAAAACCATGCTTTGTTATTATAAAATTGGTTTTACAATGATATTAAAGAAATATTTAAAAAAATTAAGCAAAAATATTTACTGATTTACATATTAAATTGAGATATAATTATTTATTATGTAATTTTTGCCTAATTGAGATTCTTTATTTAAGAGAGAAATTATTAGTATTGTGTTTTAGAACGGTCGTGGAGAGAGGATATCTCTCTTTCGTCTCACTTTCTCCAACGGACTTTTGTATATGTTTATCTCTCTCACTAAATTGTAAACCAAAGACAAAATTGTAGATTTTTGACATTTTAATTCATCATCTACCTGGACAATCCTTCCAATTTCAGTTCATCTATAAGGATGTCATGGTACGAAATAAAGTCGGCCAGTTTAGGCATCGTCAACTGAGAAGCAAGGATTGCGGCCGATTGTGTATAAGGTCGTAGTAGGCCTGCAGTAGTGATTTACTTGCTCAGTGCTCCAACCAACAATCGATTAAACGTATTGATTAAATGCTCCTAGAATCGTTTATGACATTAGTCACCTATCTCAGGCACCAGTCTCTCACAGGTACACCTGCCTTGTAGGCAGTGTTGCCAATTTAGCAAATTTTATGCTAGATTTGGCATATTTTTATGTTGTTTAGCATTTTTATAAGTTATTTAGCAAATAGCATATTTTTTGGCATATAAAACAATTATGAAAAACAAGTTCACTTTCCTTTTTTAAGTCCAAATACTTCAAAAATGTATATAAAATATACTGTAATTATCATTTGTTTTTTATTGTTGATGTACTTCTTTATAGTTGGATAGGGCATCACCAACAAATACAGACGTTCATAGAAGCCTCATTAGTATTTAAAGTCTGAGGCAAAATGGTTGCGTTCAAATCTGTAGTTCTGCCTCCGACCACCGATGGCGCTTCCGTAGAAAGTTCCGGATAACGTACTGCGCTCTATAGGTACCAAGGAGAGTTATAGTCTTGAGAATAAGGCTTCCACGTCTACATGCACATCAGCTGCCGAGCCTGCCGATGAAGACGAAGATATTAACATTTTATTTAGTAACATAGTCGATTAAAACGTAGAATAAATCAAAATTTTGTTGATTAATAAACATTTAAAATTAAATGACGTTTTATTTGACATTGAAAAATGTTAGCTTATTTTCTGGCAATATTATAAAGCAATTAGCATAATTTTGGCAAAATTTTAACATCAGTTTAGCAAGTTTTAGATTCCCCTTGTTGGCAACACTGCTTGTAGGACTTTTTTATTTACTACTTTAACCAGTGATGATTGTCTAGCCAATGACGAGTAAAATTAGGTGAACAAATTTTGAGGTTATAAACTATGCCGAAGCCATTTCTTCAGCTTTCTCAATAAAATGTATAATGTGTACATTTTATCGCTTAATTTGGATTCTTGACGAGAACTTCAAAGGCCAGCCTTGGTTTCAACATTATCCGAAAGAATCCATATGCCGAATGTACTCGACATGATAAACTCTTCGGATCGCGTCGAAACCCTCGCAATTTTGCGTAATTGATACTATAACACTGTCCGTGACACTTTTTGCACTATATCACACCATTAAAACACAAAAAACACACATAACAGTATTATTAACGAATTACTAAAATTGCAATGAACCACCATTTTACAAGTTCGCGCCAAGAATCCTTGTAGGACTTATGTTGTTTATTATTTATACTATAGATAAGGTGTCACTCTGTGAGAAGAAATAAATAAATAAATAAACATTATTATTATTAATAGTTTGTATCAAAGAGAAAAGGTTTGTTTGAATGTGGACTCAAATGTAGGTCATTGAGTTTTTTTAAGCAATTATAACATAAAACTTCAAAGAAGAAAGGTAAATAACAAAACACAAATGTAAAATGATAATATCTCCAAATGGATTTTTAATTTACATCCTTTAAAAATTCTTAACATATATAAATATAAAATAATATAACATTTACCGGCAATCATATCGGTGCAAGGGCGCGCTACCAGCGCCTCCTAAAGTGTTATAACAGCACTTCCATCAGGTGCCCGCGTTGACGTCACATCAAATTAAGTTACTACAAGTTATTCGAATACATGACTGATCCAAATGTGCATCATCATCAGCCGGGAAACGTCCACTGCTGGACATAGGCCTCCTACATGGTACGCAACATCGACCGGTCCCGAGCCACCTGCATCCAGCGACTCCATGCAACTCTAACCAGGTCGTCGGTCCATCTAGTAGGGGGACGGCCTGGTAGACGTTTCCCGGTACGTGGTCGCCACTCGAGAACCTTTACTCCCCATCGGTTATCGGTTTTTCGAGCGATGTGGCCTGCCCATTGCCAATTCAAATCACTGACTCGTCGAGCTATGTCGGTGACCTTCGTTCGTCTACGGATTTCCTCATTCCGGACCTTATCGCGTAGAGAAATTCCGAGAATAGCTAGTTACATTGCTCCGTGCGTCCATACGTGCGTACCATATGTAAAAATGTACTGATAAATAATAATACAATAATTACTTTTGACTAAAAACTTTTGATATAATACTAATTACTGTGTCGTCGGTAAACAGTTACGGCCGCCTCAACCGTTTCAATGCAAACAAATAAATATTACATTTCGACCATTGCTCATTTTGGAATTTTAGTTTTATTTTCAAATACTATTAAAACAACTCTTTCCAGCAAATTCCGCAAGACACAGTTCACAAGAGAACCTTTCCTCAACTCAGTGTACTAATAAATGTCTATTTAAATTACTTTCTTCAGGAAATTTCTTATGACATAGTTCACAAGAGAACCTTTTCTCACCTTAGTGTAATAATAAATGTCTATTTAAACTACCTTTTTCAGGAAATTTCTTATGACATAGTTCACAAGAGAACCTTTTCTAACCTTAGTGTAAAAGTAAAAGTTTATTTAAATTACTCTTTTGAGTAAATTTTTTACGACATAGTTCACAAGAGAACCTTTTCTAACCTAAGTGTAATAGTAAATGTTTACTTAAATTACTCTTTTGAGTAAATTTCTTATGACATAGTTCACAAGAGAACCTTTTCTCGCCTGAGTGTATTAATAAATGTCTATTTAAACTACCTTTTTCATGAAATTTCTTATGACATAGTTAACAAGAGAACCTTTTCTAACCTTAGTGTAAAAGTAAAAGTTTATTTAAATTACTCTTTTGAGTAAATTTTTTACGACATAGTTCACAAGAGAACCTTTTCTAACCTAAGTGTAATAGTAAATGTTTACTTAAATTACTCTTTTGAGTAAATTTCTTAAGACATAGTTCACAAGAGAACCTTTTCTCGCCTGAGTGTATTAATAAATGTCTATTTAAACTACCTTTTTCATGAAATTTCTTATGACATAGTTAACAAGAGAACCTTTTCTAACCTTAGTGTAAAAGTAAAAGTTTATTTAAATTACTCTTTTGAGTAAATTTTTTACGACATAGTTCACAAGAGAACCTTTTCTAACCTAAGTGTAATAGTAAATGTTTACTTAAATTACTCTTTTGAGTAAATTTCTTATGACATAGTTCACAAGAGAACCTTTTCTAACCTTAGTGTAATAGTAAATGTTTACTTAAATTACTCTTTTGAGTAAATTTCTTACGACATAGTTCACAAGAGAACCTTTTCTCGCCTGAGTGTATTTAAACTACCTTTTTCAGGAAATTTCTTATGACATAGTTCACAGAAGAACCTTTTCTAACCTTAGTGTAAAAGTAAATGTTTATTTAAATTACTCTTTTGAGTACATTTCTTACGACATAGTTCACAAGAGAACCTTTTCTCGCCTGAGTGTACTAATAAATATCTATTTAAACCACTCTTGTGAGAAAAATTCTTGTGACATAGTTCACAAGAGAACCTTTTCTCGCCTGAGTGTATTAATAAATGTCTATTTAAACTACCTTTTTCATGAAATTTCTTATGACATAGTTCACAAGAGAATCTTTTCTAACCTAAGTGTAATAGTAAATGATTACTTAAATTACTTTTTTGAGTAAATTTCTTACGACATAGTTCACAAGAGAACCTTTTCTCACCTGAGTGTAATAATAAATGTCTATTTAAACTACCTTTTTCAGGAAATTTCTTATGACATAGTTCACAAGAGAACCTTTTCTCGCCTGAGTGTATTAATAAATGTCTATTTAAACCACTCTTGTGAGAAAAATTCTTATGACATAGTTCACAAGAGAACCTTTTCTCGCCTGAGTGTATTAATAAATATCTATTTAAACTACCTTTTTCATGAAATTTCTTATGACATAGTTAACAAGAGAACCTTTTCTAACCTTAGTGTAAAAGTAAAAGTTTATTTAAATTACTCTTTTGAGTAAATTTTTTACGACATAGTTCACAAGAGAACCTTTTCTAACCTAAGTGTAATAGTAAATGTTTACTTAAATTACTCTTTTGAGTAAATTTCTTATGACATAGTTCACAAGAGAACCTTTTCTAACCTTAGTGTAATAGTAAATGTTTACTTAAATTACTCTTTTGAGTAAATTTCTTACGACATAGTTCACAAGAGAACCTTTTCTCGCCTGAGTGTATTTAAACTACCTTTTTCAGGAAATTTCTTATGACATAGTTCACAGAAGAACCTTTTCTAACCTTAGTGTAAAAGTAAATGTTTATTTAAATTACTCTTTTGAGTACATTTCTTACGACATAGTTCACAAGAGAACCTTTTCTCGCCTGAGTGTACTAATAAATATCTATTTAAACCACTCTTGTGAGAAAAATTCTTGTGACATAGTTCACAAGAGAACCTTTTCTCGCCTGAGTGTATTAATAAATGTCTATTTAAACTACCTTTTTCATGAAATTTCTTATGACATAGTTCACAAGAGAACCTTTTCTAACCTAAGTGTAATAGTAAATGATTACTTAAATTACTTTTTTGAGTAAATTTCTTACGACATAGTTCACAAGAGAACCTTTTCTCGCCTGAGTGTATTTAAACTACCTTTATCAGGAAATTTCTTATGACATAGTTCACAAGAGAACCTTTTCTCACCTTAGTGTAATAGTAAATGTTTATTTAAATTACTCTTTTGAGTACATTCCTTACGACATAGTTCACAAGAGAACCTTTTCTCGCCTGAGTGTATTAATAAATGTCTACTTAAACCACTCTTGTGAGAAAAATTCTTATGACATAGTTCACAAGAGAACCTTTTCTCGCCTGAGTGTATTAATAAATGTCTATTTAAACTACCCTTTTCAGGAAATTTCTTATGACATAGTTCACAAGAGAACCTTTTTCTCACCTTAGTGTAATAGTAAATGTTTATTTAAATTATTCATTTGAGTAAATTTCTTACGACATAGTTCACAAGAGAACCTTTTCTAACCTAAGTGTAATAGTAAATGTTTACTTAAATTACTCTTTTGAGTAAATTTCTTATGACATAGTTCACAAGAAAACCTTTTCTCACCTTAGTGTAATAGTAAATGTTTATTTAAATTACTCTTTTGAGTAAATTTTTTACGACATAGTTCACAAGAGAACCTTTTCTAACCTAAGTGTAATAGTAAATGTTTACTTAAATTACTCTTTTGAGTAAATTTCTTAAGACATAGTTCACAAGAGAACCTTTTCTCGCCTGAGTGTATTAATAAATGTCTATTTAAACTACCTTTTTCATGAAATTTCTTATGACATAGTTAACAAGAGAACCTTTTCTAACCTTAGTGTAAAAGTAAAAGTTTATTTAAATTACTCTTTTGAGTAAATTTTTTACGACATAGTTCACAAGAGAACCTTTTCTAACCTAAGTGTAATAGTAAATGTTTACTTAAATTACTCTTTTGAGTAAATTTCTTATGACATAGTTCACAAGAGAACCTTTTCTAACCTTAGTGTAATAGTAAATGTTTACTTAAATTACTCTTTTGAGTAAATTTCTTACGACATAGTTCACAAGAGAACCTTTTCTCGCCTGAGTGTATTTAAACTACCTTTTTCAGGAAATTTCTTATGACATAGTTCACAGAAGAACCTTTTCTAACCTTAGTGTAAAAGTAAATGTTTATTTAAATTACTCTTTTGAGTACATTTCTTACGACATAGTTCACAAGAGAACCTTTTCTCGCCTGAGTGTACTAATAAATATCTATTTAAACCACTCTTGTGAGAAAAATTCTTGTGACATAGTTCACAAGAGAACCTTTTCTCGCCTGAGTGTATTAATAAATGTCTATTTAAACTACCTTTTTCATGAAATTTCTTATGACATAGTTCACAAGAGAACCTTTTCTAACCTAAGTGTAATAGTAAATGATTACTTAAATTACTTTTTTGAGTAAATTTCTTACGACATAGTTCACAAGAGAACCTTTTCTCGCCTGAGTGTATTTAAACTACCTTTATCAGGAAATTTCTTATGACATAGTTCACAAGAGAACCTTTTCTCACCTTAGTGTAATAGTAAATGTTTATTTAAATTACTCTTTTGAGTACATTCCTTACGACATAGTTCACAAGAGAACCTTTTCTCGCCTGAGTGTATTAATAAATGTCTACTTAAACCACTCTTGTGAGAAAAATTCTTATGACATAGTTCACAAGAGAACCTTTTCTCGCCTGAGTGTATTAATAAATGTCTATTTAAACTACCCTTTTCAGGAAATTTCTTATGACATAGTTCACAAGAGAACCTTTTTCTCACCTTAGTGTAATAGTAAATGTTTATTTAAATTATTCATTTGAGTAAATTTCTTACGACATAGTTCACAAGAGAACCTTTTCTAACCTAAGTGTAATAGTAAATGTTTACTTAAATTACTCTTTTGAGTAAATTTCTTATGACATAGTTCACAAGAAAACCTTTTCTCACCTTAGTGTAATAGTAAATGTTTATTTAAATTACTCTTTTGAGTAAATTTTTTACGACATAGTTCACAAGAGAACCTTTTCTCGCCTGAGTGTATTAATAAATGTCTATTTAAACTACCTTTTTCAGGAAATTTCTTATGACATAATTCACAAGAAAACCTTTTCTCACCTGAGTGTATTAATAAATGGCTATTTAAACTACTCGTATGAGTAAATTTCTTATGACATAATTCACAAGAATACCTTTTCTCATCTGAGTGTATTAATAAATGGCTATTTAAACTACTCTTTTGAGTAAATTTCTTACGACATAGTTCACAAGAGAACCTTTTCTCGCCTGAGTGTATTAATAAATGTCTATTTAAACTACCTTTTTCAGGAAATTTCTTATGACATAGTTCACAAGAAAACATTTTCTCACCTGAGTGTATTAATAAATGGCTATTTAATCTACTCTTTTGAGTAAATTTCTTATGACATAATTCACAAGAAAACCTTTTCTCATCTGAGTGTATTAATAAATGGCTATTTAAACTACTCTTTTGAGTAAATTTCTTATGACATAGTTCACAAGAAAACCTTTTCTCACCTGAGTGTATTAATAAATGTTTATTTAAATTACTCTTTTGAGTAAATTTCTGACGACATAGTTCACAAGAGAACCTTTTCTCGCCTGAGTGTATTAATAAATGTATATTTAAATTACTCTTTTGAGTAAATTTCTTATGACATAGTTCACAACAGAACCTTTTCTCGCCTGAGTGTATTAATAAATGTCTATTTAAATTACCTTTTTCATGAAATTTCTTATGACATAGTTCACAAGAGAACCTTTTCTTACCTGAGTGTACTTGTAAATGGCTATTTAAATGAGACCTTTGAGTAAATTTCTGATGACATACTTTACAAGAGAATCTTTCCTCGCCTGAGTGTACTAATAAATGTCTTTTTAAACTACCCTTTTCAGTAAATTTTTTGTGACATAGTTCACAAGAGAACCTCTTCTCGTCAACGTGACCTTGTATATGTATCATTAAATCATATTCAAGATTAAATGTCTCATGACATATATCACAAGAGAATGCAGCGCTGTGATCACTCGTGGGCGCTGATGTCCGAGCGTGGTCTTCATGTGCAGACTCTGTCACAACACCTGCGGATGTGAAACATTACATTCAGTAACAAGACGAGGTGGAGGTAGATATGTGTGGTACGTTGGCTTGCTCATACAGATATAGCTGGGCACACATGATCCTTGGGTGGTTTTGAGCTGAGATATCCTTATAGACACCAAGTAATACCTTCTATATCTATATCAATACATATAATAAAAGAGTAAAATCAGTGTGTCTGTACATTGAGTATACATATTTACCTAAAACTAATAGAGGGCGATGTAAAAATAGTAACAGAATGGTAATCTACGATTTGTAAATTTTTTGTCTGTCTGTCTGTTTATACACGCTAATCTCCGGAACTACTGAACGGATTTGAATGAAACTTTTTTTGTTGTATAGCTATTGAGTCTGGGCATCTACTTGGCTATATTTTATTCTGAAGATCGGAATACCTTATGAGAGATATGAAAATACTGCCTTAGTAAAAGTTATTCAGTGTGATGAGCATTTCCTATTGACTTACAAAAATTGAAGGTCAGGAGCAACTGATGTGGAACCCCAGCAGCTCAGCTAAACTATAAGAGATATGAATAGAGCGCATTGGGGAAAATTGTTCAGCGTGATGAGCATTTCTTATTGACTTAAAAAAATTAAAGGTCTGAAGCAACAGACGTGGAGCCCCAGCAGCTCAGCTAAACTATAATAAGATTGTTCAGCATGATGAGCTCTTTCTTTCTGTAGATGTATATTAATCAAAGATCTGGAATACTTGAAGTGGATGACGGTTGTAAAGTCAATACATATAATAGAACAGTAAAACCAGTGTGTCTGTACATTGAGTATATTTTCAAGTAAAAATAGTAACAGTAACAGTTTGAGTTTAAACGCACACAGTTCCTTGTGACAATTTGCTTTGCAATGACAATAAATGAGTCGCAGGGACAGAGACTGAAAGCTGCCGGTGTAGACCTGAGATCTGGTTGCTTTTCACACGGCCAACTTTATGTTGCTTTCTCGCGGGTCAGTAACGCTTCAGGACTTTATATATTGGCCGCCGAAGGGAAAACTACCAATGTTGTTTATAAAGAAATTCAATGAACGTTTCTTACGTCTACGCGAACGAAGTCGGGGGTCCAACTAGTTATAAAATAAAAGAGCTATCATACAGTAGTTTTTGTTTCCTGCATATCATCCTGGTTTCACATTGATTGACAATATTGGGATATGTGTGTGTAAGGTGGCGACACGTTTCACTGCCTGACACATGTTGTATCTCTGAAACTACACTAGTCGATATGTGTGTGTAAACTGGCGACACGTTTCACTGCCTGACACATGTTGTATCTCTGAAACTACACTAGTCGATATGTGTGTGTAAGCTGGCGACACGTTTCACTGTCTGACACATGTTGTATCTCTGAAACTACACTAGTCGATATGTGTGTGTAAGCTGGCGACACGTTTCACTGTCTGACACATGTTGTATCTCTGAAACTACACTAGTCGATATGTGTGTGTAAACTGGCGACACGTTTCACTGCCTGACACATGTTTTATCTCTGAAACTACACTAGTCGATATGTGTGTGTAAGCTGGCGACACGTTTCACTGCCTGACACATGTTGTATCTCTGAAACTACACTAGTCGATATGTGTGTGTAAGCTGGCGACACGTTTCACTGCCTGACACATGTTGTATCTCTGAAACTACACTAGTCGATATGTGTGTGTAACCTGGCGACACGTTTCACTGCCTGACACATGTTGTATCTCTGAAACTACACTAGTCGATATGTGTGTGTAAGCTGGCGACACGTTTCACTGTCTGACACATGTTGTATCTCTGAAACTACACTAGTCGATATGTGTGTGTAAGCTGGCGACACGTTTCACTGCCTGACACATGTTGTATCTCTGAAACTACACTAGTCGATATGTGTGTGTAAGCTGGCGACACGTTTCACTGCCTGACACATGTTGTATCTCTGAAACTACACTAGTCGATATGTGTGTGTAAGCTGGCGACACGTTTCACTGCCTGACACATGTTGTATCTCTGAAACTACACTAGTCGATATGTGTGTGTAAGCTGGCGACACGTTTCACTGCCTGACACATGTTGTATCTCTGAAACTACACTAGTCGATATGTGTGTGTAAGCTGGCGACACGTTTCACTGTCTGACACATGTTGTATCTCTGAAACTACACTAGTCGATATGTGTGTGTAAGCTGGCGACACGTTTCACTGCCTGACACATGTTGTATCTCTGAAACTACACTAGTCGATATGTGTGTGTAACCTGGCGACACGTTTCACTGCCTGACACATGTTGTATCTCTGAAACTACACTAGTCGATATGTGTGTGTAAGCTGGCGACACGTTTCACTGCCTGACACATGTTGTATCTCTGAAACTACACTAGTCGATATGTGTGTGTAAGCTGGCGACACGTTTCACTGTCTAACACATGTTGTATCTCTGAAACTACACTAGTCGATATGTGTGTGTAAGCTGGCGACACGTTTCACTGCCTGACACATGTTGTATCTCTGAAACTACACTAGTCGATATGTGTGTGTAAGCTGGCGACACGTTTCACTGCCTGACACATGTTGTATCTCTGAAACTACACTAGTCGATATGTGTGTGTAAGCTGGCGACACGTTTTACTGCCTGACACATGTTGTATCTCTGAAACTACACTAGTCGATATGTGTGTGTAAGGTGGCGATCTATCAACTGGCCACGCTGTTTAATAACATAACATGATAAATTGTTGATGTAAACATAGCACATACCGTCAGCAGATTGTTCAGTCCGAGGGACAGCCTGCAGCACCACTGGTCCGATCACCATCTCCTCTTTAATATCGTGCTCCGGATACAGCTCTGAATAATATTCCATCACCTCCTCTTCACTAGCCACATGCTCTAGTTTGACAAACCCCCCCTCTATGACCCCTGGTAAATGTTCATATAAATGACCTCTCAGATTAGTCTGTTCATGTTCTTGGATGTGGTCTACTAAGCAGCGCTTGGTGGTGAACGATAGGTTACAATGATCACACACAAAGCTGTGATCACTTGTGGGCGCTGATGTCCGTGGGTGGTCTTCATGTGCAGACTCTGTCACAACACCTGCGGATGTGAAACATTACATTCAGTAACAAGAGGAGGTTGTAGAGGTACAACACAGAGATACTTTGATCAGATAACAGACAGAATTGTAGTAATTTAATTATATTTGTTTGTTCAGCAGTCGGAAGAAGCAGCATTTTAACTTAACTAACCTAATTTCTTTAAACCTTTACTTGCTTTATCTTAATAATTTTTACTGTACCACTCATAATCTAATAACTCTGTTAGCGCAAGGCTGCCTAACACAAGTATTTCTATATTTAAAAGGTAGTCTCTACTACTATTTATTGTGACATTTATAAGATTATGTAAATAAAACATTTTTTATTTTTTGACTTTGATTTTATGACAAGGTCAATTTTTTAAATTATTTTGTAATACTTGATGATGCAGTAGCATTATATTGTGATGATTAATCTGCCAATGATTAATTGATGATATCACAAAGAGCACATACCAGCAGCAGAATGTTTAGTCTGAGGGACAGCCTGCAGCACCACTGGTCCGATCACCAGTTCTTCTTTAATCTCATGCTCCGGATACTGATCAGATTTAAATTCCATCATCTTCTCTTTTCTAATTCCAACTGCTTCCTCATCTGGCTCTGCTTTGACTTCAGGTATTAGTTGCTCCCTCTTCAGAAGCTGTGTCTGAGTGTTAAAAAAAACAACCTGATTTCTTTATAAAAGAAAAGTATTAGCCGTAATATGAAAATTAAAATTTATTTTGGGGTGTTCGTTAATGTAGGTTACAACCTTTATGTATTCTCGGAATGACCCCATCATGACCTTTCATTTGATACCAAACTTGATGTTTTAATATTTAATTTATTATTCTTTGGTTACACTAATGGGGACATTAGCCACCATTTTGGATTGTATGAGACATCATCATGAATGAGCTGACAAACACCATGTTACCAAAGACCCCACATTTGTCACAATATGAGGGTTAGTTTAGGTATGAGGGTACAGGTGAACATACACACATACAAAGTTTGCTAATATCATCCCTCCTTTTGGCTTCACCGTAGTCGTGCAAAATGAGTAAGGGTCCATTCAAATGTCTGCCCAGCACGAAGCCAAGTTTCGGGAAGTACTTTGTTTATAATTGTTTTGTTTTTGTCTTGTATACTCTAAAAATTTATATATAACCTCATAATTTTTATTTCTGAATGCTGTCTGTGAACATGTTATCTCTAGTTCTAAATTTTCTCATTAAGTGAAATATAATTTAGACTAGTAGATAGATATGTCTACCTAGAACAGCGTTCACAACTTTATATGGCCACCGAACACTCAATAAATCTCTTGCGTTTTAAGTAATCTCTCCCTCACCAACCGTCGTCCTATGACTTTAAACGAATATTACATGTAAGTAAATAAACAATACTTATGCATGCAATGGTTATACTTTATTTGGGGTGCTCTAAAACCGCCTCCGTGATCTAATGGCTTCGGAGGTCCCGGGTTCGATAACCAGTGGGAGTGACTGCCGTTACTCGGCTCGGTAGGTGATATGTCTGCCGCCAAACAGCAGTGTTAGTAGCGCTGTTTTGTTCCTGTACGAAAGGTAAAGTCTGGGTGGCCATATCGTTATTAACCTCAGAGGAATTATAGGTTATTTAACATCAGATTAGATGAAGGCCAAGTGCAAACCCATTATAATAACATAAAAGGGGCGCTCACGCGAAGTTTTGGTTATGGTGCACAGAACAGCGCCCACTTTTGTACACCGAAGCCCTAAATCCTAATTACATATAAATATCACTTACATGAAACTTCATCACATCAATCAGCACGACAAAACACTTGCGAAGTGATATTTTGTTTGTTTTCGACATTGTTGTTAGTTATCGAGGAATTAGTAACGTAAATGTTTATTTATATTCGCTTGGGAGGAAATAGCTTGATCACTGAGCAAGTAAATCACAGCTTGATCACAAACTCTTTTGGTTTTATTTAACCTTTACTGTTTGCACAAACTATAGATAGCTGTGGAGCCTAGTTCTTCAACTGTCACTTGTCACTGTCAGGCCTGCGTCAGGCGCGGGCGCGCGTGATTGGTGGGTGAAATAGACGAGACGGGAGAGTGCGTTCGGGTACGCGTTACTAGCAAGCTGCTCGCTTGACTCCAGTAGTGATTTACTTGCTCAGTGCTCCAACCAACAATCGATTAAACGTATTGATTAAAAAATGCTCCTAGAATCGATTATGACATTAGTCACCTATCTCAGGCACCAGTCTCTCACAGGTGCACCTGCCTTGTAGGACTTTTTTATTTTAATTTTAAATAATGGCTTTAACCAGTGGTTATCTAGCCAATGACGAGTAAAATTAGGTGAACAAATTTTGAGGTTATAAACTATGCCGAAGCCATTTCTTCAGCTTTCTCAATAAAATGTATAATGTGTACATTTTATCGCTTAATTTGGATTCTTGACGAGAACTTCAAAGGCCAGCCTTGGTTTCAACATTATCCGAAAGAATCCATATGCCGAATGTACTCGACATGATAAACTCTTCGGATCGCGTCGAAACCCTCGCAATTTTGCGTAATTGATACTATAACACTGTCCGTGACACTTTTTGCACTATATCACACCATTAAAACACAAAAAACACACATAACAGTATTATTAACGAATTACTAAAATTGCAATGAACCACCATTTTACAAGTTCGCGCCAAGAATCCTTGTAGGACTTATGTTGTTTATTATTTATACTATAGATAAGGTGTCACTCTGTGAGAAGAAATAAATAAATAAATTTATTATTATTATTAATAGTTTGTATCAAAGAGAAAAGGTTTGTTTGAATGTGGACTCAAATGTAGGTCATTGAGTTTTTTTAAGCAATTATAACATAAAACTTCAAAGAAGAAAGGTAAATAACAAAACACAATGTAAAATGATAATATCTCCAAATGGATTTTTAATTTTCATCCTTTAAAAATTCTTAACATATATAAATATAAAATAATATATTATTTACCGGCAATCATATCGGTGCAAGGGCGCGCTACCAGCGCCTCCTAAAGTGTTATAACAGCATTTCCATCAGGTGCCCGCGTTGACGTCACATCAAATTAAGTTACTACAAGTTATTCGAATACATGACTGATCCAAATGTGCATCATCATCAGCCGGGAAACGTCCACCGCTGGACATAGGCCTCCTACATGGTACGCAACATCGACCGGTCCCGAGCCACCTGCATCCAGCGACTCTAACCAGGGGCCTTATCGTCTAACTCCAACACCTATCGCGATACCTTTGAAAGGTATCGGGATCGCGATCGGGATTGCGACTCTTAAATGGTATCGTCTAACATTCTTAATCACAATCGCTTTCGGAACGAATGAAATCGGCGCTTGTTGTCGTTGTGATTTTTCATTATCCTTAGCAGGAAAGGCAATGGTCTTTAAATCTTACAGCCAGTTGTTTAGTTGTCTTAAAAGGCAACGATCATTAAATCTTACAGCCAATTCTTTAGTTACCTTAACAGGCAATGGTCCTTAAATCTTACAGCCACTTCTTTAGTTATCTTAAAATATTTTTATCGCTCGTTTTGGTATCTTTTTTTACAAAAATTGCTAAGGTTTCATTTCATCTAATAACTAAGATAGCCTTGGTACCACCAGTGGTGTAGAAATTTCATTTCCGAAGTATAAATAATATAAATTATATACAAATATTATATTGTGGGTTCTCATCCATTCACACATAGCACCGTAAACAAACAGCACAAATTATTATTTATTATCTACACAACAGTAGTCACCTACAGTCACCCATCATAGCTAATTTTGAAGAGATACCATAATACTCGAAATTAATACAAAATAATTATTTACGTACGTAACGTATATTATCTTGTTGATTTTATTACTTATTTAGGCAAATAATAAAAACAATCTGAAATTATTGAGAGTTATAAATAAAACATCAATTTATTATATTGTGCGGCTGTATTTCTTCTTCTACGCTAGCTATCAAAATAGTTCTTGCCACTAATTCAATTGATATAACGACATTGAAACTAAATTAATCATTAAAGTTATAAAACAATGATAAACTTGCGAGAAATCTTTGAAAGATTCGAGGTCAGTGTTGAATCTTTCATTTGACACTTGCGAGTCGCTTTGAAAGCGATTTCTAGTTGTCAAAAAGTTACACGGTACCAATTTTATGTCAAAATTACGATTTCGTTCATTCATAATCTTTCAAACTCGTGATTAGTCGCTATACCTTTCAATGACATTTAGCAGTCGCGTTTGAGCGGTGTGAAGTTCGTGAATCATCTTCAAACGTCAAATTCAAAGGGATCGTGATCGGTGTTGGAGTTACACGATAAGGCCGCAGGTCGTCGGTCCATCTAGTAGGGGGACGGCCTGGTAGACGTTTCCCGGTACGTGGTCGCCACTCGAGAACCTTTACTCCCCATCGGTTATCGGTTTTTCGAGCGATGTGGCCTGCCCATTGCCAATTCAAATCACTGACTCGTCGAGCTATGTCGGTGACCTTCGTTCGTCTACGGATTTCCTCATTCCGGACCTTATCGCGTAGAGAAATTCCGAGAATAGCTAGTTCCATTGCTCCGTGCGTCCATACGTGCGTACCATATGTAAAAATGTACTGATAAATAATAATACAATAATTACTTTTGTATTTTAATATGTAATTTATTAAAGAGAAAGATTAATATACTGCTACTATAATATAATACTAATTACTGTGTCGTCGGTAAACAGTTCCGGCCGCCTCAACCGTTTCAATGCAAACAAATGAATATTACATTTCATTTCGACCACTGCTCATTTTGGAATTTCAATTTTATTTTCAAATACTATTAAAACAACTCTTTCCGGCAAATTCCGCAAGACACAGTTCACAAGAGAACCTTTTATCGTCTGAGTGTATTAATAAATGTCTATTTAAATTACTTTCTTCAGGAAATATCTTATGACATAGTTCACAAGAGAACCTTTTCTCACCTTAGTGTAATAGTAAATGGCTATTTAAATTACTGTTTAGAGTAAATTTCTTATGACAAAGTTCACAAGAGAACCTTTTCTCACCTGAGTGTAATAATAAATGTCTATTTAAACTACCTTTTTCAGGAAATTTCTTATGACATAGTTCACAAGAGAACCTTTTCTCGCCTGAGTGTATTAATAAATGTCTATTTAAACCACTCTTGTGAGAAAAATTCTTATGACATAGTTCACAAGAGAACCTTTTCTCGCCTGAGTGTATTAATAAACGTCTATTTAAACTACCTTTTTCATGAAATTTCTTATGACATAGTTCACAAGAGAACCTTTTCTAACCTTA
Organism: Carcina quercana; assembly: GCA_910589575.2. Classification (NCBI taxonomy): domain Eukaryota; kingdom Metazoa; phylum Arthropoda; class Insecta; order Lepidoptera; family Depressariidae; genus Carcina; species Carcina quercana. The sequence continues at coordinate 6,542,965 of OU342455.1, read as the reverse complement.
GTGTAATAGTAAATGATTACTTAAATTACTTTTTTGAGTAAATTTCTTACGACATAGTTCACAAGAGAACCTTTTCTCGCCTGAGTGTATTAATAAATGGCTATTTAAACTACCTTTTTCATGAAATTTCTTATGACATAGTTCACAAGAGAACCTTTTCTCGCCTGAGTGTATTAATAAATGTCTATTTAAACCACTCTTGTGAGAAAAATTCTTATGACATAGTTCACAAGAGAACCTTTTCTCGCCTGAGTGTATTAATAAATGTCTATTTAAACTACCTTTTTCATGAAATTTCTTATGACATAGTTCACAAGAGAACCTTTTCTAACCTTAGTGTAATAGTAAATGATTACTTAAATTACTTTTTTGAGTAAATTTCTTACGACATAGTTCACAAGAGAACCTTTTCTCGCCTGAGTGTATTTAAACTACCTTTTTCAGGAAATTTCTTATGATATAGTTCACAAGAGAACCTTTTCTCACCTTAGTGTAATAGTAAATGGCTATTTAAATTACTGTTTAGAGTAAATTTCTTATGACATAGTTCACAAGAGAACCTTTTCTCACCTGAGTGTAATAATAAATGTCTATTTAAACTACCTTTTCCAGGAAATTTCTTATGACATAGTTCACAAGAGAACCTTTTCTCGCCTGAGTGTATTAATAAATGTCTATTTAAACCACTCTTGTGAGAAAAATTATTATGACATAGTTCACAAGAGAACCTTTTCTCGCCTGAGTGTAATAATAAATGTCTATTTAAACTACCTTTTTCATGAAATTTCTTATGACATAGTTCACAAGAGAACCTTTTCTAACCTTAGTGTAAAAGTAAAAGTTTATTTAAATTACTCTTTTGAGTAAATTTCTTACGACATAGTTCACAAGAGAACCTTTTCTCGCCTGAGTGTAATAATAAATGTCTATTTAAACTACCTTTTTCATGAAATTTCTTATGACATAGTTCACAAGAGAACCTTTTCTAACCGTAGTGTAAAAGTAAAATTTTATTTAAATTACTCTTTTGAGTAAATTTCTTACGACATAGTTCACAAGAGAACCTTTTCTCGCCTGAGTGTACTAATAAATGTCTATTTAAACCACTCTTGTGAGAAAAATTCTTATGACACAGTTCACAAGAGAACCTTTCCTCAACTCAGTGTACTAATAAATGTCTATTTAAATTACTTTCTTCAGGAAATTTCTTATGACATAGTTCACAAGAGAACCTTTTCTCACCTTAGTGTAATAGTAAATGTCTATTTAAACTACCCTTTTCAGGAAATTCCTTACGACATAGTTCACAAGAGAACCTTTTCTCGCCTGAGTGTATTAATACATGTATATTTAAATTACTCTTATGAGTAAATTTCTTACGACATAGTCCACAAGAGAACCTTTTCTCGCCTGAGTGTATTAATAAATGGCTATTTAAACTACCTTTTTCATGAAATTTCTTATGACATAGTTCACTAGAGAACCTTTTCTCACCTTAGTGTAAAAGTAAATGTTTATTTAAATTACACTTTTGAGTAAATTTCTTAAGACATAGTTCACAAGAGAACCTTTTCTCGCCTGAGTGTATTTAAACTACCTTTTTCAGGAAATTTCTTATGACATAGTTCACAGAAGAACCTTTTCTAACCTTAGTGTAAAAGTAAATGTTTATTTAAATTACTCTTTTGAGTACATTTCTTACGACATAGTTCACAAGAGAACCTTTTCTCGCCTGAGTGTACTAATAAATATCTATTTAAACCACTCTTGTGAGAAAAATTCTTGTGACATAGTTCACAAGAGAACCTTTTCTCGCCTGAGTGTATTAATAAATGTCTATTTAAACTACCTTTTTCATGAAATTTCTTATGACATAGTTCACAAGAGAACCTTTTCTAACCTTAGTGTAATAGTAAATGATTACTTAAATTACTCTTTTGAGTAAATTTCTTACGACATAGTTCACAAGAGAACCTTTTCTCGCCTGAGTGTATTTAAACTACCTTTTTCAGGAAATTTCTTATGATATAGTTCACAAGAGAACCTTTTCTCACCTTAGTGTAATAGTAAATGTTTATTTAAATTACTCTTTTGAGTACATTCCTTACGACATAGTTCACAAGAGAACCTTTTCTCGCCTGAGTGTATTAATAAATGTCTACTTAAACCACTCTTGTGAGAAAAATTCTTATGACATAGTTCACAAGAGAACCTTTTCTCGCCTGAGTGTATTAATAAATGTCTATTTAAACTACCTTTTTCAGGAAATTTCTTATGACATAGTTCACAAGAGAACCTTTTTCTCACCTTAGTGTAATAGTAAATGTTTATTTAAATTACTCTTTTGAGTAAATTTCTTACGACATAGTTCACAAGAGAACCTTTTCTAACCTAAGTGTAATAGTAAATGTTTACTTAAATTACTCTTTTGAGTAAATTTCTTATGACATAGTTCACAAGAGAACCTTTTCTCACCTTAGTGTATTAATAAATGTCTATTTAAACTACCTTTTTCAGGAAATTTCTTATGACATAGTTCACAAGAAAACCTTTTCTCACCTGAGTGTATTAATAAATGGCTATTTAAACTACTCTTATGAGTAAATTTCTTATGACATAATTCACAAGAATACCTTTTCTCATCTGAGTGTATTAATAAATGGCTATTTAAACTACTCTTTTGAGTAAATTTCTTATGACATAGTTCACAAGAAAACCTTTTCTCATCTGAGTGTATTAATAAATGTCTATTTAAACTACCTTTTTCAGGAAATTTCTTATGACATAGTTCACAAGAAAACCTTTTCTCATCTGAGTGTATTAATAAATGGCTATTTAAACTACTCTTTTGAGTAAATTTCTTACGACATAGTTCACAAGAGAACCTTTTCTCGCCTGAGTGTATTAATAAATGTCTATTTAAACTACCTTTTTCAGGAAATTTCTTATGACATAGTTTACAAGAAAACCTTTTCTCACCTGAGTGTATTAATAAATGGCTATTTAAACTACTCTTTTGAGTAAATTTCTTATGACATAATTCACAAGAAAACCTTTTCTCATCTGAGTGTATTAATAAATGGCTATTTAAACTACTCTTTTGAGTAAATTTCTTATGACATAATTCACAAGAAAACCTTTTCTCACCTGAGTGTATTAATAAATGTCTATTTAAACTACCTTTTTCAGGAAATTTCTTATGACATAGTTCACAAGAGAACCTTTTCTCGCCTGAGTGTACTAATAAATGTCTATTTAAATAAACTTTTTCATGAAATTTCTTATGACATAGTTCACAAGAGAACCTTTTCTCACCTGAGTGTATTAATAAATGGCTATTTAAACTACTCTTATGAGTAAATTTCTTATGACATAATTCACAAGAAAACCTTTTCTCATCTGAGTGTATTAATAAATGGCTATTTAAACTACTCTTTTTAGTAAATTTCTTAAGACATAGTTCACAAGAAAACCTTTTCTCACCTGAGTGTATTAATAAATGGCTATTTAAACTACTCTTATGAGTAAATTTCTTATGACATAATTCACAAGAAAACCTTTTCTCATCTGAGTGTATTAATAAATGGCTATTTAAACTACTCTTTTGAGTAAATTTCTTATGACATAGTTCACAAGAAAACCTTTTCTCATCTGAGTGTATTAATAAATGGCTATTTAAACTACCTTTTTCAGGAAATTTCTTATGACATAGTTCACAAGAAAACCTTTTCTCATCTGAGTGTATTAATAAATGGCTATTTAAACTACTCTTTTGAGTAAATTTCTTACGACATAGTTCACAAGAGAACCTTTTCTCGCCTGAGTGTATTAATAAATGTCTATTTAAACTACCTTTTTCAGGAAATTTCTTATGACATAGTTCACAAGAAAACCTTTTCTCACCTGAGTGTATTAATAAATGGCTATTTAAACTACTCTTATGAGTAAATTTCTTATGACATAATTCACAAGAAAACCTTTTCTCATCTGAGTGTATTAATAAATGGCTATTTAAACTACTCTTTTGAATAAATTTCTTATGACATAGTTCACAAGAAAACCTTTTCTCACCTGAGTGTATTAATAAATGTCTATTTAAACTACCTTTTTCAGGAAATTTCTTATGACATAGTTCACAAGAGAACCTTTTCTCGCCTGAGTGTATTAATAAATGTCTATTTAAACTACCTTTTTCAGGAAATTTCTTATGACATAATTCACAAGAAAACCTTTTCTCACCTGAGTGTATTAATAAATGGCTATTTAAACTACTCGTATGAGTAAATTTCTTATGACATAATTCACAAGAATACCTTTTCTCATCTGAGTGTATTAATAAATGGCTATTTAAACTACTCTTTTGAGTAAATTTCTTACGACATAGTTCACAAGAGAACCTTTTCTCGCCTGAGTGTATTAATAAATGTCTATTTAAACTACCTTTTTCAGGAAATTTCTTATGACATAGTTCACAAGAAAACATTTTCTCACCTGAGTGTATTAATAAATGGCTATTTAATCTACTCTTTTGAGTAAATTTCTTATGACATAATTCACAAGAAAACCTTTTCTCATCTGAGTGTATTAATAAATGGCTATTTAAACTACTCTTTTGAGTAAATTTCTTATGACATAGTTCACAAGAAAACCTTTTCTCACCTGAGTGTATTAATAAATGTTTATTTAAATTACTCTTTTGAGTAAATTTCTGACGACATAGTTCACAAGAGAACCTTTTCTCGCCTGAGTGTATTAATAAATGTATATTTAAATTACTCTTTTGAGTAAATTTCTTATGACATAGTTCACAACAGAACCTTTTCTCGCCTGAGTGTATTAATAAATGTCTATTTAAATTACCTTTTTCATGAAATTTCTTATGACATAGTTCACAAGAGAACCTTTTCTTACCTGAGTGTACTTGTAAATGGCTATTTAAATGAGACCTTTGAGTAAATTTCTGATGACATACTTTACAAGAGAATCTTTCCTCGCCTGAGTGTACTAATAAATGTCTTTTTAAACTACCCTTTTCAGTAAATTTTTTGTGACATAGTTCACAAGAGAACCTCTTCTCGTCAACGTGACCTTGTATATGTATCATTAAATCATATTCAAGATTAAATGTCTCATGACATACATCACAAGAGAACGCAGCGCTGTCATCACATGTGGGCGCTGATGTCCGCGTGTGGTCTTCATGTGCAGACTCTGTCACAACACCTGCGGATGTGAAACATTACATTCAGTAACAAGACGAGGTGGAGGTAGATATGTGTGGTACGTTGGCTTGCTCATAGAGATATAGCTGGGCACACATGATCCTTGGGTGGTTTTGAGCTGAGATAGCCTTATAGACACCAAGTAATACCTTCTATATCTATATCAATACATATAATAAAAGAGTAAAATCAGTGTGTCTGTACATTGAGTATACATATTTACCTAAAACTAATAGAGGGCGATGTAAAAATAGTAACAGAATAGTAATCCACGATTTGTAAATTTTTTGTCTGTCTTTCTGTTTGTACACGCTAATCTCCGGAACTACTGAACGGATTTGAATGAAACTTTTTGTTGTTGTATAGCTATTGAGTCTGGGCATCTACTTGGCTATATTTTATTCTGAAGATCGGAATACCTGATGAGAGATATGAAAATACTGCCTTAATAAAAGTTATTCAGTGTGATGAGCATTTCCTATTAACTTACAAAAATTGAAGGTCAGGAGCAACTGATGTGGAACCCCAGCAGCTCAGCTAAACTATAAGAGATATGAATAGAGCGCATTGGGGAAAATTGTTCAGCGTAATGAGCATTTCTTATTGACTTACAAAAATTGAAGGTCTGGAGCAACTGATGTGGAACCCCAGCAGCTCAGCTAAACTATAAGAGATATGAATAGAGCGCATTTGGGAAAATTGTTCAGCGTGATGAGCATTTCCTATTGACTTACAAAAATTGAAGGTCTGGAGCAACTGATGTGGAACCCCAGCAGCTCAGCTAAACTATAATAAGAGATATGAATAGAGCGTCTTTGGGAAGATTGTTCAGCATGATGAGCTCTTTCTTTCTGTAGATGTATATTAATCAAAGATCTGGAATACTTGAAGTGGATGACGGTTGTAAAGTCAATACATATAATAGAACAGTAAAACCAGTGTGTCTGTACATTGAGTATATTTTCAAGTAAAAATAGTAACAGTAACAGTTTGAGTGTAAACGCACACAGTTCCTTGTGACAATTTGCTTTGCAATGACAATAAATAAGTCGCAGGGACAGAGACTGAAAGCTGCCGGTGTAGACCTGAGATCTGGTTGCTTTTCACACGGCCAACTTTATGTTGCTTTCTCGCGGGTCAGTAACGCTTCAGGACTTTATATATTGGCGGCCGAAGGGAAAACTACCAATGTTGTTTATAAAGAAATTCAATGAACGTTTCTTACGGTCATAAAGTCTACGCGAACGAAGTCGGGGGTCCAACTAGTTACAAAATAAAAGAGCTATCATACAGTAGTTTTTGTTTGCTGCATATCATCCTGGTTTCACTTCGATTGACAATATTGGGATATGTGTGTGTAAGGTGGCAACACGTTTCACTGCCTGACACATGTTGTATCTCTGAAACTACACTAGTCGATATGTGTTTGTAAGCTGGCGACACGTTTCACTGTCTGACACATGTTGTATCTCTGAAACTACACTAGTCGATATGTGTGTGTAAGCTGGCGACACGTTTCACTGCCTGACACATGTTGTATCTCTGAAACTACACTAGTCGATGTGTGTGTGTAAGCTGGCGACACGTTTCACTGTCTGACACATGTTGTATCTCTGAAACTACACTAGTCGATATGTGTGTGTAAGCTGGCGACACGTTTCACTGCCTGACACATGTTGTATCTCTGAAACTACACTAGTCGATGTGTGCGTGTAAGCTGGCGACACGTTTCACTGCCTGACACATGTTTTATCTCTGAAACTACACTAGTCGATGTGTGTGTGTAAGCTGGCGACACGTTTCACTGTCTGACACATGTTGTATCTCTGAAACTACACTAGTCGATATGTGTGTGTAAGGTGGCGACACGTTTCACTGTCTGACACATGTTTTATCTCTGAAACTACACTAGTCGATGTGTGTGTGTAAGCTGGCGACACGTTTCACTGTCTGACACATGTTGTATCTCTGAAACTACACTAGTCGATGTGTGTGTGTAAGCTGGCGACACGTTTCACTGTCTGACACATGTTGTATCTCTGAAAGTACACTAGTCGATATGTGTGTGTAAGGTGGCGACACGTTTCACTGTCTGACACATGTTGTATCTCTGAAACTACACTAGTCGATGTGTGTGTGTAAGCTGGCGACACGTTTCACTGTCTGACACATGTTGTATCTCTGAAACTACACTAGTCGATGTGTGTGTGTAAGGTGGCGACACGTTTCACTGTCTGACACATGTTGTATCTCTGAAACTACACTAGTCGATATGTGTGTGTAAGGTGGCGACACGTTTCACTGTCTGACACATGTTGTATCTCTGAAACTACACTAGTCGATGTGTGTGTGTAAGCTGGCGACACGTTTCACTGTCTGACACATGTTGTATCTCTGAAACTACACTAGTCGATGTGTGTGTGTAAGGTGGCGACACGTTTCACTGTCTGACACATGTTGTATCTCTGAAACTACACTAGTCGATATGTGTGTGTAAGGTGGCGACACGTTTTACTGCCTGACACATGTTTTATCTCTGAAACTACACTAGTCGATATGTGTGTGTAAGGTGGCGATCTATCAACTGGCCACGCTGTTTAATAACATAACATGATAAATTGTTGATGTAAACATAGCACATACCGTCAGCAGATTGTTCAGTCCGAGGGACAGCCTGCAGCACCACTGGTCCGATCACCATCTCCTCTTTAATATCATGCTCCGGATACAGCTCTGAATAATATTCCATCACCTCCTCTTCACTAGCCACATGCTCTAGTTTGACAAACCCCCCATCTATGACCCCTGGTAAATGTTCATATAAATGACCTCTCAGATTAGTCTGTTCATGTTCTTGGATGTGGTCTACTAAGCAGCGCTTGGTGGTGAACGATAGGTTACAATGATCACACACAAAGCTGTGATCAATTGTGGGTGCTGATGTCCGTGGGTGGTCTTCATGTGCAGACTCTGTCACAACACCTGCGGATGTGAAACATTACATTCAGTAACAAGAGGAGGTTGTAGAGGTACAACAGAGATACTTTGATCAGATAACAGACAGAATTGTAGTAATTTAATTATATTTGTTTGTTCAGCAGTCGGAAGAAGCAGCATTTTAACCTAACCTAATTTCTTTAAAAATGTATACTTGCTTTATCTTAATAATTTTTACTGAACCACTCGTAATCTAATAACTAAATCTGTTAGCGCAAGGCTGCCTAACACAAGTATTTCTATATTTAAAAGGTAGTCCCTACTACTACTTATTGTAACATTTATAAGATTATGTAAATAAAACATTTTTTATTTTTTGACTTTGATTCTATGACAAGGTTAATTTTTTAAATTATTTTGTAATACTTGATGATGCAGTAGCATTCTATGATAATGATTAATCTGCCAATGATTAATTGATGATATCACAAAGAGCACATACCAGCAGCAGAATGTTTAGTCTGAGGGACAGCCTGCAGCACCTCTGGTCCGATCACCATTTCTTCTTTAATCTCATGCTCCATATACAGATCAGATTTAAATTCCATCATCTTCTCTTTTCTAATTCCAACTGCTTCCTCATCTGGCTCTGCTTTGACTTCAGGTAATAGTTGCTCCCTCTTCAGAAGCTGTGTCTGAGTTTTAAAAAAAAAAACCTGATTTCTTTATAAGAGAAATGTATTAGCCGTAATATGAAAATTAAAATTTATTTTGGGGTGTTCGTTCATGTAGGTTACAACCTTTATGTATTCTCGGAATGACCCCATCATGACCTTTCATTTGATACCAAACATGATGTTTTAATATTTAATTTATTATTCTTTGGTAACACTAATGTCCCCTACAAGCCACCATTTTGGATTGTATGTGACATCATCATGAATCAGCTGACCAAAGACCCTCATGTTACCAAAGACCCTCATTTGTCACAATATGGGGGTTAGTTTAGGTATGAGGGAACAGGTGAACATACACACATACAAAGTTTGCTAATATCATCCCTGTTTTTGGCTTCACCGTAATCGTGCAAAATGAGTAAGGATCCATTTAAATGCCTGCCCAGCACGAAGCCAAGTTTCGGGAAGTACTTTGTTTACAATTGTTTTGTTTTCGTCTTGTATACTCTAAAAATTTATATATAATCTCTTAATTTTTATTTCCGTATGCTGTCTGTGAACATGTTATCTCTAGTTCTAAGTTTTCTCATTAAGAGAAATATAATTTCTTTTGAGAATAAATATCTTTAACCACAATCGTTTTGTGCATTCAAATGTCCATGTGACTAATAGATGGATATGTCTACCTAGAGCAGCGTTCACAACTTTATATGGCCACGGAACACTCAATAAATCTCTTGCGTTTTAAGTAACCTCTCCCTCACCAACCGTCGTCCTATGACTTTAAACGAATATTACATGTAAGTAAATAAACAATACTTATGCATGCAATGGTTATACTTTATTTGGAGTGCTCAAAAACCGCCTCCATGATACTAATGGCTTCGGAGGTCCCGGGTTCGATAACCAGTGGGAGTGACTACCGTTACTCGGCTCGGTAGGTGATAAGTCTGCCGCCAAACAGTTAGTAGCGCTGTTTTGTTCCGGTACGAAAGGTAAAGTCTGGGTGGCCATATCGTTATTAACCTCAGAGGAATTATAGGTTATTTATCATCAGATAAGATGAACGCCAAGTGCAAACCCATTATAATAACATAAAAGAGGCGCTAACGCGAAGTTTTGGTTATGGTGCACAGAACAGCACCCACTTTTGTGCACCGAAGCCCTAAATCCTAATTACATATAAATATCACTTACATTAAACTTCATCACATCAATCAGCACGACACAACACTTGCGAAGTGCCATTTTGTTTGTTTTCGACATTGTTGTTAGTTATCGAGGAATTAGTAACGTAAATGTTTATTTATATTCGCTTGGGAGGAAATAGCTTGATCACTGAGCAAGTAAATCACAGCTTGATCAAAACTCTTTAGGTTTTAACTTAAGTTTACTGTTTGCACAAACTATAGATAGCTGTGGAGCCTAGTTCTTCAACTGTCATTGTCACTGTCAGGCCTGCGTCAGGCGCGGGCGCGCGTGATTGGTGGGTGAAATAGACGGGACGGGAGAGTGCGGTCGGGTACGCGTTACTAGCAAGCTGCTCGCTTGACTCCAGTAGTGATTTACTTGCTCAGTGCTCCAACCAACAATCGATTAAACATATTGATTAACACCTGCCTTGTAGGACTTATGTTGTTTATTATTTACTAGCTTCCGCCCGCGACTTTGTCCGCGTGTACTTCAGGATGTATTCTACTTGTTCGATAGGCACAGGTGACGTATATGACAAATTATTATACAGCATAAGGTACAAAATAGTGTTTATTCTGTTGTCTAATAGTTTAAAGAAACAAAATAAATTTCAATAACTGACGTAGTACATTCAAATAGTATCCTACTAATATTATAAAAGCAAAAGTTTGTATATACGAATTTACATATTCTATGGTCGGTTGCTAGGCAACGCGTTTTTGTTATGCTTAAATTGCCCATGTAATCCTACTAATATTATAAGTGTGATTTTGGACAATTTACACAATATGTCTTTATAAATTATAGCCTATATGTTATTCTGATGTATAAGCTATATTATTGTAAAGTTTCATTCAAATCCATTCAGTAGTTTTTCCGTGAAAGCGTCACAAACATCCAAACTTTCACACTTATAATATTAGTAGGATACTATAGATAAGGTGTCACTCTGTGAGAAGAAATAAATACATTTATTATTATTATTAATAGTTTGTATCATAGACAAAAGGTTTGTTTGAATGTGGACTCAAATGTAGGTCATTGAGTTTTTTAAGCAATTATAACATAAAACTTCAAAGAAGAAAGGTAAATAACAGAACACAATGTAAAATGATAATATCTCCAAATGGATTTTTAATTTTCACCCTTTAAAAATTCTTAACATATCTAAATATAAAATAATATAACATTTACCGGCAATCACATCCGGTGCAAGGGCGCGCTACCAGCGCCTCCTAAAGTGTTATAACAGCACTTCCATCAGGTGCCCGCGTTGACGTCACATCAAATTAAGTTACAAGTTATTCGAATACATGACTGAACCAAATGTGCATCATTATCAGCCGGGAAACATCCACTGCTGGACATAGGCCTCCTACATGGTACGCAACATCGACCGGTCCCGAGCCACCTGCATCCAGCGACTCCATGCAACTCTAACCAGGTCGTCGGTCCATCTAGTAGGGGGACGGCCTGGTAGACGTTTCCCGGTACATGGTCGCCACTCGAGAACCTTTACTCCCCATCGGTTATCGGTTCTTCGAGCGATTTGGCCTGCCCATTGCCAATTCAAATCACTGACTCGTCGAGCTATGTCGGTGACCTTCGTTCGTCTACGGATTTCCTCATTCCGGACCTTATCGCGTAGAGAAATTCCGAGAATAGCTAGTTCCATTGCTCCGTGCGTCCATATGTGCGTACCATATGTAAAAATGTACTGATAAATAATAATACAATAATTACTTTTGTATTTTAATATGTAATTTATTAAAGAGAAAGATTAATATACTACTACTATAATATAATACTAATTACTGTGTCATCGGTAAACAGTTACGGCCGCCTCAACCGTTTCAATGCAAACAAATAAATATTACATTTCGACCATTGCTCATTTTGGAATTTCAATTTTATTTTCAAATACTATTGAAACAACTCTTTCCGGCAAATTCCGCAAGACACAGTTCACAAGAGAACCTTTCCTCAACTCAGTGTACTAATAAATGTCTATTTAAATTACTTTCTTCAGGAAATTTCTTATGACATAGTTCACAAGAGAACCTTTTCTCACCTTAGTGTAATAATAAATGTCTATTTAAACTACCTTTTTCAGGAAATTTCTTATGACATAGTTCACAAGAGAACCTTTTCTCACCTGAGTGTAATAATAAATGTCTATTTAAACTACCTTTTTCAGGAAATTTCTTATGACATAGTTCACAAGAGAACCTTTTCTCGCCTGAGTGTATTAATAAATGTCTATTTAAACCACTCTTGTGAGAAAAATTCTTATGACATAGTTCACAAGAGAACCTTTTCTCGCCTGAGTGTATTAATAAATGTCTATTTAAACTACCTTTTTCATGAAATTTCTTATGACATAGTTCACAAGAGAACCTTTTCTCGCCTGAGTGTAATAATAAATGTCTATTTAAACTACCTTTTTCAGGAAATTTCTTATGACATAGTTCACAAGAGAACCTTTTCTCGCCTGAGTGTATTAATAAATGTCTATTTAAACCACTCTTGTGAGAAAAATTCTTATGACATAGTTCACAAGAGAACCTTTTCTCGCCTGAGTGTAATAATAAATGTCTATTTAAACTACCTTTTTCAGGAAATTTCTTATGACATAGTTCACAAGAGAACCTTTTCTCGCCTGAGTGTAATAATAAATGTCTATTTAAACCACTCTTGTGAGAAAAATTCTTATGACATAGTTCACAAGAGAACCTTTTCTCGCCTGAGTGTATTAATAAATGTCTATTTAAACTACCTTTTTCATGAAATTTCTTATGACATAGTTCACAAGAGAACCTTTTCTAATCTTAGTGTAAAAGTAAATGTTTATTTAAATAATTTAAATTACTCTTTTGAGTAAATTTCTTACGACATAGTTCACAAGAGAACCTTTTCTCGCCTGAGTGTACTAATAAATGTCTATTTACACCACTCTTGTGAGAAAAATTCCTATGACATAGTTCACAAGAGAACCTTTTCTCGCCTGAGTGTATTAATAAATGTCTATTTAAACTACCTTTTTCATGAAATTTCTTATGACATAGTTCACAAGAGAACCTTTTCTCACCTTAGTGTAATAGTAAATGTTTATTTAAATTACTCTTTTGAGTAAATTTCTTATGACATAGTTCACAAGAGAACCTTTTCTCGCCTGAGTGTATTTAAACTACCTTTTTCAGGAAATTTCTTATGACATAGTTCACAAGAGAACCTTGTCTCACCTTAGTGTAATAGTAAATGTTTATTTAAATTACTCTTTTGAGTAAATTTCTTACGACATAGTTCACAAGAGAACCTTTTCTCGCCTGAGTGTATTAATAAATGTCTATTTAAACTACCTTTTTCAGGAAATTTCTTACGACATAGTTCACAAGAAAACCTTTTCTCACCTGAGTGTATTAATAAATGGCTATTTAAACTACTCTTTTGAGTAAATTTCTTATGACATAGTTCACAAGAAAACCTTTTCTCACCTGAGTGTATTAATAAATGTCTATTTAAACTACCTTTTTCAGGAAATTTCTTATGACATAGTTCACAAGAGAACCTTTTCTCACCTTAGTGTAATAGTAAATGTTTATTTAAATTACTCTTTTGAGTAAATTTCTTACGACATAGTTCACAAGAGAACCTTTTCTCGCCTGAGTGTATTAATAAATGTCTATTTAAACTACCTTTTTCATGAAATTTCTTATGACATAGTTCACAAGAGAACCTTTTCTCGCCTGAGTGTAATAATAAATGTCTATTTAAACTACCTTTTTCAGGAAATTTCTTATGACATAGTTCACAAGAGAACCTTTTCTCGCCTGAGTGTATTAATAAATGTCTATTTAAACCACTCTTGTGAGAAAAATTCTTATGACATAGTTCACAAGAGAACCTTTTCTCGCCTGAGTGTATTAATAAATGGCTATTTAAACTACTCTTTTGAGTAAATTTCTTATGACATAGTTCACAAGAAAACCTTTTCTCACCTGAGTGTATTAATAAATGTCTATTTAAACTACCTTTTTCAGGAAATTTCTTATGACATAGTTCACAAGAGAACCTTTTCTCACCTTAGTGTAATAGTAAATGTTTATTTAAATTACTCTTTTGAGTAAATTTCTTACGACATAGTTCACAAGAGAACCTTTTCTCGCCTGAGTGTATTAATAAATGTCTATTTAAACTACCTTTTTCAGGAAATTTCTTATGACATAGTTCACAAGAAAACCTTTTCTCACCTGAGTGTATTAATAAATGGCTATTTAAACTACTCTTATGAGTAAATTTCTTATGACATAATTCACAAGAAAACCTTTTCTCATCTGAGTGTATTAATAAATGGCTATTTAAACTACTCTTTTGAGTAAATTTCTTATGACATAGTTCACAAGAAAACCTTTTCTCACCTGAGTGTATTAATAAATGTCTAATTAAACTACCTTTTTCAGGAAATTTCTTATGACATAGTTCACAAGAGAACCTTTTCTCGCCTGAGTGTATTAATAAATGTCTATTTAAATTACCTTTTTCATGAAATTTCTTATGACATAGTTCACAAGAGAACCTTTTCTTACCTGAGTGTACTTGTAAATGGCTATTTAAATGAGACCTTTGAGTAAATTTCTGATGACATACTTTACAAGAGAATCTTTCCTCGCCTGAGTGTACTAATAAATGTCTTTTTAAACTACCCTTTTCAGTAAATTTTTTGGGACATAGTTCACAAGAGAACCTCTTCTCGTCTACGTGACCTTGTATATGTATCATTAAATCATATTCAAGATTAAATGTCTCATGACATACATCACAAGAGAACGCAGCGCTGTCATCACATGTGGGCGCTGATGTCCGCGTGTGGTCTTCATGTGCAGACTCTGTCACAACACCTGCGGATGTGAAACATTACATTCAGTAACAAGACGAGGTGGAGGTAGATATGTGTGGTACGTTGGCTTGCTCATAGAGATATAGCTGGGCACACATGATCCTTGGGTGGTTTTGAGCTGAGATAGCCTTATAGACACCAAGTAATACCTTCTATATCTATATCAATACATATAATAAAAGAGTAAAATCAGTGTGTCTGTACATTGAGTATACATATTTACCTAAAACTAATAGAGGGCGATGTAAAAATAGTAACAGAATAGTAATCCATGATTTGTAAATTTTTTGTCTGTCTTTCTGTTTGTACACGCAAATCTCCGGAACTACTGAACGGATTTGAATGAAACTTTTTGTTGTTGTATAGCTATTGAGTCTGGGCATCTACTTGGCTATATTTTATTCTGAAGATCGGAATACCTGATGAGAGATATGAAAATACTGCCTTAATAAAAGTTATTCAGTGTGATGAGCATTTCCTATTAACTTACAAAAATTGAAGGTCAGGAGCAACTGATGTGGAACCCCAGCAGCTCAGCTAAACTATAAGAGATATGAATAGAGCGCCTTGGGGAAGATTGTTCAGCGTGATGAGCATTTCCTATTGACTTACAAAAGTTGAAGGTCTGGAACAATTGATGTGGAACACCAGCAGCTCAGCTAAACTATAAGAGATATGAATAGAGCGCCTTGGGGAAGATTGTTCAGCATGATGAGCTTTTTCTTTCTGTAGATGTATATAAACCAAAGATCTGGAATACTTGAAGTGGATGACGGTTGTAAAGTCAATACATATAATAGAACAGTAAAACCAGTGTGTCTGTACATTGAGTATATTTTCAAGTAAAAATAGTAACAGAATAGGAATCTACGATTTTTCAATTTTTTCTGTCTTTTTGTACACGCTAATCTCCGGAACTACTGAACGGGTTTAAATGAAACTTTTTTAAATGTATAGCTATTGAGTCGGAATACCTGACGTGAAACCTTAACAGTACAGTTATATTATGAGAGATATGAAAATAGCGCCTTAAGAAAAGTGCGTGCTGAGCACTTTCTGTAGGTGTATAAAAATCGAAGATCTGGAATACTTTGTTGTGGAAGCATAACAGACCGGCTAAAGAAAAATCTAGTTTTCCCTGATAAGCATTTACATGTACCTATAATTATAATAAATAACATAAGCTGGGAGTACCTCCACGCGGTGAAGGCAGAAACAGTTTAGGTCTAATTTACAATAGCTTAAATCCGTGCTTAAAGTGATTTGCAGAGAAATATAAACGAAGCTGAAATTCTAACTGGGTGTGATGCAGGCGAAACTGTATTTATACCACGTATTCCAGGCATTCCCAACAATTTCCCGTTTGAGTTTAAACGCACACAGTTCCCTGTGACAATTTGCTTTGCAATGACAATAAATAAGTCGCAGGGACAGAGACTGAAAGCTGCCGGTGTAGACCTGAGATCTGGTTGCTTTTCACACGGCCAACTTTATGTTGCTTTCTCGCGGGTCAGTAACGCTTCAGGACTTTATATATTGGCCCCCGAAGGGAAAACTACCAATGTTGTTTATAAAGAAATTCAATGAACGTTTCTTACGGTCATAAAACGTATCAACGTGCTAGCCAGTGCTTATGCTACAGGACTTTCAGTCCTATTTTAAGCACTGGCTGATCAATAATTTTGTATGACTGTTGTTGTTTTGTATATTAATGCATTAATAACTGGTGTAGTTTTGGACAATAAATAATTTTTTACTTTTACTTTACTTAATAAAGTCTACGCGAACAAAGTCACGGGCTCCAACTAGTTATAAAATAAAAGAGCTATCATACAGTAGTTTTTGTTTCCTGCATATCATCCTGGTTTCACTTTGATTGACAATATTGGGATATGTGTGTGTATCGCCACTCCCTGACACATGTTGTATCTCTGAAACTACACTAGTCGATGTGTGTGTGTAAGGTGGCGACACGTTTCACTGTCTGACACATGTTGTATCTCTGAAACTACACTAGTCGATATGTGTGTGTAAGCTGGCGACACGTTTCACTGCCTGACACACGTTGTATCTCTGAAACTACACTAGTCGATGTGTGTGTGTAAGGTGGCGACACGTTTCACTGTCTGACACACGTTGTATCTCTGAAACTACACTAGTCGATGTGTGTGTGTAAGCTGGCGACACGTTTCACTGTCTGACACATGTTGTATCTCTGAAACTACACTAGTCGATGTGTGTGTGTAAGCTGGCGACACGTTTCACTGTCTGACACATGTTGTATCTCTGAAACTACACTATTCTATATGTGCGTGTAAGCTGGCGACACGTTTCACTGCCTGACACACGATGTATCTCTGAAACTACACTAGTCGGTATGTGTGTGTAAGCTGGCGACACGTTTCACTGTCTGACACATGTTGTATCTCTGAAACTACACTAGTCGATATGTGTGTGTAAGCTGGCGACACGTTTCACTGCCTGACACATGTTGTATCTCTGAAACTACACTAGTCGATGTGTGTGTGTAAGCTGGCGACACGTTTCACTGCCTGACACATGTTGTATCTCTGAAACTACACTAGTCGATGTGTGTGTGTAAGCTGGCGACACGTTTCACTGCCTGACACATGTTGTATCTCTGAAACTACACTAGTCGATGTGTGTGTGTAGGCTGGCGACACGTTTCACTGCCTGACACATGTTGTATCTCTGAAACTACACTAGTCGATGTATGTGTGTAAGGTAGCGACACGTTTCACTGTCTGACACACGTTGTATCTCTGAAACTACACTAGTCGATGAGTGTGTGTAAGGTGGCGACACGTTTCACTGTCTGACACATGTTGTATCTCTGAAACTACACTAGTCGATGTATGTGTGTAAGGTGGCGACACGTTTCACTGTCTGACACACGTTGTATCTCTGAAACTACACTAGTCGATGTGTGTGTGTAAGGTGGCGACACGTTTCACTGTCTGACACATGTTGTATCTCTGAAACTACACTAGTCGATGTGTGTGTGTAAGGTGGCGACACGTTTCACTGCCTGACACACGATGTATCTCTGAAACTACACTAGTCGGTGTGTGTGTGTAAGCTGGCGACACGTTTCACTGTCTGACACATGTTGTATCTCTGAAACTACACTAGTCGATATGTGTGTGTAAGCTGGCGACACGTTTCACTGTCTGACACATGTTGTATCTCTGAAACTACACTAGTCGGTATGTGTGTGTAAGCTGGCGACACGTTTCACTGTCTGACACATGTTGTATCTCTGAAACTACACTAGTCGATATGTGTGTGTAAGCTGGCGACACGTTTCACTGTCTGACACATGTTGTATCTCTGAAACTACACTAGTCGATATGTGTGTGTAAGCTGGCGACACGTTTCACTGCCTGACACACGTTGTATCTCTGAAACTACACTAGTCGGTATGTGTGTGTAAGCTAGCGACACGTTTCACTGTCTGACACATGTTGTATCTCTGAAACTACACTAGTCGATGTGTGTGTGTAAGGTGGCGACACGTTTCACTGTCTGACACATGTTGTATCTCTGAAACTACACTAGTCGATGTGTGTGTGTAAGGTGGCGACACGTTTCACTGTCTGACACATGTTGTATCTCTGAAACTACACTAGTCGATGTGTGTGTGTAAGGTGGCGACACGTTTCACTGTCTGACACACGTTGTATCTCTGAAACTACACTAGTCGATGTGTGTGTGTAAGGTGGCGACACGTTTCACTGTCTGACACACGTTGTATCTCTGAAACTACACTAGTCGATGTGTGTGTGTAAGGTGGCGACACGTTTCACTGTCTGACACACGTTGTATCTCTGAAACTACACTAGTCGATGTGTGTGTGTAAGGTGGCGACACGTTTCACTGTCTGACACATGTTGTATCTCTGAAACTACACTAGTCGATGTGTGTGTGTAAGGTGGCGACACGTTTCACTGCCTGACACACGATGTATCTCTGAAACTACACTAGTCGGTGTGTGTGTGTAAGCTGGCGACACGTTTCACTGTCTGACACATGTTGTATCTCTGAAACTACACTAGTCGATATGTGTGTGTAAGCTGGCGACACGTTTCACTGTCTGACACATGTTGTATCTCTGAAACTACACTAGTCGGTATGTGTGTGTAAGCTGGCGACACGTTTCACTGTCTGACACATGTTGTATCTCTGAAACTACACTAGTCGATATGTGTGTGTAAGCTGGCGACACGTTTCACTGTCTGACACATGTTGTATCTCTGAAACTACACTAGTCGATATGTGTGTGTAAGCTGGCGACACGTTTCACTGCCTGACACACGTTGTATCTCTGAAACTACACTAGTCGGTATGTGTGTGTAAGCTGGCGACACGTTTCACTGTCTGACACATGTTGTATCTCTGAAACTACACTAGTCGATATGTGTGTGTAAGCTGGCGACACGTTTCACTGTCTGACACATGTTGTATCTCTGAAACTACACTAGTCGATGTGTGTGTGTAAGCTGGCGACACGTTTCACTGCCTGACACATGTTGTATCTCTGAAACTACACTAGTCGATATGTGTGTGTAAGCTGGCGACACGTTTCACTGCCTGACACATGTTGTATCTCTGAAACTACACTAGTCGATATGTGTGTGTAAGGTGGCGACACGTTTCACTGCCTGACACACGTTGTATCTCTGAAACTACACTAGTTGATATGTGTGTGTAAGGTGGCGACACGTTTCACTGCCTGACACACGTTGTATCTCTGAAACTACACTAGTCGATATGTGTGTGTAAGCTGGCGACACGTTTCACTGTCTGACACATGTTGTATCTCTGAAACTACACTAGTCGATGTGTGTGTGTAAGCTGGCGACACGTTTCACTGTCTGACACATGTTGTATCTCTGAAACTACACTATTCTATATGTGCGTGTAAGCTGGCGACACGTTTCACTGCCTGACACATGTTGTATCTCTGAAACTACACTAGTCGATATGTGCGTGTAAGCTGGCGACACGTTTCACTGCCTGACACACGTTGTATCTCTGAAACTACACTAGTCGGTATGTGTGTGTAAGCTGGCGACACGTTTCACTGTCTGACACATGTTGTATCTCTGAAACTACACTAGTCGATATGTGTGTGTAAGCTGGCGACACGTTTCACTGTCTGACACATGTTGTATCTCTGAAACTACACTAGTCGATATGTGTGTGTAAGCTGGCGACACGTTTCACTGTCTGACACATGTTGTATCTCTGAAACTAAACTATTCTATATGTGCGTGTAAGCTGGCGACACGTTTCACTGCCTGACACATGTTGTATCTCTGAAACTAAACTATTCTATATGTGCGTGTAAGCTGGCGACACGTTTCACTGCCTGACACATGTTGTATCTCTGAAACTACACTATTCTATATGTGCGTGTAAGCTGGCGACACGTTTCATTGCCTGACACATGTTGTATCTCTGAAACTACACTATTCTATATGTGCGTGTAAGCTGGCGACACGTTTCACTGCCTGACACATGTTGTATCTCTGAAACTACATAAAATATACTTTCATTTTAAATGTCAAATAAGACGTTATAAATGCAACATAAAATCTTCAGGCTTCTTAGATAAAATATTCAACTGTTTACCATTCGTATTAACCTCTGTGAAGCATTAGTCCTTTCGAAATTAAATTACGCGGATGTAGTATACGGGCCACGGCTCCTTGCACGAACAGAAAAGCTAGTACAACGAGTACAGAATGCGTGTTCTAGATTCATTTATGACATACCATTTAGATCCCATGTTACTCCGTTTTTAAATGAGGGAAGCTTACTGAAGATGTCTGCCCGCAGGGAGCTTCACCTAGCATCACTACTGTTCGACCTTGTTAAATACAAAGAGACACCATATTTATTTCAAAAGCTTAAGTGGTCTCGGAATTTTAATATGTACTCTTCAAGAGCATCCAAAAATATTCTAAAGTATCCAAAATATAAGACAGTTGCGTTTCGAGGTAGTTTCCGCTACAATGCTACGAAGTGTTGGAACAATATACCGCCGCCACTACGATCGCTAACGTCGCTCACTTCTTTTAAAACCAAATTAAAAAGTATAATTTTGAACATACAAAAGCAGAGCGGAACTATACATACACCTCACTAGTGACGTCTAAATGTCCGAACCTTCAATCTATATTTTTTATATATATTTATATATAATACTGTTCTCTTCTCCTTTTGTGGTACAACATATTATATATTCTACTTATGTATTCTTTATTATTTTTATTCACTGATTCTTGTAATTTATATAATAATAATAAAAAAATAACATTTGTAAACTCTTCAAAACAGCTACTACTATATATGTATATTTACTCATTTTTATATATTTTCCCACGATGTATGATATTTTATATAGTAATACGTATTCGTGTCCGTCGGGAATCAAGGCTTCACTGAACACCAGTGCTGCGCTTCATCCACCCCCGGTGGAAGTGCAGCTTATGCTGAGTGAAGACCTTGTCGGCGCTCACTGCGCGACGCGGGCAGCGGCAAACTGACATCACATTTTTACTATTTATTTATTCGAATTTTTGTGTATAATTGTTTATCTAAATTACTTGTTCTATTATTACCGTTTTAATTAGTTTATTTTTTCATGTTTATAATATTTTTCTGTGTGTTTGTTGTTGTGTGTGTCGTGTTGTGAAAATGCCGAATAAATATGTGTCTATGTCTATTCCTTCGTTACCAAGGACTTCATACAACCTGACCTTGTCATTACAACACAGTTTCATTCAAATTAGACTAAACTTGTCCCGTGACACGAGCGAGTATAGCCTTACACGTGCGGGCGACAATTATAGCTTGTTTCGCACCGGCCGAACGCAACCTTGATAAAAACGACTGCTTAAACACAAAAATCCTGGAACATACTTGGGGGCCATTCGGATACCCCTCGGCCCAAGGAACCAAAAATTTTCCTTTGGACGCCTATCAACTGGCAACGATGTTTAATAAATGACATGATAAATAGTTGATGTATGCATAGCACATACCATCAGCAGGTTGTTCAGTCTGCGGGACAGCCTGCAACATGTCTGGTCCGATCACCAACTCTTCCTTAATATCATGCTCCGGATACAGCTCTGAATAATATTCCATCACCTCCTCTTCACTAGCAACATGCTCTAGTTTGACAGCCCCTCCATCCATGACCCCTGGTGAATGTTCATATAAATGACCTCTTAGATTAGTCTGTTCATGTTCTTGGATGTGGTCTACTAAGCAGCGCTTGGTGGTGAATGATAGGTTACAATGGTCACACACAAAGCTGTGATCACTTGTGAGCGCTGATGTCCGTGGGTGGTCTTCATGTGCAGACTCTGTCACAACACCTGGGGATGTGAAACATTACATTCAGTAACAAGAGGAGGTTGTAGAGGTACAACACAGAGATACTTTGATCAGATAACAGACAGAATTGTAATAATTTAATTATATTTGTTTGCTATTTATTCAGCAGTCAGAAGATTGTATGACATTCTATAAGAATGTTTAGACGAGGGTGCGTTTTAAGTTGGAATGGAGGACGTAACGGGAAGGCAGGTGATTATTAAAGATGTCATTCAATTAGATACTAATTGAGCCACTCATTATTAGTATAATTATACTGAATTAGATCATTAGTCTTTGAACTATCGTTGAGCAAACAAGTCAATCAGGAAGAAATTATGAAATATGTGGAAAATTGAGTTCCAATTATAAAGTTCCTTACTATGCAAGGTAAATCAGTTCAGACTATATTGAAAGAGATGTCATGCGGTTACTGTGACCCTTGTCTAACTAAAGCTATGGTTTACAAGTGGCATACCCTCTTTAAACAAGGCAGGGAGTCACTTGGAGACACCTCTCGGCCAGAAAGGACGATCGAGGTGGTCCCTCCAGAAACTATTCGGAAAGTCTAAAAATTTATATTAGAAGATGCCTAAAAAGAAGAAACAGCTCACAGAAATGGATTAGCATATCAATTTTTTTTAAAAAAACACAAATATCTTGGCATGCATATAGTCAGAGAAATATGGGTGTCGAGAATGCTAACGCTGCCTCAAAAACAACAGAGTGTTTTGTACTGTAGGGAAGACAAAGAGGGAGCGTTGGATCTTATTGTTAATGTAACTTAACTTCATGATTATGAACCTGAAAATAAACAGGACTCCATGGAGTGGCACAGAAAAGGTGCACCACTACCCAAGAAGTTTTAGGTGTCATAATCATCTGGGAAAATCATGTTGAGTCTTTTGGGACTCCTGTTGATCGATTACAAAGATAAAGGTGTCTACATAACCAGAGATAAAGGAAGCCATCAAGGAGAAAAGAATGGGAAAATTGATGTATCCTCCTTCAGCATTCGGCAAGACAACGCGCCTGTTCACAAGAGCCGTGTTGCGATGGCTGCCCTGCAGAAGGTCGGCTTCCAAATTTTGCCAAACCCATCCTAGTCTTGACCCTCCCAGTGATTATTACCATTTTCTGGACTTAAAAAAAGAACTTCACGAAAAAAGTTTTTAAATGATCAAGAAGTAAAGTTTTCAGAGGAAAATAGCATTTTAAAAAACCTTACAACTAAGGTAATGGAATTATTAGAAAAATGTATTAGGGCAGCAGGTGATATTGAAAGGGAAAAGTCAATTTGGATTTTTATTTCCACTTCTTTAAGGCCCTATTCCGGGAAAAAATGTACCCTCATATGTTTAATAATTTTTGTCTAGCTGTCAGATGAAGCAGCATTCTAAGATAATGATTAAATCTGCCAATGATTAATCGATGATATCACAAAGTTTACATACCATCAGCAGCATGTTTCATCTGAGAGACAGCTTGCAGTGCCTCTGGACCAATCACCATCTCTTCTTTAATCTCATGCTTCGAATACAGATCAGATTTAATTTCCATCATCTTTTCACTAATTCCAACTGTTTCCTCGTCAGGTTCTGCTTTGACATTATATAGTGAGTCTCTGGGTATTTGCTGCTCCCTCTTCAGAGCCTGTACCTGAAAGTTAAAAAAACAAAACCTGACTACTTTATAAAAGACATGTATTACCTGGCTCAACATATCCCGCTGGCTAATGGCTATCCAATGTGGTAATCTGCCAGCGTTTCAGGCACACCATCCAGGTTTCTGGATTAGTTATAATTATTTGTTTTTTATTTAGAATTATTATTTTCACTATCTATTAAAAGATCTGTCTGTATAATTACTTTCATGTAAATAAATTAGCCGTAGTATAAAAATTAAAATTTACTTTTTGTGGTTCATGTAGGTGTTCTTATATGTAATCTATATTTATATTTTCTGAATGAACTCATCATGACCTTTCATTTGGTAATAAACACTTTTATATATTTAATGATTTTATTTTTATTTTATTTGTTGGAAAATTAACAGCTTATAAACAGTAGATATACAAACAAATATAGAGCACAAGATATCAAGCCTTTACAAATTTTCTCTAATGGTACAGTTAAGTAGAGCTAGTTTTACGAGTTTACCATCAAAGTCATCATCAACAGCCTATGATACGTCCCCACTGGAGGGGCTCAGGCCTACTCTCCTACTGAGAGTGAATGGGCCATAGTCCACCACGCGGGCCCAGTGCGGATCGGCGGACTTCACATGCCTGTTCAAGACATGCAGGTTTCCTCACGATGTTTTCCTTCACCGTTAAGCAATCGGATAATGTACTTGAATTGAAAAACAACTCATAGGTACACGGCTGGATTCGAACCCGGTACCCTCAGATTGAGAGTCCGCGCCTTATCCATTGCGCCACCGACGCTTCCATTGCGCCACCGACGCTACCATCAAAGTAAATATAAATAAATAAAAACCTTTTTCATTATGAAGCGTTATACATTGTAAGTTGTATGTATGAAGGTAGAAGTCGTGTTATTACATTTTATTAAATAAGAAGGGAAAAAAATATTTGTGTAATATATGAAGATAGTGTCAATGATGACATAAATGTAATGTATGTAGTGATGTGTTAAGTTATGTGTGTTGTGTTATGATAGATGTGTGTTGTGTTGTGTTATATTTTTAACTATTTTGCTTTTAAAACTGTGTTTAGAATCAGCATAGGGATCAATATTTGTAAAGTTGTCATTGTATGTAGTAGCTAGCCGAGTCAGAATGGAGTTTTGGCCATAGTTTGTACGGTGTGTGGGGATGTTAAACATGGGATTTGGAAAGTTCCTTTTGTTTTTTCCATGAAAGGCAAAAATTATATATAACTTGAGTTTCGAAAGACAAAATAATATTATTTTATAGAAACGAGTTTTGATATAAATATTATTCTTATTTAGAAACTGGTTGTGAAGGTGGCCGAAGGGGAACATACACACATACAAGGGTTGCTAATATCATCATCCTACTTTTGGCTTCACTGTAGTCATGCAAAATTAGTAAGAGTCCGTTTAAATGACTGCCTAGCATGAAATCATGGGCTCGTCTGCACTTTAGGTGACTTAAACTAGCGCTTTCAAACTTACTTAAAGAACTACTTATAACAAACAACTGTGTAAAATATCAAATTGCGGAAATGCGCCGTTTTAACTATATGATTTTTTAAAGTTTCAAGCAAATTCCTTAGCACAACGCGATTGAACGCCATATTTAAGTGAAAACCAAATGCACAGATAACTATATATTGAAAACGGACCTAACTAAAGAGTTAAGAGATTGCAATCACTGACAATGATGTTTAAATTCGCCATAAAGAGGGTATAATAATATATGACTGATAGTCAAAGATCTAGGACCATACAGCCTTGTCTAAACTGGCATTTCTTTTTCATCATGCAAAATATGTATTACGTGACATTTGCCTTCGCGCCTTCAAACTTTTTTAGAATCAAATTTGTATAATTCCAGATTCATTCGTTTATTTCAAAAAACAGTATAACTGTGTGCGAAAAAAAACCCACTAAAATATTACAATTAAAAATACCTTAAAAAAGATTGCGGAAACACACCGTTTTAAAGATAAAATTTTGGCTCGTCTGCACTTTAGGTGACTACAACAGACCCGGAGATGACTGCAGGGCAGAAATCCCGTCGGATAGATTAGGTTTGATAGGTTATTTTTTTTATATACAGACCCGGAGATGAGTGCAGGGCAGAAATCCCATCGGATAGATTTGCATGATGAGATCTACAAGACAAAAATTTTTTAGTCACCTAAAGTGCAGTCCTTTCAATATTTTTTGAATGAGAAATGAAAAAAAATAGTCATTTTTCATACAACCATGTCTTATTTTATTTAAGTCCCTTATGGTGAGTTTTAGACCAAACCCGTTTTTCAGTATTCTCAATGAAATGTATTTAATACGGAGTAAAATAAAATATGGAGTTAAAAGTATGGTTCAAGGAATTTAGTGGGTGAAATAAAACATCGTCACAAATAATACAACCAGGGCAGAAACACATGGTTATTCCAACCCCAAAGCACGAGCCGAGCGAAGCGTGCCGCGGCAGCGGCCGGCGAAGTGCCAGAAACGAAATGCTGGCGTTTAACTATCTCTACCCCACCCTATCTCTTCGGTTTTCAAAATTTTCGATCAAAATTTTCATAGAGTACCGTGTCCGGCACTTGGACGAAAGATTGTTGTATTTGTAATACATATTTTGCATGATGAAAAAGAAATGCAATTTTAGATAAGGCTGTATGGTCCTAGATCTTTGACTACCAGTCATATATTATTATATCCTCTTTATGGCGAATGTTAAGTTAACATCATTGTCAGTGATTGCAATCTCTTTAGTTAGGTCCGTTTTCAATATATAGTTATCTGTGCATTTGGTTTTCACTTAAATATGGCGTTCAATCGCGTTGTGCTAAGGAATTTGCTTGAAACTTTAAAAAATCATATCGTTAAAACGGCGCATTTCCGCAATTTGATATTTTACACAGTTGTTTGTTATAAGTAGTTCTATAAGTAAAAAAGTTTGAAGGCGCTAGTTTAAGTCACCTAAAGTGCAGTCCTTCCGAATCGGGCCCAGCAAGTAAATCACTACTGGAATCAAGCGAGCAGCTTGCTGGTAACGCGTACCCGAACGCACTCTCCCGTCCCGTCTATTTCACCCACCAATCACGCGCGCCCGCGCCTGACGCAGGCCTGACAGTGACAAGTGACAGTTGAAGAACTAGGCTCCACAGCTATCTATAGTTTGTGCAAAGAAAGAGTAAAATTAAGTTAAAACCTAAAGAGTTTGTGATCAAGCTGTGATTTACTTGCTCAGTGATCAAGCTATTTCCTCTCAAGCGAATATAAATAAACATTTACGTTACTAATTCCTCGATAACTAACAACAATGTCGAAAACAAAGAAAATGTCACTTCGCAAGTGTTGTGTCGTGCTGATTGATGTGATGAAGTTTAATGTAAGTGATATTTATATGTAATTAGGATTTAGGTGCACAAAAGTGGGCGCTGTTCTGTGCACCATAACCAAAACTTCGCGTTAGCGCCCCTTTTCTTGTTATTATAATGGGTTTGTACTTGGCCTTCATCTTAGCTGATGTTAAATAACCCATAATTCCTCTGAGGTAAATAACGATATGGCCACCCAGACTTTACCTTTCGTACCGGAACAAAACAGCGCTACTAACACTGCTGTTTGGCGGCAGACTTACCACCTACCAAGTCGAGTAACGGTAGTCACTCCCGTTGGTTATCGAACCCGGGACCTCCGAAGCCATTAGGATCATGGAGGCGGTTTTTGAGCACCCCAAATAAAGTATAACCATTGCATGCATAAGTATTGTTTATTTACTTACATGTAATATTCGTTTAAAGTCATAGGACGACGGTTGGTGAGGGAGAGGTTACTTAAAACGCAAGAGATTTATTGAGTGTTCCGTGGCCATATAAAGTTGTGAGGCTATGTGAACTTGGCACCCGACCTTGAAAAAATTTAATTTTTTTTGCGCTATTCGATAGATTTACGTTTGTAGTTGTTTGTAGTGAAACTATTTTCGTTTGTAGTTAAACCAAAAAAAAGTTATGACGAGTCAAAAAAAAGCTGGCACCCGACTTTGAAAAAATTAACTTTTTTTTGTGGTTATCGGTAGATATAGGTTTGTAGAGGTTTGTAGTGAAACTATTTTCGTTTGTAGTTAAACCAAAAAAAAGTTATGACGAGTTAAAAAAAATTCTCTCAAACTTTAAAAAATTAACTTTTTTTCGTGATTTTCGATAGATATAGGGCAATAGAGGTTTGTAGTGAAACTATTTTCGTTTGTAGTTAAACCAAAAAAAAGTTATGACGAGTTAAAAAAATTCTCTCAAACTTTAAAAAATTAACTTTTTTTCGTGATTTTCGATAGATATAGGGTAGTAGAGGTTGGTAGTGAAACTTTTGCGCTACTACAAACGAATACGAGTAACTACAAACGAAATCCAATCTACTACAAACGATTTTGAGATACTACAAACGAATACGAGTTACTACAAACGAAATCCAATCTACTACAAACGATTTTTAGCTACTACAAACGAATACGAGTAACTACAAACGAAATCCAATCTACTACAAACGATTTTAACCTACTACAAACGAATTCGAGTAACTACAAACGAAATCCCATCTACTACAAACGATTTTGACCTACTACAAACGAATTCGAGTAACTACAAACGAAATCCAATCTACTACAAACGATTTTGACCTATTACAAACGAATTGGAGTAACTACAAACGAAATCCAATCTACTACAAACGATTTTTAGCTACTACAAACGAATACGAGATACTACAAACGAAATCCCATCTACTACAAACGATTTTTAGCTACTGCAAACGAATTCGAGTAACTACAAACGAAATCCAATCTACTACAAACGATTTTGAGATACTACAAACGAATACGAGTTACTACAAACGAAATCCAATCTACTACAAACGATTTTTAGCTACTACAAACGAATACGAGTTACTACAAACGAAATCCAATCTACTACAAACGATTTTTAGCTACTACAAACGAATTCGAGTAACTACAAACGAAATCCAACCTACTACAAACGATTTTTAGCTACTACAAACGAATCTAGTAGAGAGTTTTAGTAGAGAGAATTTTTTTTAACTCGTCATAACTTTTTTTTGGTTTAACTACAAACGAAAATAGTTTCACTACAAACCTCTACAAACCTATATCTACCGATAACCACAAAAAAAAGTTAATTTTTTCAGAAAAAAAATAATTAAAACGAAAAAATTAATTATTTTTTTTCTGAAAAAATTAACTTTTTTTTGTGGTTATCGGTAGATATAGGTTTGTAGAGGTTTGTAGTGAAACTATTTTCGTTTGTAGTTAAACCAAAAAAAAGTTATGACGAGTTAAAAAAAATTCTCTCAAACTTTAAAAAATTAACTTTTTTCGTGATTTTCGATAGATATAGGGCAGTAGAGGTTGGTAGTGAAACTTTTGCGTTACTACAAACGAATACGAGTTACTACAAACGAAATCCAATCTACTACAAACGATTTTTAGCTACTACAAACGAATTCGAGTAACTACAAACGAAATCCAATCTACTACAAACGATTTTGACCTACTACAAACGAATTCGAGTTACTACAAACGAAATCCAATCTACTACAAACGATTTTTAGCTACTACAAACGAATTGGAGTAACTACAAACGAAATCCAATCTACTACAAATGATTTTTAGCTACTACAAACGAATACGAGTTACTACAAACGAAATCCAATCTAATACAAACGATTTTTAGCTACTACAAACGAATTCGAGTTACTACAAACGAAATCCAATCTACTACAAACGATTTTTAGCTACTACAAACGAATTGGAGTAACTACAAACGAAATCCAATCTACTACAAACGATTTTGACCGACTACAAACGAATTCGAGTTACTACAAACGAAATCCAATCTACTACAAACGATTTTTAGCTACTACATACGAATACGAGTTACTACAAACGAAATCCAATCTACTACAAACGTTTTTTAGCTACTACAAACGAATTGGAGTAACTACAAACGAAATCCAATCTACTACAAACGATTTTGACCGACTACAAACGAATTCGAGTTACTACAAACGAAATCCAATCTACTACAAACGATTTTTAGCTACTACATACGAATACGAGTTACTACAAACGAAATCCAATCTACTACAAACGTTTTTTAGCTACTACAAACGAATTCGAGTAACTACAAACGAAATCCAATCTACTACAAACGATTTTTAGGTACTACAAACGAATTCGAGTTACTACAAACGAAATCCAATCTACTACAAACGATTTTTAGCTACTACAAACGAATTCGAGTTACTACAAACGAAATCCAATCTACTACAAACAATTTTGACCTACTACAAACGAATTCGAGTAACTACAAACGAAATCCAATCTACTACAAACGATTTTTAGCTACTACAAACGAATTCGAGTAACTACAAACGAAATCCAATCTACTACAAACGATTTTTAGCTACTGCAAACGAATTCGAGTAACTACAAACGAAATCCAATCTACTACAAACGATTTTGAGATACTACAAACGAATACGAGTTACTACAAACGAAATCCAATCTACTACAAACGATTTTTAGCTACTACAAACGAATACGAGTTACTACAAACGAAATCCAATCTACTACAAACGATTTTAACCTACTACAAACGAATTCGAGTAACTACAAACGAAATCCCATCTACTACAAACGATTTTGACCTACTACAAACGAATTCGAGTAACTATAAATACTCGTATTCGTTTGTAGTAACGCAAAAGTTTCACTACCAACCTCTACTGCCCTATATCTATCGAAAATCACGAAAAAAGTTAATTTTTTAAAGTTTGAGAGAATTTTTTTAACTCGTCATAACTTTTTTTTTGTTTAACTACAAACGAAAATAGTTTCACTACAAACCTCTACTGCCCTATATCTATCGAAAATCACGAAAAAAAGTTAATTTTTTAAAGTTTGAGAGAATTTTTTTTAACTCGTCATAACTTTTTTTTGGTTTAACTACAAACGAAAATAGTTTCACTACAAACCTCTACAAACCTATATCTACCGATAACCACAAAAAAAAGTTAATTTTTTCAGAAAAAAAATAATTAATTTTTTCGTTTTAATTATTTTTTTTCTGAAAAAATTAACTTTTTTTGTGTATTCGTTTGTAGTAGCGCAAAAGTTTCACTACCAACCTCTACTGCCCTATATCTATCGAAAATCACAAAAAAAGTTAATTTTTTAAAGTTTGAGAGAATTTTTTTAACTCGTCATAACTTTTTTTTGGTTTAACTACAAACGAAAATAGTTTCACTACAAACCTCTACTGCCCTATATCTATCGAAAATCACGAAAAAAAGTTAATTTTTTAAAGTTTGAGAGAATTTTTTTTAACTCGTCATAACTTTTTTTTGGTTTAACTACAAACGAAAATAGTTTCACTACAAACCTCTACAAACCTATATCTACCGATAACCACAAAAAAAAGTTAATTTTTTCAGAAAAAAAATAATTAATTTTTTCGTTTTAATTATTTTTTTTCTGAAAAAATTAACTTTTTTTGTGTATTCGTTTGTAGTAGCGCAAAAGTTTCACTACCAACCTCTACTGCCCTATATCTATCGAAAATCACAAAAAAAGTTAATTTTTTAAAGTTTGAGAGAATTTTTTTAACTCGTCATAACTTTTTTTTGGTTTAACTACAAACGAAAATAGTTTCACTACAAACCTCTACTGCCCTATATCTATCGAAAATCACGAAAAAAAGTTAATTTTTTAAAGTTTGAGAGAATTTTTTTTAACTCGTCATAACTTTTTTTTGGTTTAACTACAAACGAAAATAGTTTCACTACAAACCTCTACAAACCTATATCTACCGATAACCACAAAAAAAAGTTAATTTTTTCAAAGTCGGGTGCCAGCTTTTTTTTGACTCGTCATAACTTTTTTTTGGTTTAACTACAAACGAAAATAGTTTCACTACAAACAACTACAAACGTAAATCTATCGAATAGCGCAAAAAAAATTAAATTTTTTCAAGGTCGGGTGCCAAGTTCACATAGCCAAGTTGTGAACGCTGCTCTAGGTAGACATATCCATCTATTAGTCACATGGACATTTGAATGCACAAAACAATTGTGGTTAAAGATATTTATTCTCAAAAGAAATTATATTTCACTTAATGAGAAAACTTAGAACTAGAGATAAAAAGTTCACAGACAACATTCGGAAATAAAAATTACGAGATTATATATATATTTTTGAGTATACAGGACAAAAACAAAATAATAGGCTTGTGTCCACTAATAACAAATTGCTTGGTTTATAGTTTCTAATTATAAATGAGGAGACGAAGTTAAGAAAAACCCAGTCTATTTCTCAAAAAAACCTGTTGATTATTAATATTTTTAGAAAATGAATTCGAAAAAAAAGGCATTAGGTCACGTGACAGCGAACACGAAGAACGCGGCGCTAGAACGTGTGACGTCACGCCTCGCAAAACATCATTGTTGTTGTTGACGTTTTCATATCACAGAGCAGGTTATTTCGCGAGCTGTGACGTCATTCAAGACGCCATGACACTATTCAGCGTTTTCGAGGGAAATATAAATTGCTTTTTTTAAATACAAAATACGTAATGTAAATATTGCTATTTCTTTAAAATATAGTTTTTTTGGGATAAAATAGATATTAAAGTATATAATTAACCAAGTTTTCAAATTTAGTCAACTAGCCTATTGTAAACAAAGTACTTCCCGCAACTTGGCTTCGTTCTGGGCAGGCATTTGAATGGACCCTTATTCATTTTGCATGACTACGGTGAAGCCAAAAGGAGGGATGATATTAGCAAACTTTGTATGTGTGTATGTTCACCTGTTCCCTCATACCTAAACTAACCCTCATATTGTGACAAATGAGGGGTCATTGGTAACATGGTGTTTGTCAGCTGATTCATGATGATGTCTCATACAATCCAAAATGGTGGCTAATGTCCCCATTAGTGTTACCAAAGAATAATAAATTAAATATTAAAACATCATGTTTGGTATCAAATGAAAGGTCATGATGGGGTCATTCCGAGAATACATAAAGGTAACCTACATGAACGAACACCCCAAAATAAATTTTAATTTTCATACTTCGGCTAATACCTTTCTTTTATATAAAAAATAAGGTTTTGTTTTTTCAACACTCAGACACAGCTTCTGAAGAGGGAGCAACTAATACCTGAAGTCAAAGCAGAGCCAGATGAGGAAGCAGTTGGAATTAGAAAAGAGAAGATGATGGAATTTAAATCTGATCTGTATATGGACCATGAGATTAAAGAAGAAATGGTGATCGGACCAGTGGTGCTGCAGGCTGTCCCTCAGACTAAACATTCTGCTGCTGGTATGTGCTCTTTGTGATATCATCAAGTAATCATTGGCAGATTAATCATCACAATATAATGCTACTGCATCATCAAGTATTACAAAATAATTTAAAAAATTAACCTTGTCATAAAATCAAAGTCAAAAAATAAAAAAAGTTTTATTTACATAATCTTATAAATGTTACAATAAATAGTAGTAGGGACTACCTTTTAAATATAGAAATACTTGTGTGAGGCAGCCTTGCGCTAGCAGATTTAGTTATTAGATTACGAGTGGTACAGTAAAAATTATTAAGATAAAGCAAGTAAAAGTTTTAAAGAAATTAGGTTAGTTAGGTTAAAATTCTGCTTCTTCCGACTGCTGAACAAACAAATAAAAAAATATAAATACAAATATATTTATTGGATAAACAATTTAGTAACAATAGTATAGCCATACAGTCTGTCATAGGGGAAGCCCTGTGTGACAGGTGTAGGCTCTCTCTATGGATGACATTTTTCTTTGTTATGTTAAATAATTTTTTACGCGCTTTTATTAGCTTCTCCTGTATGTTTGTGGGTGAGTTTGTGAGTTTGTAATTCTCCTTCGCGCGCCTGCTGCTTTCCTCGGCCCCAGTAGCTGATTTTTTATGGCTCACTTTCCGGAATAAAACCAGTCGGTAAAGAAACTACCATCAAATAGTTGATAATCCATAGTAAATAAAAAATTGGAAACAAAACTAAAGAACACGCTTTGATAGCATATTAAACTAAAAAGTGAAACGCTTTATGCCACATTTTTCGTATATCGAGCGCCCAACGCTTTTTTCACAATTGTTTTTACATTATTCTTTTAAGCTTATTTTATTTTAAAAATTATTTTAAACTTTTTAGTTCGATATTCTTTAAAAGCGTGTTTTTTAGTTTTTTTAAACTATATTTATTTACATTTTAAAAAAAACATGCTTTACAAGTAGGGTGAGTGAGTGTGTGGGTGGGTGTGTGCGTTTAGGGGGCTGCCACAAGTCACAGCTTTCACTTAACAATCATGTGTGAGGTGAGTTGAGAGTTGAGTGTGAACAGGAGCGTATAAACCAATATTATGATTGTGACCATTCTTCAAGAAGTAGGTTTTACTTAAATTATTTTAACGTAGTTAGTAAGTCTTCAGTGTCATTATACTCAAGAGTTTTGATCCACTTTTTTAGTATCAGTTTACTTGTGCTTGAGGGGAGAGGGTGGAACATAAGAATTTTGTTAATTTTATTATAGAGATAAGGGGCAAGGAAGTAGTGTTGGTGGTGGCTGAAGGAAGTTCTACAGTGATTAGTTTTTGACACTTCGTAGTTTCTCCTTTTTGTGTTATGCAGGTATTTATCAAAGGTAAGGGTTTTGTGATGTTTTATGACCATTTGGGCTATAGCAATTTGCCGCACTGTAAGGACTTGACATTTGGAGTAAAGGGATCGGGTCGGGAATCTATATCTTTTAAAGGTCATTACTTTTAGAACTGATTTCTGGCTTCGCTCGATCTGGATCATGTGAGATTTGTGAGCACCTCCCCATACTGATGCACAATAGGACAATATTGACTGGCAAATAGCTAAGTAGATAGTGGATAGATAAGAAGATATTATTAAATTACTACAATTCTGTCTGTAATCTGATCAAAGTGACTTTGTGTTGTACCTCTACAACCTCCTCTTGTTACTGAATGTAATGTTTCACATCCGCAGGTGTTGTGACAGAGTCTGCACATGAAGACCACACGCGGACATCAGCACCCACAAGTGATCACAGCTTTGTGTGTGATCATTGTAACCTATCGTTCACCACCAAGCGCTGCTTAGTAGACCACATCCAAGAACATGAACAGACTAATCTAAGAGGTCATTTATATGAACATTCACCAGGGGTCATGGATGGAGGGGCTGTCAAACTAGAGCATGTTGCTAGTGAAGAGGAGGTGATGGAATATTATTCAGAGCTGTACCCGGAGCACGATATTAAAGAGGAGATGGTGATCGGACCAGTGGTGCTGCAGGCTGTCCCTCGGACTGAACAACCTGCTGACGGTATGTGCTATGTATATGTCACCGTAAAATTGTGAATACCGTTATATTATAATCTATCCCGCGAGATATAGCATACCGCTTACAATTCAACGCATCATTTTTATGTAGAGGTAGATTATAATCTATCGAATTGAAACTGTTGGATCTGTCGCGCGTAGAATTGACAACTGACCGAACACTGCCCCTGATTGGTCGGTCTTACAGTAGGCCGTTCTGTGTCTGTAGAGTTAGGAATGAAACACAGGTGTCTGTCAAATAACATAAATGCATTTCAAGAATTGTGACATCAAGTATCTATTTATTATTTAGTAGGTCATCAATAATTCTTCATTCTTCTTGAACAGCATTGTCAGCACTAAGAATAAACCGCCAGGCGCTGGAACAGTTTGTAACTGTGTTTAAAAACCTATGAGTTTTTTCGTACATACATAATAATGACATTATACAAACCATTTGTTTGAACGCTAGAGAAACTACAAATGCTACTTCCAGTATACTATATACCATCAAAATGTGTGTGGCATACTCACAAAGAAAGATGATATAGAATTATATTTTGACAATATGGGTATAAATGCGTCACGTTACGCATGTATAAGGGAGCACCTTTTAAACGATATTAATATAGGAACATTATGTTTTAAGAGTTATAAAATAGCTTCTCAGAATACACGCTTGCGTAAAAAAAGAGGGTGGTCATTAATTTTGACTAACGTCGATTTAGTGGTTGAAGATTTGAAAAAAGTTATGTAAAGTAGACGCTACTTCGACGTAGTCACGGAGATACAGCATGTCTCCACTTTACAAACACATATCGGCTCGTAGTTTAAAAAAACGGGGTATACATTTTGAAAGTTTTCAGCCTGTAGCTGCTATATTGCTGTTAGAGGTACAATAATAATAATAATCTACACTAATATAAATAATAAAATAGTTTATTTTTCATAAAAGGACGTGAATCTATACAATACTTTCAGGACCTCCTCTTAAGTACTGATGACTTGTGTTAGGAGACCCTGCTCTTCCTAGTGTTACTTTAAATACATTTTCATGACCTTATACTAATACATTTACATTCAATTCTTATGACTAGTTAATATTAATAAATTATATTAAATTATAGTGAGTAAATATATATTTTTTAAACTGTTTCATCTACTACTACAATACATACCTAACCGTAACTTGAATCATTACGAAGCTACAGAAGTGCGAGCTGAAGACACGG
Organism: Carcina quercana; assembly: GCA_910589575.2. Classification (NCBI taxonomy): domain Eukaryota; kingdom Metazoa; phylum Arthropoda; class Insecta; order Lepidoptera; family Depressariidae; genus Carcina; species Carcina quercana. Next base: position 6,506,311 of record OU342455.1, on the reverse strand, counting down.
GTCTCCGTCTAGATGCAGTACTGAGATGGTAGATGCAGCAGTTGTTAGCGTGATCGTTAATATATAAAAAACACTCATTGCTGCTATATTGCTGTTAGAGGTACACTACATACCTAACCGTAACTTGAATCATTACGAAGCTACAGAAGTGCGAGCTGAAGACACGGGTCTCCGTCTAGATGCAGTACTGAGATGGTAGATGCAGCAGTTGTTAGCGTGATCGTTAATATATAAAAAACACTCATTGCTGCTATATTGCTGTTAGAGGTACAATACATACCTAACCGTAACTTGAATCATTACGAAGCTACAGAAGTGCGAGCTGAAGACACGGGTCTCCGTCTAGATGCAGTACTGAGATGGTAGATGCAACAGTTGTTAGCGTGATCGTTAATATATAAAAAACACTCATTGCTGCTATATTGCTGTTAGAGGTACAATACATACCTAACCGTAACTTGAATCATTACGAAGCTACAGAAGTGCGAGCTGAAGACACGGGTCTCCGTCTAGATGCAGTACTGAGATGGTAGATGCAACAGTTGTTAGCGTGATCGTTAATATATAAAAAACACTCATTGCTGCTATATTGCTGTTAGAGGTACAATACATACCTAACCGTAACTTGAATCATTACGAAGCTACAGAAGTGCGAGCTGAAGACACGGGTCTCCGTCTAGATGCAGTACTGAGATGGTAGATGCAACAGTTGTTAGCGTGATCGTTAATATATAAAAAACACTCATTGCTGCTGTATTGCTGTTAGAGGTACAATACATACCTAACCGTAACTTGAATCATTACGAAGCTACAGAAGTGCGAGCTGAAGACACGGGTCTCCGTCTAGATGCAGTACTGAGATGGTAGATGCAACAGTTGTTAGCGTGATCGTTAATATATAAAAAACACTCATTGCTGCTGTATTGCTGTTAGAGGTACAATACATACCTAACCGTAACTTGAATCATTACGAAGCTACAGAAGTGCGAGCTGAAGACACGGGTCTCCGTCTAGATGCAGTACTGAGATGGTAGATGCAACAGTTGTTAGCGTGATCGTTAATATATAAAAAACACTCATTGCTGCTATATTGCTGTTAGAGGTACAATACATACCTAACCGTAACTTGAATCATTACGAAGCTACAGCAGTGCGAGCTGAAGACACGGGTCTCCGTCTAGATGCAGTACTGAGATGGTAGATGCAACAGTTGTTAGCGTGATCGTTAATATATAAAAAACACTCATTGCTGCTATATTGCTGTTAGAGGTACAATACATACCTAACCGTAACTTGAATCATTACGAAGCTACAGCAGTGCGAGCTGAAGACACGGGTCTCCGTCTAGATGCAGTACTGAGATGGTAGATGCAACAGTTGTTAGCGTGATCGTTAATATATAAAAAACACTCATTGCTATATTGTGCATTAAATGTTTGTCTACAGTGTAAAACCCTAACCTCGTTGGGTTGCCCTAAAAGCGTGTCAGGGCTATTATATGAATAGTCATATATAGTCAAAGATACGAAATGCTCGTAACAAGCTAAATTTTGGTATGTTTGTTGTATGTGTGGTACTGAATCATAATATACAACTTCCCACCCTGCCGACGCTTGCGCAATTACTGAGACTGAACCTCGCTGTAACGAAGTTATGGTTGCTGTTAAATTAAGACTGGAATGTTTTATTGCTCCTAATATGCTTTATTGTTTAGCATTTATAGAATCATCCTATCTGTATGAGGAAGCAGATACCACACATATGTACCTCCACCTCGTATTGTTACTGAATGTAATGTTTCACATCCGCAGGTGTTGTGACAGAGTCTGCACATGAAGACCACGCGCGGACATCAACACCCACAAGTGATGACAGCGCTGTGTTTTGTTGTGATGTATGTCATGAGAAATTTAATCTTAAATGTGATTTGGTTATACATTTCCAAGGTCACTTAAACGAGAAGGGGTTCTATTGTGAACTATCTCATAAGAAATTTTCACAAAAAGGGAGTTTAAATAGACATTTATTAATACACTCAGGCGAGAAAAGGTTCTCTTGTGAACTATGTCATAAGAAATTTTCTAAAAAGAGTAATTTAAATAGCCATTTATTAATACACTCAGGCGAGAAAAGGTTCTCTTGTGAACTATGTCATCAGAAATTTACTCAAAAGAGTAATTTAAATAGCCATTTATCAGTACACTCTGGCGAGAAAAGGTTCTCTTGTGAACTATGTCATAAGAAATTTAATCAAAAGAGTCATTTAAATAGCCATTTATTAATACACTCAGGCGAGAAAAGATTCTCTTGTAAAGTATGTCATCAGAAATTTACTCAAAGGTCTCATTTAAATAGCCATTTACAAGTACACTCAGGCGAGAAAAGATTCTCTTGTGAATTATGTCATAAGAAATTTACTCAAAGGTCTAATTTAAATAGCCATTTACAAGTACACTCAGGCGAGAAAAGATTCTCTTGTGAATTATGTCATAAGAAATTTACTCAAAGGTCTAATTTAAATAGCCATTTACAGGTACACTCAGGTGAGAAAAGGTTCTCTTGTGAACTATGTCATAAGAAATTTTCTGAAAAAGGTAGTTTAAATAGCCATTTATTAGTACACTCAGGTGAGAAAAGGTTTTCTTGTGAAGCATGTCATAAGAAATTTACTCGTAAGAGTAGTTTAAATAGCCATTTATTAATACACTCAGGTGAGGAAAGGTTCTCGTGTGAACTATGTCATAAGAAATTTACTCGAAGGTCTCATTTAAATAGCCATTTACAAGTACACTCAGGCGAGAAAAGATTCTCTTGTGAATTATGTCATAAGAAATTTACTCAAAGGTCTAATTTAAATAGCCATGTACAGGTACACTCAGGTAAGAAAATGTTCTCTTGTGAACTATGTCATAAGAAATTTACTCTAAAGAGTAGTTTAAAAAAACATATATCAGTACACTCTGGCGAGAAAAGGTTCTCTTTCTCCTGTGAACTATGTCATAAGAAATTTACTCAAAAGAGTAATTTAAATAGCCATTTATTAATACACTCAGGCGAGAAACCGTTCACTTGTGAACTATGTTGCAAGGCATTTACTTATAAAAGTAGTTTAACTAACCATTTATTAATACACTTTGGCGAGAAAAGGTTCTCTTGTGAACTATGTCATAAGAAATTTACTCAAAAGAGTAGTTTAAATAGCCATTTATTAATACACTCAGGCGAGAAAAGGTTGTCTTGTGAACTATGTCGTAAGAAATTTACTCGAAAGGGTAGTTTAAATAGCCATTTATTAATACACTCAGGTGAGAAAAGGTTTTCTTGTAAAGCATGTCATAAGAAATTTACTCGTAAGAGTAGTTTAAATAGCCATTTATTGATACACTCAGGCGAGAAAAGGTTCTCTTGTGAACTATGTCGTAAGAAATTTACTCATAAGAGTAATTTAAATAAACATTTACTATTACACTAAGGTGAAAAAAGGTTCTCTTGTGAACTATGTCATAAGAAATTTACTCAAAAGAGTAGTTTAAATAGCCATTTATTAATACACTCAGGCGAGAAAAGGTTGTTTTGTGAACTATATCGTAAGAAATTTACTCGAAAAGGTAGTTTAAATAGCCATTTACAGGTACACTCAGGTAAGAAAATGTTCTCTTGTGAACTATGTCATAAGAAATTTACTCAAAAGAGTAATTTAAATAGCCATTTATTAATACACTCAGGCGAGAAACCGTTCACTTGTGAACTATGTTGCAAGGCATTTACTTATAAAAGTAGTTTAACTAACCATTTATTAATACACTTTGGCGAGAAAAGGTTCTCTTGTGAACTATGTCATAAGAAATTTACTCAAAAGAGTAGTTTAAATAGCCATTTATTAATACACTCAGGCGAGAAAAGGTTGTCTTGTGAACTATGTCGTAAGAAATTTACTCGAAAGGGTAGTTTCAATAGCCATTTATTAATACACTCAGGTGAGAAAAGGTTTTCTTGTAAAGCATGTCATAAGAAATTTACTCGTAAGAGTAGTTTAAATAGCCATTTATTGATACACTCAGGCGAGAAAAGGTTCTCTTGTGAACTATGTCGTAAGAAATTTACTCAAAAGAGTAATTTAAATAAACATTTACTATTACACTCAGGTGATAAAAGATTCTCTTGTGAACTATGTCATAAGAAATTTCTTGAAAAAGGTAGTTTAAATAGACATTTATTAATACACTCAGGTGAGAAAAGGTTCTCTTGTGAACTATGTCATCAGAATTTTTCTCACAAGAGTGGTTTAAATAGACATTTATTAGTACACTGAGTTGAGGAAAGGTTCTCTTGTGAACTGTGTCTTGCGGAATTTGCCGGAAAGAGTTGTTTCAATAGTATTTGAAAATAAAATTGAAATTCCAAAATGAGCAATGGTCGAAATGTAATATTCATTTGTTTGCATTGAAACGGTTGAGGCGGCCGGAACTGTTTACCGATGACACAGTAATTAGTATTATATTATAGTAGTAGTATATTAATCTTTCTCTTTAATAAATTACATATCAAAATACAAAAGTAATTATTGTTTTATTATTTATCAGTACATTTTTACATATGGTACGCACATATGGACGCACGGAGCTATGGAACGAGCTATGCTCGGAATTTCTCTACGCGATAAGGTCCGGAATGAGGAAATCCGTAGACGAACGAAGGTCACCGACATAGCTCGACGAGTCAGTGAGCTGAAGTGGCAATGGGCAGGCCACATCGCTCGAAGAACCGATAACCGCTGGGGGATAAAGGTTCTCGAGTGGCGACCACGTATCGGGAAACGTCTACCAGACCGTCCCCCTACTAGATGGACTAACGACCTGGTTAAGAGTCGTAGGGAGTCGCTGGATGCAGGTGGCTCGGGACCGGTCGATGTGGCGTACCATGAGGGAGGCCTATGTCCAGCAGTGGACGTTTCCCGGCTGATGATGATGCACATTTGGTTCAGTCATGTATTCGAATAACTTGTAGTAACTTAATTTGATGTGACGTCAACGCGGGCACCTGATGGAAGTGCTGTTATAACACTTTAGGAGGCGCTGGTAGCGCGCCCTTGCACCGGATGTGATTGCCGGTAAATGTTATATTATTTTATATTTAGATATGTTAAGAATTTTTAAAGGGTGAAAATTAAAAATCCATTTGGAGATATTATCATTTTACATTGTGTTCTGTTATTTACCTTTCTTCTTTGAAGTTTTATGTTATAATTGCTTAAAAAAACTCAATGACCTACATTTGAGCCCACACTCAAACAAACCTTTTGTCTATGATACAAACTATTAATAATAATAAATTTGTTCTCACAGAGTGACACCTTACTATGTCGCAGTTGAATTGCGTAATAAAAGGGTGTTTTACATAACCACTAGCTGTAACACTAAACAGTACTGTTACATAAAGCAACTGAACTTTAACTCGCAAAATTGAATTAACGTTTTGCATTAATCAATGCAGCGGGTCAATGAAACGTCAGATTGTAGTACTTTAGTTCTCAATTTGGTCGCTCGTGGCGCTGTATGTCAACAACAAAAATGGCGTGAGTAGTTCATCAAAATCTACCAATAAAACCACTAATTCAAGTGAAAATAACCCCGAAAACAGTGATTTTAAGGACATCAGTTATCCGAGTTTTATACTAGTCAGTGCGGGAACATAGAAAAGCCGTGGACCGAGCAATGAGTTTTGGAGGTTATAAAACAAATCAAGTGGTAAGGTGGCCATAAGTTCTGGTGTACGCCGAACACCTAGCGAACACTAAAGGATGTTAAAGTACGATACTAGCGCCTTCAAACTTTTTTTACTTAAAGAACTACTTATAACAAACAACTGTGTAAAATCTCAGATTGCGGAAATGCGCCGTTTTCACTATATGATTTTTTAAAGTTTCAGCAAATTCCTTAGCACAACGCCATATTTCAGTGAAAACCAAGTGCACAGATAACTATATATTGAAAACAGACCTAACTAAAGAGATTGCAATTTTATTTATTTGTCGTTCGGTCTTCTTTTTAATAATTGTCACAATGTATATTATATAAAATAAAACGTGTTCAGAGATTGCAATCTTGTTGCAATCACTGACAATAATGTTTAAATTCGCCATAAAGAGGATATAATAATATATGACTGGTAGTCAAAGATCTAGGACCATACAGCCTTATCTAAACTGGCATTTCTTTTTCATCATGCAAAATATGTATTACAAATACAACAATCTTAACTTATTCATAGCAGAGAATTCTTGGTGCGATTTTAGGAAAATTGGGTTGTGGATTATTTACAATTTTACTAATTCGGTAATCACCACCACTGAGCAAGTAAATAACACTGTTATAACACAGACCACTATTCTCCGACTCTCCGACTGATAGATTGTGATTCTTGGCGCGAACTTGAAAAATGGTGGTTCATTGCAATGTTACGTTAACTGTTATGTGTTTTTTTGTTTGTTATAATGGTGTAATATAGTGCAAAAGGTGTCACGGACGGTGTAACAGTATCAATTACGCAAAATTGTGAGGGTTTCGACGAGATCGAAAGGATTTACCATGTCGATTACATTCGGCATATGGATTCTTTCGAATTATGTTGAAACCAAGGCTGATCTTTGAAATTCTCGTAAAGAATCGTCAAAAAAAGCGATAGAATGTACACATTATACATTTTATTGAGAAAACTGCAGAAGAAAATGAGAAAGAAGAGATATGTATGGCTTTGTTCCATTGCCTTCACATTCGGGAGAATAAACTACTACTTAGTAGTAATCAATCATTTTCATAAGCGACTCGAGATATCTCAAATGATTTTCTATGAATGGTTTCGATTAGTAACGTTTCATTAGTATACCTATCTCATAATCGCCCACTGCTAGTTCGTTCCCTCTCTATCCAGCCTTTATTTAACAGACGCGCCCCAAAAAAAAGACTGTTGTAATGAATGTTTATATTTATTTTCAAAATTGAACATACAGATATACAAAGTGATAAAAACGTCTACGTAGTTGCATATACTATATATATAATGTATTCAATGGAATCAGATACACGATATTTATTTATTAAACAAGCAATCGTTAAAAATATCCGCCATTTTTAAAAGCTGAAGTTTCTATCTATTTTATGCATGTTTACCGTTTTCTCGGAAACTGCTTATTTTATTATAGATTCCAATGTGTAATATTATTATATGTATATTCAATTCCCATATATTTATCTTTCACGAAAAAAATAATTTTTGGGTCACTTTAGCAAGCACTACACAGAAAGAGTAAATATTTTATTATAAACCCTCAAGATATAGACTTATGGAACATGGTATTCAATCGGGACTCGAACCCTCTACGTTCTACCAGGCTACAGGCAGATATTTTCAACTAATCACTTCGGTAAATTATATTTTACAATCATGTAAAAAATTTCAATTGTTACATCCATACACACAAGTCAAATCTTATAGACCATAGATAGATTCCCAACGGGGGCGGTACCACCCCCTAGTGGGCGCTGAAGATTTTCGTAGGAGCTGTAGAGGGTCCAAAGGCAAATGTGTTGGTTTCTAACAATTTGAATGGTGTTTGTCTAAATTAAATGTTTTTATTATAACTCGTTTTTGTATGTTTAATTAATTAATAATCATGACCCTCTGGCACCCAAGGAGGACGATTAGAGACAGATAAATAAAAGACAAGACATATTACATTGGTATTTGTAATTTTTTTTGTAAAGGGTCTTTCAACGTAGTCCATAAAAGGTTGGGAGTCTATGTATAGACTAAGAGGCGATGTCATAAAAATGTCATTTTATAAATTATTTTGTATACTTACTGCTTCGATTTGTGGAGACTTGCCATATTGCTAAATTATCCTTGAATATTAAAGAAATAAATGAAATGTTCAATTCTATGTATGTATTTAAAATTCAAAAGTATATTTGTTCCGTTCGATCGTAATTTTAAAAACTGCTTAGTTAATATTTGAAATACTATTACAATTTCCTAATTTAAATCTTAGCGAGAATGTTTACGACGGCAGAATGATGTATTATTGTATAATTAATTTGGTTCAGTTTAAAATGATTTTTGGGGTTTGTGTACTTATATACTTTCGTAATTAACTCATCGAGACCTTTCATTTGATACCAAACAATATATTTTGATTTAATCTAAAATTATTATTTGTCTGCAAACCACCATTTTGGATTTTATGTGACATCATATAGCCTATAACCCGCAGACAAACACGACGCTTCAATGACACCTCATTTGTCAAAATACGGTGACTAGTTCAGTAGATTTCAGGAACATACATACATACAAAGGTTGCTAAATTCAGAATACTCCTTTTGTCTATGCCGTAGTTCAACAAGGTGCAGGCCGTTGAATGGTAAGCTTGCACAGCACACCCACAAGGCACTAGCTGTGATATCTTTCTAACAGGAACGCAAGTGCTATTAACACTGCTGTTTGTCGGCAGACTTAGGTAACATGGTGGTAGCTAGCCAGGCGGACATAGAAAATGACCTACCACCAACCAAGCCCAGTACCGCTTGTAGCCATTAGGCCGCGGATGAAGTAACTTTTAGCTCCCCGAAAATTTTTTTTATACTATATAAAAATTAATATGATATGTATTATAAAAATACGAATACAAAATTATTAAACAAGTGAATTAAAGGTTTAATAAGCCCGACAGCGTCATTTTTATTTAACTTTTTATGATTTTGATATACGTCACTCTCACAGTAAAATCGAATCTAACGACACCTCTCAAGCTAAAATCCATCGAGCTCCTTCTGGCGCAGACGGGTAAATAGAATGATTTTGTTTATTTTAGCAGCAGTGCCACGGAATGGTATTTAGGAAAAGTAAGATTGACCATAGTAATTGGACAAAAAATTGTTGGCATTATAAGCGTGGGGACACACCGGGCTTTCTTGAATTGCACAACTGCAGGTGTACTGATGCAAATATTTACATCTCTTTTAGACATATGGAGATTTTATGTAATTCGCGTCTCTTTCTGACTGGTGATACGGCGTGCTTGACGATTGGGGTTGAGTTCGAAAACGTCTTATTTGTTCTTACAAGGGGATGGGAGGGAGTCTAGTTCTTACGTAAAATCACAAAAATGCTCAAATTTAAAATTATGTTTTGAAAAAGCGCGGGCAACCGCGCGAATGCCGAAGTGCGCTCAGATGTGTATAGCTAAACGATTATAATTATCGTTTATTAATTAATTAACTACTAGTAAGTAAAAATAAAAATTCCTAAAAATTGTTACTACCAAAAATAAACATTACAATATGGCGTACTCCGGATGATCTGGGAACAGCAAAGACAAGTGTGTCCCCACGCTTATATCGGTACTGCTTACATTTTGGATAAACTCACTGGAATTGACATATAATACATTTAAACTAATATGTATTCTATCAAATAAACGATATGATTGATTGATTGAAAACGGCTATATTTAATGACATCCGCTCCTAGTCTATATTAGTCTATACAAATTATACAACACATACATATGTCACTCACGAAACATTAATATTAGTTTTGATATCATATATGCAGTTACATCACTAACTAAAACTAAGATTTGGTGTTCTTGATTTCATTTTAAAGTTATTAAACAGATTCATTATAAAACCACAATATATTAGCGATCAAACATTTTTTTAGGGTTCCGTAGTCAAAGCGGCTTAGCTCCGAGACCCTTACTACTAGAATGCTGTAATTTAGTACGGGTATACATATTGATCACGCCGATAAATAAAATCTTACAAAATAATTTTATTAAGGGTAGCTTCCATACACATAACTTGGTGACGAATTTTTTTTTTCATGACTACCCCATTGTGTCATCATCATCAGCCGGGAAACGTCCACTGCTGGACATAGGCCTCCCTCATGGTACGCCACATCGACCGGTCCCGAGCCACCTGCATCCAGCGACTCCCCGCGACTCTAACCAGGTCGTCGGTCCATCTAGTAGGGGGACTCCCTGGTACGTGGTCGCCACTCGAGAACCTTTACTCCCCACCGGTTATCGGTTCTTCGAGCGATGTGGCCTGCCCATTGCCACTTCAGCTCACTGACACGTCGAGCTATATCGGTGACCTTCGTTCGTCTACACTGTGTGGAGTATCGTTGAATAGGTCTTTCAAAAATATTAATGGTCTACGAACACCACTTTTTGATTTGATTAGGTTAGTAACAGCCCGGTCGCTATCTGCTAAACTTCTGCTTATAAATCTCTCAAGAAAAAAAATTCACAGTAGTATATATACTGAACTTCAAAGGAAAACTATCACGACTAAGGTGGCTTCACAGGTGAACGAGCAATAGTCGACCAAATTATAAAATATACTTGGAGACGTCTAAAGAAAATTTCGTACAAATTCCATTCAAAATTACTTTTCATTGGACGTTTCAACTTATTGTTCTGTATCTTATTGTAATGAAGGGTTCTGACAGAATATCAGCGCTGCAGGACTCCTGCAGTACATGCTGAGTCAGCGCCTTTTCCGTCGACTTATTTATATATACGGACCTAATTTTAGTTGTTTTTTAAATGTTTAACTTTATTTTAGTTATTTTATATAAGTACTAGGTTTAAGTTTTCTTTTTGTAAATAATTTGAGTCACCGAATAAAGATGTTATCTATCTATCTATCTTGTTCTCCGGGCAACTACGGAGCCCTACACACACTTGGCTGCTTTTCAATGTGTGTTGCACTCGTCCTTCATCTTACCTGATGGTGTGGCGATAAGGCCGTTGTTAGATGAATCGTGGTTTTATAATATAACTGAACATTTACGAATACATTAAATAATTATTAATATTTAGTTAGATACACGTTACGTTAATTTCTTAATTATATTAAAGTATTTACAATACACTTTTAATTGTATAAGTAAAGTGTGTAAATCAACATTTCTTCCTACAATATGCACTTTGCAAATATCAAACTGCCAAGTCATATACAAATTTGTGCTTTCAAACTGTTTTTTTTAACGAAGTACAGTAGAATCTCGATTATCCGAACATCGATTTATTCTTCGCGGCTCTAATTACCGATTCAGAACTGATTTGATCGCTCCAGAGAAGCCATGAAAAATATCATAGTAAAATCATTATCGTAATCCTACTAATATTATAAGTGTGAAAGTTTGGATGTTTGTGACGCTTTCATGTAAAAACTACTGAATGGATTTGAATGAAACTTTACAATAACATAGCTTATACATCAGAATAACATATAGGCTATAATTTATAAAGACATATTGTGTAAATTGTACAAAATCACACTTATAATATTAGTGGGATTACATGGGCAATTTGCGTCGGTGGCGCAGTGGATAAGGCGCGGACTCTCAATCTGAGGGTTCCGGGTTCGAATCCAGCCGTGTACCTATGAGTTGTTTTTCAATTCAAGTACATTATCCGATTGCTTAGCGGTGAAGAAAAACATCGTGAGGAAACCTGCATGTCTTGAACAGGCATGTGAAGTCTACCAATCCGCACTGGTCCCGCGTGGTGTACTACAGCCCATACACTCTCTGTAGGAGAGTAGGACTGACACCCTGCAGTGGGGACATATATAGGCTGTTGATGATTGATGATGATGGGCAATTTTGGCATAACAAAAACGCGTTGCCTAGCAACCGACCATAGAATATGTAAATTCGTATATACAAACTTTCGCGTTTATAATATTAGTGTGAAGACTATTTGAATGTACTACGTCAGATATTGACATTTATTTTGTTTCTTTGAACTATTAGACTACGTAACAGAATAAACAATATTTTGTACCTTATGCTGTATAATAATTTGTCATATACGTCACCTGCACTATCGAACAAGTAGAATACATCCTGAAGTACACGCGGACAAAGTCGCGGGCGGAAGCTAGTGATCTATAAACCATTTATATAATTAAAAAATATTAAAATTTAATTACAGTTTGAATTGACTCTTGAATCGATTATCCGGATTTTCGATTATACGAAGTACCCCTGGTTTTAATTTATTCGGATAATCGATATTCTACGTTAGTTGATTAACACTTCTTCATATATTATCCATATAATAAGGTTTGAGATTGTAGTGTAAAATACCTCTATATTTTGGTAATAAAAATTTCACTTCACCCTCTTCAGCGTTATGGTTTAAAACTATACCAAAAAAGGTCGTCAAACGAAACCATCCTTTGTACTATATTCTTTTTATATTATTTTAAAAAAACACGCCTATACATATATAACTCACGCATCTTAAATCTAAACTACCCTCTTTAAATGCTGACTTTTTTACAACTCTTCGCTATTATTATTACTATAATAATTCCATAAATAATAATAAAATTTGTCTACCTATACACACAAATAAATTATTACTTCTATTTTTAATAAAGCAAACTTGTCCGCTGAAACACATGACTGTGGGTATCGTTGTCCGTAATGAAAATATGTTTCTAAATCGGCCTGCACTTGTACACTATTAAAAAATCCAGTAATAATCTACACAAATATGCATAAAAAATACTAGAATTACATTTTTGAATTTATTTTCCATACAAAATAATTCTTTTTGTACTAAGTGACAGCGTCAAATGTCATTTTATTGACGCCATCTTTGTTTTCAACGTCAAGTCTTGCCTGTTTCGTGCGTTTTATGTTTTTGTACAAACAAACTAAAATATACAAAAATGGCTAAATCACTTTTATTTGATAATGGCCTTTTAAAAGTATACAAGACCAGGCCTTGGCTCCATACATTCGCGGAACGAATCATTTGCTATTGAACCGGTATCGGTATTAGTAAAGTCATGGTCAGCGCAGCATTCAGTGAGGTGGCAGCAAACTCATGAATGAGGTAGTATGGTAATTTGAGTAAACACTTGATCCTATGTTTGTTTTTATATGTGAAATCTGATATATATAACAATCATCAACAGCAGCAAAAAAAGATATAGGGACAGTTATTTTCCAATTACATTAATATTTGTTTCTTTCCATGGTCTCTAAAACTGAAGTTATCCAAAATTAAATAAGATTTCAGAAAATACTTAATATATACCATACTTCCTGCAACCTACGCGGTTTCAGATTCAAAAAGCATCATTGCCACATCCTCGAACGAAAAACCATGAAAAACTACGTTTTTGGTAAGCAAGCCTGCTCGAACAAACACAAAACCTTATGTATTAGCTCGTACTGCTCAGAATTCTGTACCATCCCACCCCGATTCAACCTCATATTGCACACAATACCCAATACGTCCACTTTCTGTTCGTTCGTCAACTGTTTTATACCATTCAGGATAGCTATGAGACATCCCGTACGGCCAATACCAGCGGAGCAATGGATGATAGTAGGAGGTGAACGATCTATCGAGAAATCTAAAGGCATTGCTACATTAATAGAAATATCATTTGCTTGACAACTTTCCTGTGAGTCTAACGGTGGAAATACAAATTTGGAATCCGATTTAGGACTTTCACACCTGTACTGTTCTTTCTTATCGTCACCGGACGATGTGAAGTCATAGTCGGAGCTTGTTAATACATCTAAGCTTAAATTTAGTAGGGCGTTTACGTCTTTAGGGCATTTATGATCTGCCCAGTTGTGAAACCAGTAATGGTACACTGTCACACTCTCGATTTGTTCACTTTTTTCACTTTGAGTTGCACTTTCGTCACTTTGCTTCCTTTGGTCACCACTTTGGTCACTTTGTTCACTTTTTAACTTAGTTTGATACCGCACGTCTAATTTCCTGATGGTGAAACCAGACTTTTTCACCATACCGACATTCTTAATGACAAATCTGTTCGTCAATATCTCTGCATCTTCGAAGAAACATGCGGATTCAGAATATTCCGCACTGTGAAAGATGACTTCTTCGTTCAATTCAATGGGGAAGTATTTCTCACACTTCTGCCGGTTGTTCTCAATGAAGTTGGTGAGCATCACTATCTTCTGGACCCCTGGCTGTGCAGGAGGGTCCTGGTGGTGGAAGTCCATGTGATTCTGGTGCACCATCAACCAGAAGTCGTAGATCGTGTTCTGGAGAGGACCCTGGGTGGCTATGTAGCTGTTTTTCGTATATTCATGCCCCTGGAATTATAATTGAGAGGTATTATTAGCTGGCTCGTCATTGTCAACTCCATTCGTCCATTGTTGGACATGGGCTCACATCAGAATGATCACAGCACTTGGCATATGGATTGGTAAACAGAATTGTTAATCAGAGTAAGATGTAGTCAATGTAGAAGAATCGTGGCAGCTCGGTTGTGTAGAGCGTCAGTCCTTGAACAATCGAGGTCTGGATTCGATCCTGGCTCGTACCAATGAGTTACAATTTTTTATTTGGAATTTATGTGCGAATTATAAAAATAATTAACATTGGCTTTTCGGTGAAGGAAAACATCGTGAGGAAACCTGCACACTCCTGAGCAGAAATTCAAAGGTGTGTGTGAAGTCTACCAATCCACACTGGTCCCGCGTGGTGTACTATGTCCCATACACTCTCTGTAGGAGAGTAGGTCTGAGACCTGCAGTGGGGACATATATAGGCTGTTCATGTGTAGTCAACGAAAGAGGCTAAATGGAATGCTCGCTCACTCAGAAGCTTCAAGTAAATAAAGTGCTGGCTGTGTCATCTTTCAATACATTAGTGCTTAGGGTCAAGCCAAATATATATTTTCCGTCGCTCAGACAATACATCTATCTTCTCGCTTTCGCGATGTTTTTGAGTGGCAGAAATAGAGCTACGGAAAAATCAGCAGGTAACAGATGTGATCAGTGTGAGAGAGAAAAGAGGATCTAACCCGTGACCTCCCGATTGACATCAAAAGCTGCATCAAAACCAAATCGGATTTTCCATGAGCGGATTTTCCATGACCACTATATAGCATGCAGGTTGGTGACCACACTAAGATTGTTGAAACATGGGTAGACGCTGCTGCTCAGGTCTCATTATAAAGCTAACAAAAAATATATTTGGAACTAACCTTAATAAAATTAGCATTAACATATCCTTCACCCGCTGCTCCAACGTCAGCCTTCAGAATGAACCTCGAATGCTCATTAGGCAGAATAGTCTTATACCTATTCTTGGGATGAGAACCAGACACGATAGGCTTCTCCTGGAAATTCGTGGGCATATCCCAAAACTCCTGATGCAGATTCCGCAGCAACATCTTCTGGTACTCCGAACAGGGTTGCGATGGGAACTCCGGGATAGCCATCTGAGGGTTCTCTGTGGCCATATCCAAGTCCACCCGGCCCGAGCAACAGTGCTGACCTTCCGACGAACCGTGACATTTCACTTTTGAGTAGCCATTTTGGAAAACGTCATTCAAATCTCGCAACTGTTGACGCGATATCACACTCGAAGCGTTCTGCAAGTGCTGCATATTCGCTAAATACAACCTAAAGTCTTCGGATGTGCTCTGAGGGCTGAGGGGCTTCGTTGTTATATTCCTGACGAAACCCTGCTGGAAATTGGGGTCATCCTGACGGGCGAACGCGTAAATGATTTCGTTTTCCTGGTCGCCGCAGACGTACGTCAAATTCTGCGTGTAATCTTGCTCTGTGTATGAAGTCGACCAGAGATTGTCGTGAGAGCCAAACCCGAGTCCTTTATCGTTCGGACGTCGCGTGCGATTCTTATACGATTTCGGTATTAAATTCTCTGTGCTCAGTGATTTTCTGTGTCTATCTCTGTGGGGAAGATCCTTGAGGTTGGTTTCGAGAAGGTTCTCGTCGATTTCCAAGTCCCTCGGCTCTTGCGGTTGAATATTTAACGTCAGAGATGTGTTAGAACTGCGTCTCTCCAGAATACCTTTCTTGGGTTCCGCTGGCGGGTTATCGATACTATGGTTGCTGTTGTATCGGCTTAGATTACACGTCGAGCCGTTTAGATTATAATTTGAAACGCTCAACGCTCGATTCACGGACAGCTGCGGATTCGAACTGTTGATATTCAAAGTCAGAGACGTGTTCGAACTTCTTCGCTCCAACAAACCTTTCTTCTGTGTAAGTTTGGCTTCTTTGTTTAGGGAACTGTTACTCGAATGCCTGCTCAGATTCGATGAGCATAAGTTCAATGTCAGGCTGTTATTCGACCCCCTACGCTGCAGTAAGCAGTTTTTGGAAACTTCTCCGCTGACGTTCGTATTAGACGAGCAAATAACTCTGGTCGTTGGCGTCAAATGCTCCGTAGGAATCGAATCGCGTCTTTCTAAAGACAACCGTTTCCTGTCTGAGCAAAGACTGAAGTTGCTCAAACTAGTTCGAACTGTGGATAGATTATGACAAGACGCGCCGGCACTACTCAAAGAGCAGTTTGAGCTTTGCAAACTATGCGTGCTCAACAGCAAACTCTGGTTTGAATTCCTTCTATGCAACTTCTTTGCTACCTTCTCGTCTTCCACAGTTGGCTCGAAATCATCAGAAGGTACGCCTTCAGGTAACGTTTTTAGATTCGTACTCGACACGCTCAAATTCTGCTTGTAGTTCAGTAAATTCGATCCCAGCATTTGCCCCGAGTCGGCTTGATAAGGATTTCGAGTCTCCGCGCTGGAAATGTTAATTTCTGGAGTGGCTTCAGTGACATCTATCATGTTCTCGTCGAATGACCCCATAGTTCTAGACCCCATCCGTGATGTACCAGGTTGATAAAGCATCAAACTCGCGTGGTTTTCTCTTAAGAATATGCCTGAGTCTTGCGCCTTCATATACGAACGACGATCTTGATTGCCTTGTATTGAATTGTAGCCGAATTTAGCGCCAGACAAGTCGTGTTTTATGGATTTCTGTGCTAGTATCCTCTTTAACTGTCTCTTAGGTGTATTGGGAACCGATACGGAGTTCTGTGGTACATCTAACGTTTTCTTTTGAGGTAGTGATAGGTTTGTTTCTTCGGACGAATCTAGAGAGGTTGCTTTAACTTTCAGAGTCGGCGTTTTGACTTTCTTTTCTTCGTTTGAACACGCATTGGAGTAAAGCTTTTCAAATTTCTTTAATTCAGCTTGAAGCTCTTCGTCTCGGATACTCAAATCTATTGTTAAGTTTCTCAAATTCTTCCCTCTCGGCTTCGTTTGAGTTTCCGCAGGAGTGGTAGCGCCTTCTTCACTTGTCACTGTGATTTCGAATTCTTTAGGTGAAAACCTTGGCATATCTAAAAAGGATTGTGTATCGGAACTCTGTCTCAACGTTTTCTTCTGCTTCAAATCAGGCGATTTCGGTTCCTCTTGCTTCTCTTTGGCATCAAATTGGAAAACGGGTCTCTCGTTTTGCGGCGTTTTAGGATACCGTTCCATGCTCTCACAAGAAGTCGACTCGTTCTTATACGCTTCGTTCATCTGATCTTTCATTTGCTTCGCTATAGGTAAACCAAGATTCTGTTCAATAATTTTAGCATTGTCCGAGTCAAGTGATATGGATTTTAGTCTTTGTCTTCTAGCATGTGCTGTTGAATGTGGGGTGAGTTCCTGTTTCTCTGTTTCTTTATCAATATCTAAACTATCAATTTTGGCACAACAATCGACCACATCTTTGTCTGTTCTCTCGTTCGTTTCGTCATTTTCAACGGTATTGGCAATTTCGATCGTTTTGACTTCTTCAAAGTGTCTACTAGCATCGGGTCGTTCATCAGTTTCTTGTGTTCTAACATTTTCTATTTTATTATCGCCCGTTATATTAATCTCGACGTTTTTGTAACTAGTATCGTAGCTGTTATGCCTTCTGTATTTTTTTATTTCCTTATCAGCTGGAGGTGTGAATCTCTCTTTTTCTATAGAATTTCTTCCGCCATATTTCCTAGGTCGCGGTGATACTCTGTTACTGACTTCTTCACTAACTAATACATGTTCGAAAGTAAAATAATTTTCCTTATTACAGCTATACACTTTAGGACTAGGTTTCGCACTCAACACCCTGGGCGAGCTAGGTTTTTCGAATCCGTTCCTATTTAGGTTATCACTTAGTGCTCTAGGCGATTGTGGCACCTCAGATTTGAGGTCTTCTCTAGGAGTTTCAGCGAAAAACTTCGGAGACCTAACTGTATCATAGTACACTGATTTAGGACTCGGTTCGGCGAAAAACATCGGCGATACGGCTTCGGGTGGCGTGAAGAATCTAGGAGACGTCATACTATCGGCTAAAATCTTTGGTGAGAAGTCAAATTTGGAGGCTGATGATTTCTCTTTAGCGGAACTGCATTCTAGAACTCTTGGACTACTTTGCACCTCGACTCTCTCCTGCGTCGTTTCGTGCGGGCTCTCATTGACGCTGCACATGTTCAGGCGTGTACTGACCGAGCGGAATCTCCTCAGGTTGCTCGGCGACTCCTCCTTCTCAGTATCTTTAGGCGACAACATCTCTTCACTCGCTTCCTCGTCTACGCTTAATTTCCTAACAGATTCCGCGTTAAAATCGAAAACGTCAGTTTCGACTGATTTGGCCGACCCCAGAAACGGAGATTTCTCGTCTTTTTCTAAGCTAGGGGACCTAGTTGCGCTGTACTTCTTGGCTCTGGACTCTTGATTCAACTCTGCACCTAAATCCGCGTTGATTTGAGCTAACGGTCGCGGTATTGCGGGATACTTGTAATCAAAAGCACGCTTATGAAGCCACTGTTCAGGCAAAGGTAGCTTTGGTATTCCTTTAAAATCGCTTTGTGAAACACTTGAAGCTTTCTCGGGGCCACTTTGGGAGCTTTGCTCCCCACTTTGGCCGCTTTGTGATGTGGTGGGTTCACTTTGGTCGATGGTGTTTCGGCGCGAGTTTTGAATGATAATTATGTGAGGCGGTGTTGGAGGGGCGTTGTCGTCCGCGGGGGCCGAGAGCAGGGCGCATGCGTGACGCGGCGCGGGGGGCGGGTGGAGGGGCACGGTGCGGCGCGGGGGCGGGGCGGGCGTGTCCCGCACTATGTGCACCTGAAAGGAAGAGACAATAAGGTATTTTATTACTATTTAATTTATGATCAGGTAACAAAACCTAAAGTAACACATAAAATTATATAAAAATTGACAAACTTTAAAAACAGAATTATATAAAAAAAATTAAGATGAAAAAAATAATGATATTTTTTTGCTAAACAAATAATTTAAATTATTAGTATTCAAATATAAATTTTATTTTTGTTTTGGACGTTGTTAATTTTTAGTTAAAGTTGTAATATTTTTTTTGTTAATTTCCCAATTTTATGTTGTTTAAGACTCATCTGTGCCGCTATGTGACTTGCTTTTGTCAGCTGCAGTACGTACCTGTTGCACGTGTACGGCCACGTGGTCGTGTCGCTTGCGCCGGCGCAGCGCCAGCAGCGTGAGCAGCAGCGCCGCGCCCGCCCCCGCCCCGCACCACGCTCCCAACACGTAGCCCCACCACCACATAACACTACACTCACATCTGTAACAACAACAAAGTGATCATTAGATAATCAAGAATAACTATCAACAGTATGGTGAAGGAATTATGTGGGCCCCAGACACAAGCCCTGGATAACACCAGATATAAGATAATAGTAGGATGAAGAGGGAATGATGTGGGCCCCAGACACAAGCCCTGGAGAACACCAGATATAGGATAATAGTAGGATAAAGAGGGAATGATGTGGGCCCCAGACACAAGCCCTGGAGAACACCAGATATAGGATAATAGTGAGATGAAGAGGGAATGATTTGGGACCCAGACACAAGCCCTGGAGAACACCAGATATAGGATAATAGTAGGATGAAGAGGGAATGATGTGGGACCCAGACACAAACCCTGGAAAACACTAGATATACGAGAATATAACTATGATGAAGGAATAATGTGGGCCCCAGACACCAGCCTTGGAGAACGTCAGATATAACGAGAGATATATAATCACAGTATGAGAAGAACATAATACCTCACAGTCTTCATCTTCATCAGTGTGTAAGGAAACCCCAGTGGCAACCCTAAATGACTATTAAAAGAACACAAGACATCTATACCTAATTATATTTTAAAACACAATCAAAAGCTCTCTGAGTAACCGATTTGCGTAAACTCACGACATTGACCTCACCAAACATCATTGCGCAAAAATATATCTCAATCATCGGAGGTGATTTGGGAAGCTTACAAACCCAAACATTTATAACTCGACCAAATTAAAAATAACCGCCTATTACCGAGATACGCAACAGATATGTTGGTCTGTCAATCTGTTGATATGCCCCCTCTGAAGTCAGTGCCAAGAATACAGCGACATGAATGGAACACTTTATTTAAATCCATTCATGCAAATGGTTTGGACATATGCAAGTGGAGACACTTGTTTTATGTAGTTTTATTTTTAGTTTAGACTACTTAAATATTTGTAATACTGTAAAATCCACAGGTATCTATCTATAGGGTCCATTCAAGTACTACATAAGCATTTTGCGTCTTTGCTTTGAATATTTTTTATGACATTGGACAACAACAACAGTAGTTATTTTCTTTTTAGGGTTCCGTAGCCAAATGGCAAAAAAACGGAAACCGGATCCGTCATGTCTGTCTGTCCGTCCGTATGTCACAGCCACTTTTTTCCCGAAACTATAAGAACTATACTGTTGAAACTTGGTAAGTAGATGTATTCTGTGAACTGCATTAAGATTTTCACACAAAAATAGAAGTTAATTCTTTTTGCATGCCAGTTCTGGCTAAATGTGAGAAACCAACATGTTATATGTAATAAGACCGATATGTACCACATTTAAGCATAATAAAGAATTTGAATTTGAATTTGGGCGGTTCCCCATACTTACAACTGAAACTCTAAATTGATAGATTATCTAGATTAGAACTTAGAGAACTCTAGATTTGTTTCATCAAACCCATACACGTGTGGGGTATCTATGGATAGGTCTTCAAAAATGATATTCTGAGGTTGAAAATGATATTATTATAAAACTTTAAAAATAATATGATGTACGTTACCATGCAAACTTCCACCGAAAATTGGTTTGAACGAGATCTAGTGAGTAGTTTTTTTAATACGTCATAAATCGTTATCTGCAATTTACCTTTCATTCAATCAACTCAAATGCAACGAACTACAATAACTTTTATATTATGTTACTTGCTGCTACGAAACCCTTCATGGGCGAATCCGACTCGCACTTGGACGCTTTTTTTAAACATATGACAACCCACACATTGTCTATGCTTGAAAACGAAGCACAAGTTTGTTGCAATGAATATTAAAGTCCTCTATCCTAAGTAGATACTAAGCCTATTTTCTTATTTCTGGAATAATATCTGCTGTTCATGTATCAATAAAAAAACGTAATACATTAAAAGAAAAATGCATATACCAATGTTTACGTAAGCATCCCCATGGGGGAGGGGGTAAGTGCTTTGATTACTTTTGCTGACAAGGGGAAAGGCGGGGTAAATAATTGTAGTAAATCTACTAATGTAATACTTAAAGGGCTCCGTAAACGATCTACAAAACAAATACATAGACACGGGGGCTTTCATATACATATTTTACACAAATCCAATATATATTTTGTAAAAGCTGTGGGAATTTCTACTGCATATGTGTAGTTCTGCCATTATTTCATTTGACCGATATCCAAATGGTATTGAGTTTTTTTTAAAATACATGTACTATATATAATATATATATATTATAACATAAAATTCATCAACAAATCAAATGAAGATTGTATAGTTACCTTTTGTATGTGAATTCGACGTAAATTTTTTTAGTGTCGTTCATGGCCTGTGTATCATAAACTGTTAAAGGAATACACATAAACAAATATTAATGATAAAATTAAAAAAATTCTCTAAATAAAAATTTTTCTTCCTATTATATGGTTTAAATTGCTACTGTAAGATAATTGAAAACTTTTAATTACACAAAACAATTTTAGCAGTGTGGTCTCGCCTTTAGAAAGAGACCAGCCTCAGAAAAACTATTCAGGAGGTGGTCAGCACCATATAAAAATGTATTTACAACATCAAACTGTAGTCACCAAATCTCTGCTAAGCGTATTTTTTTTGTCTGGGTGGTTTCAACACTTAGCCATATTTCAGCCATTGTACATGATAGGAAGTGTAGCCAGCTAGTCTATCCAGTCCTCCCAGAAGTGCACAAGATGATTGATGCCCGTGCACAACTCCTGGAGTGATCCTGGATTATTATTATTTGTTTGTTTTAATGTTTGTCTAGTCTGTTTTTAAAACATTTTCAGGGAGAGCGTTCCAAGAATGCACTGCACGGTTAGGCAAGAAGTGTTTCCTAGGATTGCTCCTACATGAAGGCTTGGTGAGCTTCATTTAGTGCCCTCTCAATGACTGTTCTGGCTCACAGTGAACAAGGGTCTGATGTTGCTCACATTGTAGTGTCCATTGAGTATTTTATAAGTTTCAATGAGGTCACCTGGTTCCTTCGCTCTTCCAGTGTTGTCAGATTAATTTGAAATAGGCGTTCTTCATAAGATTTGTTTCTAAGATTGTCTAGGATAGTTGGTTGTTGTGTGGACATGATGCTACTGATTGTGAGCACATGGGCGAGAGTTTCCTCAGGGGCCATGCAATCAAGACACAGGGGCTATCTGTGATGTTCATATATTTGTTAAGTGGAGAGATATCTGTCAGCATCCGTACCATTCTCCTTAGGATCATGGCGACATGCATTGCAATGAAAAAATTCTACTGTGATTATTTCAGATTTTTAATTTTGGAAACTTCAGCGATAGAGGGGTGAGAGTATCTTAGCACACATTTTTCATGAAAAGTCAAATACTATGCAGGATATAAAATTAACAAAAATCAGTTATACAGTGTAGAATTGAAGTCCTTTCATATGATATCCTAATTAACCTACACTTTAAAATCTTGACCCCTTTTTAAATATATTATATTTCATCAATGATTTCACTTGATGCACCTATGGTTCATTGTGACAGATGGACGGTCAAACAGACACACACCAGAGTGAGATTATAATGGTTCAATTTTTTCATCGTAACTTCAAAACCCTAAAGAGGAAAAAGTTATACCAAAAACAAAAGATACATAGCTATACTATTAGAAGAATCTCAATGTTACATTTTTGGACCGAATTAATCTTCTATGTTTATTATAATATCTTTTATAATTTAATATAGATATTTAGAATAATAAATTAGCAAACAAAGTTATTCTCAGCCTTAACAAAAAGAACATAGATATGCTATTTGCTGGCATTTATTATTTTTATATTACTATATCTCTACAATATTTTAAATTATGATGGCAATTTAAGCAATAACATGTCAAATACAAATAAAAATATAGAAAATTAACACTAAAAATAACCTAAAAGTGCGATGTTTATAATGACAGCTTAGAACTCGACGTCGATTTCGTGTGTAATTTCTATTTAGAGATAGTGACAAATTCACCATGACATGTACTAACAGTCCTAACATTTCAGGATTTTATATATCGATATACAAGATAAATGCCTAGCAATTACTTGTTACAGCGTTGACGATAACAGCCAAGGCTATATGTCTTTGTTTTAGCTAGTTATCAAGGATTTCTGAAGGCAAAACTTGACGGTTTATAAGCACTTGATTTAATTACTCAATTAAGGAGTTTTAAGGTTTAAATTGCAAAAACATTGAAAGCAGCATATAGGGTATAAATAAAGGATGATATAAAAGGGATGTTTCGATAGATAACGCCAGAAATTATCACATATATGCTTACTATTCATTGACTCCGATCCAAGACTTCCTTTCCTGTTTCCGACGCTCTTTAAGCACTATTTAGGGAAGAACTATGCACTAACACTAATGAGTTAGATCCCGGATACGTCACAGCTGATGAATAAGCACTTTTTCAACGTATTTCTTGGAAAAATCACACGTTTTCAGACGAATCACTTTGATCAGCGATTTTGACGTCTCGTTTGTCGGCCATTTTTCTTTCACGACAACCACACGACAACAAAAGAGAGAGATGTTGCCATGAATTAGATTTAAATGTCCCATTAACATAACTACATATTTTTAATCATTTGCGATGTGTGATATGAACTTCGTATTTCATAGATTCTTCGCACATTCATATTAGCAGCGTCACTAGATAACAATATCTGCAATAATAGTTATTGAGTTTGTGAGACAATTTTATTAAATCGAATTTCACATTTCTCTATTGCGCTAGCACTGTAAGTATAGGCCAAAAGATTTAAATATGTATAGGCCTAAGGCAAAAAGGATGATCAACTTACCATTGATACCAATTTAAACTGGAAATGAATGAAACGCCAGTAACGTTATCCATCTCATAATTTTTCCATACTGCAATAAATTTCTGTTGCCATAATCTTTTAAAATAGAATAGCTGGCTTTGATAAGTAATTACCTAAAAATAGGAGATGAAATTATAGTGTCGCGAGATAAATATCATTAATTTACAACTTTATAGTTAGCTACAATAACAGTTACGCAGCTAATGATACATATATGGCGAACAATAATAATCGAAAAAAGTGTTTAAAATGACAATTATGATTCACTGTGAAGATGTATGATAATGATACTCATTTGGCGACATCACAATCTGGTAACCTATTTTTAGATAGTTACTACTAGTGATTTACTTGCTCAGTTACACAAATCCAGCTATTATATTTTAAAACATTATGGCAACAGAAATTTAGTTTGGAACTTTGATGGCGGTGGATTACCTTAAACATGACATGTTGACCTCATCGTCACTTACCATCAGGTGAGATTGAGGTCAAGTGTTGGTCTATCTTAAATATATAAAAAATTTGACTAATTTAAAATTTAGACTCAATTTTAGTGTATTACAGGTTTTTCCTGGCTTGACCGGCCAGGCTTTTTAAAAAAATATATATTATTGTGTAATGTAATATTTTAATCGGTACAGTACTCAGTTTGGTTGGTGGTAGGACATATTTTAAGTCCGCCTTGCTAGCTACCATCATATTACCTAAATCCAAACAGCAGTGTTAATAGCACTGTTGTGTTCCGGTATTAACGGTAACAGAGCCAGCGCCTCATTATCTTGAGACTTCTAGGTGCGCATGCTTACCTTCCATCGGCCTTACCGTCACTTACCATCAGGTGAGATGATGGCCAAGTGTAAACCCATTAGACATTACAAAAACGCTAGTGTTTAATAATTTTTCGTTTTTCTTCCAAATTCTCCCCGCGAGCAGGGTAAATCTCCCACCACCCCCAACAGTCCGGGGGTGCAAAGCGCGGGCGGCACATGCGCGCGGCCCCTCAACTGGGGCAGTAGGCCACCGCGCGGGAATAGCCGGGTCTTCGAACTAGGTCATCGGGGGTGCAGCCACGTAAGACCTACCTGTGACCTACCTACGTCCCACAGGTTGTTGTATTGTTCATATTTAAGGATATGGTCTGCCCTTATGGCGGTTTTATTTTTTACAGAAGATATATATAACGAGTATCTGTCTTCGTTTGAAGATACCCAAGTTGCAGTTTTCGGGGAACGCGAAAACTGGTAGTGTATTACATATTTTAGCAAAGCGAAACGCTTGTCGCGTCAGTCGTTATTTGTCCAGGTTTGTTTTCGCGTCGAATTCCTTTAACATCAATCATCAGCCTGGAAATGTCCACTGCTGGACATAGGCCTGCTCCATGGTACCACAACGACCGGTCCCGAGCCACTTGCATCCATCCAGTGACCTTTACCAGGACGTTCGGTCCACTATGTCGAAAGGGGGACGAAAAAAAGCAACAAAGTGTGAGTCGGATTTGCGCATGAAGGCTTCTGAACCATTATCTATAAAAACGGCAAATAAACACGTTTGTTGAATAGGAACCCTTTTATATTTGTTTTATTTTAGTTTAACTATTTATTTTTAAATATATTGAGAATATTTCTAGCATCTACCTATTGCCGTTATCAATATCGAGCAAAAAAATCACGTCTGTTGTATAGAAGCTTTTTAGTATTTGTTGTTATAGCGTCAACTGTCTATCACGGTTCATGAGATACAGCCTGTAGGTCCCGTTTTTACTCTTTGGATATTCCCTTAAAACGCCCAAGTCCGAGTCAGACTCGCACGCCGAGGGTTCCGTACATCATCAACAGCCTATACATGTCTCCACTGCAGGTCTCAGTCCTACTCTCCTACAGAGAGTGTATGGGACATAGTACACCACGCGAGACCAGTGCGCATTGGTAGACTTCACATAAACTTTGAATTTCTTCTCAGGAGTGTGCAGGTTTCCTCACGATGTTTTCCTTCACAGAAAAGCCAATGGTAATGATTGTTATCATTCGTACATAAATAACAAATTGTAACTCATTGTTACGAGCCGGGATCGAACGCAGAGCTCGATTGTTCAAGGACTGACGCTCTACACAACTGAGCTACCGCGGCCTATTTTGTCGATTACGTTATTTTTAACCGGCTCCGTGGCCCAATGGTTAATGTTGGACTAACAATGCAGGAGGTCCCGGGTTCGATTCCTAGGGAGGGTTGGTTGGTCGGTGGCCATTTTATGTGTCCGCCTGGCTAGTTACCATAATGTTACCTAAGTCTGTCGCCAAACAGCAGTATTAATAGCACTGTTGTGTTCCGGTATGAAAGGTAGCAGAGCCAGCGCCTCATTAGACTGACGCTCAGGTGAGATGAAGGCCAAGTACAAACTCGCCAAACATAAAAAAAGAGTTCCAGGAGAATATCATTTTGTTTTTATTTAACCTTAAAAAGTTAAACTCATTTACATGTAATATTCATGTTTATACAATTTTATTCCTAATTTAATGCACTACGTACAATTTTAATCACAATTATTTACAATAATAATTTAAACTGTCAAAAATACATTAAAAAAACAGATTCCAAACTCGAATTATTTCGTCTTGATCAAAAATTAACTATACCTTAACTAAACTAAAACAATTAAAAATCAAATGTCATCTTATCATCTTACCACTAGTTTTGAGATGGTTATATTTAAATTAATAAAATTAAAGAAATATGCAGATTAATTTAAGAATAGTATACAGATTATTTGGCTTGGATCGACAATTAAAATTATCGTTCGCCTCAGTCCCTGGCTAAATTTCATCAACGGCTAACTTAGACGTTAAAATGGCTAACTTAGCTGTAGTCTACAAAACAAAAATAATAAGTGTTCCTCCATAAAATTATACACATCACAATGGGTAAAAAATTAGCTACACAAAATAGAATGACTAATTTAATAGTAGAGTATACCGGTTATTTGGCTTGAATAGACAATTTAAATTAGCCGTAGTCACTTACTAATTTAGCAACAACGGCTAACCTAGACGTTAATATAGCTAACATATCAATAAGTTTATTCGTCCATAACCTAAGATGTATTACATATCAATGGATAACACTGGTTAACTTATTTGTACAAATAGATAACCTAACATCACAATTAGCTTAGCATTAATCATGGCTAATCTGCTACAAAACTGCAATAATGGCTAGCCTAGCAGTACACATGGCTAACCTGACTGTAACAATGGCTAACCTAGACGTAGCATTTGTAACCATGGCTAGCCTAACAAAATCAGTGTCTAGCATAGACGTATCCCTGGCTACTTTAGCAAGCACGGCTAACTTGGCTATAGTTACAGACTGCTCTCTTTCTCATCCGACAACAGTGAGAGTCGCTTGCATTCAGAGACTTCTTGTGACCAGGCGTTGGCCCATTTAGTGAGGAATTGGCTCGATACGTGGTCGCTACAAAAGAACTATTATAACTCCCCACTAATTATCATTTTTTGAGTAGCTTCATGCAGCCCGAATATTTATTCTAGCCATAACGTTATATCTTTGAAATGATGCAACAAAAGCTAACCTAGCCGTGGTTACGTGAATAAAATCACGGCTAACCTATCTTCAACCATGGCTAACCCAGCCACGGCTTACCATGTCTAACCTGAGCATAGTGTCACGGAGCGGAGTAGTAAAGCGAAAGTACAGTCGAAGTAATAAAGTGATAGTGTACCAGTGGTGTCAAAGAATTCTGTACGTAGAATCCAGGGACATACTCAGTGCAGAAGACTTAGACCCAGTGAGACAGGGACACACTCTGTCAGGGGAAAACCGTGATTTAGAAAATTAGTTTGTTGACTTGTGCTACCAATAAACTCCGGAATTTCACGTGTTTTCTTCAATCCCGAACCTAGCTCGTAGCAATACTATGGCTAACCAAGATATTAAAATGGCTAACTCAGACATTAAATAACCTAGCTATATTCCTGGCTATCCCAGCATTATCTACGGGCCGGGTTCGACTAGAAGACTGGTATCTCGTGTCGGGGCGTGTTCACGAGGTCGTCGTCTACGGTGAGGAGCATGTTGAAGGAGAGGAACATGGCGGCGGCGCTGGCGCCGTGCCACAGGTCGTGCGAGTCGTAGAACTGAAGAGCAGAGCATGCCGCGTTGTGCGTGCGAGACATCGCTGGCGTTTCCTGAAAGCGTAGCGCTGTTGAGTGCAACTGCATTTGATAACTACAGTCGCGGTTGATTGCAACTTTATTTGATAACTAGAGTATTGTTTGAGTCCAAATGTATTTGGTAACTAGAGTTTCTGTTGAGTGCAACTGCATTTGATAACTACAGTCGCTGTTGAGTGCAACTGTATTTGATAACTAGAGTATTGTTTGAGTTCAAATGCATTTGGTAACTAGAGTTTCTGTTGAGTGCAACTGCATTTGATAACTACAGTCGCTGTTGAGCGCAACTGTATTTGATAACTAGAGTATTTTTTGAGCCTAAATGTATTTGATAACTAGAGTTTCTGTTGAGTACAACTGCATTTGATAACTACAGTCGCTGTTGAGTGCAACTTTATTTGACACCGAAAGTTTCTGTTAAGTGCAACTGCATTTGATAACTATAGTCGCTGATAAGTAAGGGCAGCCACTCACCGACCACTTGGTCTTGGAGTCTAGGAACAGTCTGAGCGCGAGGAACCAGGCCAGGTGGGCCAGCGCGAAGTACACCCACGTGTGCACGGGTACTCGCTCCCGATGCACCAGCTTCATGGCGAGGTAGAAGAGCGCGTACAGGATCGTGTTGCCCATCAGGATAGCGAGAAGGTGCTTCGCGAAGTCCTTGCTAGTGTGCTCGGGACCCTTGTACTGTACTATTCTGAGAGGGACAAGAAAATAGTTTTTTATCCATAGATTGATGGCACCGTCAAATGAATATTTTTCATATGAATTCAAAGCAAGACATTTCCCGGTTGACTATGATGAAGACATCCGATAGTTTGGAATTTTTGCCATTTCCTCTCTGTGGAGTGATTTTCAACAGACTTCAAAAAATTCCGACTTTCAATTCGACGCGTATGTTGTTTTGTGTGTGTGACTTCAAGAATAGCTGAATATAAATTATAAATAAGTATATAAGTATTAATAATTTCGTTGATTGTCATTTACTGTTCAAAGTAATTAAAATATATTTTTTTACTTTTTATTTTAAGTTGTTACTTATAGGTATAGTTTTGAAGTCCGTTTTTGTTGTTGCTTTAAAATAATTTTTACTACAAGGGTATAGCAAATACTCACCCGTAGACAGCTAGTGCCCAGTTCGCCGCGTTAGCGACACAGAGGAGTACGGCTCGCGCCGGATAGCTGGGCGTCAGTGCGTGTCGACCCTGAGTGCGCAGTGACACCCACGCGCGCCTAGCGACCGACCCTTCTACAATAATAGATATAACTAAGTAAACGATTCATGCTTAGATTCTGTGCAGTTATTATACATGAGATGTTTCAAATTCGGCCTGCACTATTTAAAAAAATCAAGTAATAATCAAAATATGTATAAAAAATTACTAGAATTACATTTTTGCATTTATTTTAATTGTACAAAATCATTGTATTTGTACTAATTGACAGCGTCAAATGTCATTTTATTGACGCCATCTTTGTTTTCAACGTCACGTCTTACCTGTTTCGTGCGTTTTATATGTTTTTGTACAAATAAACTAAACCGAAATATACACAAATTGTAACGAAATCATTTCAATTTGATAATGTCCTTTTAAAATTATAAGTGTACAAGACCAGGCCTTGGAGATATACATTCGCGGAATGTGTCATTTAACCGCGTACAGTAGTTACTTTTAACTGTTTTATTGATAGTAACTGCACACAGATTCTTGGCGCGAACTTGAAAAATTGTGGTTCATTGCAATTTTGTTAATTGAATAATAATACTGTTATGTGTGTTTTTTGTGTTATAATGGTGTGATATAGTGCAAAAAGTGTCACAGTCGGTGTTATAGTATCAATTACGCAAAATTGCGAGGGTTTCGACGCGATCGGAAGAGTTTACCATGCCGAGTACATTCGGCATATGGAATCTTTCGAATAATGTTGAAACCAAGGCTGGCCTTTGAAGTTCTCGTCAAGAATCCAAATTAAGCGATAAAATGTACACATTATACATGTTATTGAGAAAGCTGAAGAAATGGCTTCGGCATAGTTTATAACCTCAAAATTTGTTCACATAATTTTACTCGTCATTGGCTAGATAACCACTGGTTAAAGCCATTATTTAAAAAAAAAATGCACACAATCGATATATCAATTCATGATTGATAAAATGTAAACCAGCAATAACTACAAAGAGCGGCTTGGTTTTAGATAATGCAGAAAAGAGCAAATGAGGGCGCGACTCGATAGTTGCCAATAGCTTCATACATAAAACACACGGCGAAGCGGAGTCAATTCCGAAACATGCGTAAAACAGTGCTTCTAAAAGTAATGTGATATGTCATTACATTTAGTGCCACGTAATATTACATCGCACCATTACACATCACTCTAAACATAACGTAAGATACGCACCGTGCGCTGCCATTCGACGCCTCTTTTGATATTATAATATTTGTAAGGCCGCTGTATTCCTAACTGTTATCCGCTCCATATACAGGGTGGTCCAAAATGTGACGTCCAAAAATTTTTTTTAGATTCCTTACACCTGGGTGTATCCGAAAATACCCCATGTATGTTCCGCGATTTTTTGTAGTTTAGAAGTTATGATTTTTTAAATGTATATTTCGAATTTTCTGCCGGAGCGACTTAAAATAATCGTAACTTGTTTAATAGTAAGGTTTTTTTATTTATTTTTTCTCGAAAGTGATCGTCTTGAATCACCCTTTCTACTTTATTATCAACTACACAACGTTATTCATTACAAGTTACCGAAAAAAGGGACGAAAGTAAAAATTTTAGGTTTGAGTTGAACGGAGCAAAATTTTCAAAAATTTCTTAATAATACAAAATTAATGTTTCATTGGTTCAAACTAATTTTAAAAACTCCAGCAGTTTGTCAGCTTACCAAATAATAATAAAAAAGTTGTTCTTAATAGGCGATTTTACGACGAAATTGGCTTCAGAACTTAGTTAGGTGAGAATGCATAAAAAAAAAATGTTGTCGTAAAAAATGTTTAAGCTTATTTTGTTTTCATTTTTATGGCCTACATTAGCAAGGCATCATCAAAAGCATTCAAATAATTTCAAATTGAACGATCAGTGACACATTAGAAAACATTTTATTTTAAAAAAGCTTAGTTTAGTTTTTATTAATACGGTTATTTTGGTTTATTTTTAGCATCAATAAAAGAAAACACAAATTAAGTTCAACTACTTTATTAAAGAAGATTTTCAAAATGACGCCCTTCAACTTCGATACACAATCGGCAACGTCTTAAAAAGTTATCTTTTAGTCTGCGGAAAGCGCTTGAATTTTGTCTGACTTTCGTCGCTGCTTCTCTCAATTTTCGTCTCAGTTCTTCTTCGGAGTTAGTTTGCTGAGCATAGACAACTTCTTTGTAGTAACCCCAAATAAAAAAATCTATTGGGTTCAAGTCCGGTGAACGTGCAGGCCATTCGATTGGGCCGCCACGCCCAATCCATCTGCCCGGGTATGTTTCATTAAGGTGCCCCCTCACTTGGCGTGCGTAATGGCAAGGAGCACCATCATTTTGGAATATCATGTGCCTTCTTGTTTCCAAGTTTACATCTTCCAGCAATTCAAAAAGGTTGTTCTGCAAAAAGTTTAGATATGTGTCTCCATCCAACCTAGACGGCAGCTCGAAAGGCCCAATCAGTTCTCCATTTACAATTCCCGACCACATGTTTACGCTGTATCGATGTTGAAAATTTGATGCTCTTGCAAGGTGTGGGTTTTCAATTTCCCAGCTGTGATAGTTATGGATATTAAATACTCCAGTGTTTTCAAAACGGGATTCATCGGTCCATAAGATCTTATTAAAAAAATCTGGGTCTTCCTGACACCTTTGTATCATTGTTTCGCAGAAAGCAACTCTTCTAGGGTAATCTGAAGCTTGTAGCTCCTGAACGCGCTGAATGTGGTAAGCGTGGTAGCCTTCTGAAAAAAGAAAAGGACTATTACTCACCACCTAGGCAGGAAGAAGTCTAATACCTGGCATTGTATCTGTGATTTATGTTTTGTGTAAATAAAAAACAAAACGACATACCATTTTTCAATATCCTTAGAACTGAGGTCCGTGGTATTCCAGTCCTTCTGGTTATTGCTCTGGAACTCGTAGAAGAGTCTCTTTCTACAGCTGCGATGACTTCATCTCTTCTGTCCGGATCTACTCTGGGTACTCCTTCGTGCCTTTGGCTACGACCGGGGATACGCCCGGCCATCAGCGTATTATGAGTATTAATAAATACCCTATGGTCCGGGTAATGGTCCAGTATTTCTCCTCGCCGGTCCAGTTGTTGACGATATAGCCTTGCGGCTAAATGACCGTTTCCTTTGGCCATACCATAGTAAAAGTGCATTTCTGCGTACTGGCTTAGACTAAAATTACTCATGTTGCCGTCAGTAACACAAGCACAAGTCAGTCGTAAGGCAAATCGGAGTCCGTAACACAAGCACAAGTCAGTCGTAAGGCAAATCGGAGTCCGTAACACAAGCACAAGTTAGTCGTAAGGCAAATCGGAGTCCAGTAACAAAGCGAAAGTAGGTTCAAAATATCGGTATCGGAAAGAAGCAACGTCAAGTAGTATCACACGCGATGGAAGTGAGTGAACGACTAGCGGACGGACGATACAGTGAGATGCTACGGAGAATGTATGGGGAGAGGGGGGAGAGGGAAGTGCAGGTAAAAAACCCCTAGCGCGCACGGCTGACTTTTGTGGCCAAGACAGTAGGTCTTTCTCTTTCGTACTTCTACGCAACCATAACAGTGCGAAAGAGAAAGACCTTACTGGCCTGGCGCCTTTTGAAACGTGTTATTTATTGCTTTGTGTCATTGTGTGTGATTGGCCTTGAAGTAGATTTTGGTTTAATTCTAGCTTTCATAATTTCATGTCTAAAAACAGAAAATGAAATGTGTCACTGATCGTTCAATTTGAGATTATTTGAATGCTTTTGATGCCTTGCTAATGTAGGCCATAAAAATGAAAAAAAAAATAAGCTTAAACATTTTTTACGACAACATTTTTTTTTTATGCATTCTCACCTAACTAAGTTCTGAAGCCAATTTCGTCGTAAAATCGCCTATTAAGAACAACTTTTTTATTATTATTTGGTAAGCTGACAAACTGCTGGAGTTTTTAAAATTAGTTTGAACCAATGAAACATTAACTTTGTATTATTAAGAAATTTTTGAAAATTTGGCTCCGTTCAACTCAAACCTAAAATTTTTACTTTCATCCCTTTTTTCGGTAACTTGTAATGAATAACGTTGTGTAGTTGATAATAAAGTAGAAAGGGTGATTCAAGACGATCACTTTCGAGAAAAAATAAATAAAAAAACCTTACTATTAAACAAGTTACGATTATTTTAAGTCGCTCCGGCAGAAAATTCGAAATATACATTTAAAAAATCATAACTTCTAAACTACAAAAAATCGCGGAACATACATGGGGTATTTTCGGATACACCCAGGTGTAAGGAATCTAAAAAAATTTTTTGGACGTCACATTTTGGACCACCCTGTATAGTATGTGCAGTATATGTAAATAAGTAAGGATTAGTTTAATTTAAGTTTAATGTAGTTAAGTTTAGTTTAAATTGTTTTTATTTTTATAATGTAATATGGGCAATGCCTTTAATAAAGAACTGTATTATTATTATTAATGCCATGCTCTCTAAACATCACGTGCTCGGAATTAAAATACGTAGACTTTATCGTCATATTAATATGGTTGCATTTCAGTAACATGGTTCTGTCGGTAGATCCGAGCCGTCTCGCTCGCGCCGCGGTAAGTGCGAGTGAGCGGTGCAGAATGAAGACATGCGCGCGGAATGCTATGAGTGATGCGTAATGTTTGAGTTGTTCTAGTAATGTGTGCGTGATATTACGTATGAGTAATCATCACTCACCCAGTTTGAACCTGCCGACGTAGTATATCTTGAGGGTGAGGAAGGTGCAGGTCAGTATGTGCAGTACCGTGAACATCGCCATGAAGTACCGGCTGGAGTACATGATGCCCAGCAGACCTGCAGTCGGACAATGTATGAGAGACCTGTCCAGCGATGGGTACTGTAGAGAGGGGGAGGTATCGTAGCTGTGGTATCGGGATCTTTCCCAGAGAAACAGCGTAGTTCAGCTAGACAGTTTAATAAATAATTGAATAAATGTTACGTGCACTACAGATGGGGCGGACACGCGGACCAAACACACTTATTTTAACTATATTTTAACCAGATGCGCATCTACATAGGCGCGAGCATGAAGACCGAACTTCACTACAGTACATACTTCACAAATGTGTCTTGACACCAAATTAGATGGGATTGAATTGTATTTTCATCAGACTTCAAAAAAGGAAGAGGTTCTCAATTTGTCTTTTTTTCACCTTGTCTTTTTGTATGTGCTGTCACGGAGGTTCTTGAAAAGTCTAGAAATCTAATGTCTAGCGTGGAAAGGCCTCAAATATCACTAACGAGTGCGGAAGACAGAAGTGGATCTACTATCTCCTTCGTGTCTAGTAGCAACAAATGAATAGCAAAAACGCTTTTGTTTATGAGTTTTTCTGACTTTTTAGCGTCCATTGTAGTAGTTAGTTATAGTTTAGGGTCATTTTATGATGCATCATTGTGATGTCCAACTTGCGGGACTTGCACAAATACAACAATGCTTTCTTGTTTTTTTTTAGTTTTATGATCTATCACAAAAAACTAGCAAGGGGGAGCAGCCCGAACCACGACTGTATGCGGAACTGACCCTAATGGTGGTCAGGCGGGAACTTTGTCGATAGTACATATGATACTCACCTATAGCCATGATGAAGGCCAGCAGCATGAAGGTGGCGTGCGCGCTCGCGTTGATGTCCGGGTGTCGGTTCTGATAGATCTTCACCATACAGAGCACAGCTATCACGTACATGAAGGATGAGTCTGCGGCACACAAGGGAAAGAAAATTATATTTACATCAAACAACATTCAATCACATAAAACAATGCCACATCTAGTTGCCTCTGTGTATTGCGCTCGTTCCAGCGAACGGACGATACTGGTTTTTAGTTAAATAATTTATTTTATTTTATATTAGTTTTACTTTACTTCTAAGATACCCTAGTTGAATAAGTAAGTGAAAACAAAATTTCTTTATAAGAAAATAAAGTTCTTTAACCACGAAAGGACACAGGGTCACACTCAAATACTTGCCGGGAGTTTCTGGCCAAAAGTATAATTTTCTTTTTAATTTCGCTTAAAAAGAAAAAAAACTTAATCAAAATCAAATCAATTTATGTAATTCGTAAAACTTAGGTAGATGTTTATTTTATTTTATTATTACGGTTTGACATATTGTCAAACCTACAACATTGACTACAAATTGCACCTATAGAACGAAGCACTTGACAATAGACTAAGACTGGTGCGAGACTATATCTTCCCAAATAGGAAAAATACCCGCCTACTGGGGTAGGATAAGGTACAGTTGGCATTGATATAAACAGATTGGCTACGTTTTGCCCTGTGATGGGCGTACGAAAGTTGTTTTTTACAAATATAAAGTTTACATAACAAACCAAATATAAATATAACAACAAATAAGATATCAAATATCAATTTCAAGTGGTTAGTAATGATATAATTATACAATGTCAAAATACTTACAATAATTTACACGTCATTAAAAAATCTTTGACTTTATAGTAACATTTTTCATTTAAAAGTTTTGTGTTTAAAAATCCGTGTGTGCCCGCGTCTAAGTCTAACGCTCACACAACTGCAACACGGATGCCGTGCTTACCAAACTGGAAGTTCATCTTGTTTGGACAGAGGTGATAGCACCCAGAGAGGACGCCTTCCATCACCAGGGCTAGACCCATCGAGTAGAACAGACCGTGGTGCTCTGGTATGCCGCACTCCTGAAAACATGACGCATCAGCTGACTCCTCTGCACCATGCATGATCATCATGTCCAGTACGTTCTCAACGTTTGTATGGTCTCAATTCTGACAACAGATTCATATTTAGAGACCCCTCAGACAAATATCGGTTTTGAGCATAACAGGACTGGGAACGAATAATTACAAAATTGCAGATTTTTAAAAAAATTCTGATATTTAATTCTAATTTAGATGCCTTTTGGAATATCAAATATCAATTTTGAACGTAGTTAGACCACAGGCTAAGAATTTCAAAATGGCGGCCACTGTCTAAATTCTGACAACGGATTATTATTTTAAAATCCCTCGGACAACCAAATATCAAGTTCTAACACATACCAGGGATTAAGAATTTCAAATGACGGTCACTTTTTAAATTCTGACGCTGATTCGTATTTGGAGACCCCTCGGACATCCAAATATCGTCTTTGAACGTATTCGAACCAGGAACTAATAATTTCAAAATGGCGTCTTTTTCTGTTTGACCCAGGTCAGAGAGGGATTCTTACTGACCTGCCTCCGTCTCGTGGAGAGCTGCCGCAGCCTGGTCTGCAGCATGAAGACCAGCCCCAGGATGACGTAGCCCACGTTGCTGTACACGTGGTTGAGGTCCGAGAGGAAGCCCAGGGGGTGAGCGCACAGGAAGTTGTAGTAGCACAGGTCCTGGTTGCCGGTCTGCATCACCATCTGGTGACCAGGGAGCCAAGAACACGACAAAATCAGTCCTTGTTAAAAATATTTCATTTGTATTCAAGATCATTTGTTCAATCATCTGCTCCAAAAGCAGATACTGCCTCCAACTGCTTAGGTTTATGTTTTGAGTTTCATGTTCTTCTTCATTTTATGTATTTGTAAGCCTCTGTTCTTTACTGACAAATATAGTTATGTTGTAACTGTAGTATGTTAATTATAGCAAACTAATTTATCACTAGAGTACTGTCACGGAGCTTCTTGAACTTCTTGAGCTTCTTGAATAGAACAGAAAGAATGAGGCGGATCGATCTATCTCCTTCAAATCGAGTAGCAGGATGAATAGCGTGGAAGTTTCTCGAATATCACATAAGGATTGACAGTTTAAAAGAGAGAGATCTCCTTTCAAACGTAGCGAAACTCTAGAACCCGTGACGTACGTAGAGCATTCCCGAAGTAAACGATAAAATAGCGGTGAGCAATGACAATCACTGGGAACTTTCTGGAAAATTGTTAACGGCCGGTATAAAAGGCGCGGACCGAGCTTCGAATACAGTTCAATTCTAAGCAGGGAACAGCGAACAAAAGCGAAAATACAGCGAAGAAAAAAGTGATGGTGTACTAACGGTGGCAGTAGTGACAGACCGGCGTCAGTGGTGTCAAAGGACTCTGTACGTAGATTCCAGGTACGGATTCAGTGCGGAAGACTTGGACCCTGTGAGACAGGGACGCACTCTGTCGGGCAGATCCGTGACATAAAAGATTGGCTTGTGGACCTGTGTTACCAATAAACTCCGAAACTTTGGACTGGTGTACATTAACTGTTTGTCACTGCACAGCGGCATGTCTGTTTCGGCTGGTTTCGCATTCCGCCGCTAGATGGCGCTTGCGGCGACCAGTGTGTCCGGTAGTCGGGTGTCGGACAGTCGCTCCCACAACCTGTCACGGCGGCGGCGGTTACCTCAAAAGCCTTTGTTTTTGATTGTGTGAACTTTGTGCTGGAGTTGAGTGCAGCTGGAGTGAACTATTTATTTCCTTTTGGAAGAAATCGATTTCTGGACTAGAACCGGCGCGGCGGAGTATCGGTCAAGGTAGGTGTCGCTTGGTGTGTGTGTGCGATTGTATCAGCTGCGAACCCTAGACTAGCCTCGAACCACTGACGACTATCGATGGTCTCCACAACAATGTGAGTGCTAGCTGTCGCAGCATTCCAGTTGAAAATCTACCCTCTTTGCCACATAACTATTATTTTTCAGTTGGCTGACAATAATGATTTACTTACTTGCATTGTCATCGGATCTATCCAGCAAGACAAATAACACTAGCTCAAACACGACGGGTTTACCATGTGTTAGTAGTGTAGACCTACAACTTACTTGTTGGTAAGTGGACAGTAGCTGTACCACGGGCAGAGCGTATACCACCGCCACCGTCAGCGCGCTCCAGAAGTACCTTGACAAACAAATTACACGTTACGTGACAGGTCTACTCTCCTACAGAGAGTGTATGGGACATAGTACACCACGCGGGACCAGTGCGCATTGGTAGACTTCACACACACCTTTGAATTTCTACTCAGGAGTGTGCAGGTTTGTTCACGATGTTTTCCTTCACAGAAAAGCCAATGGTAATGATTATTATCATTCGTACATAAATAACAAATTGTAACTCATTGTTACGTCCAGGATCGAACGCAGACCTCGATTGTTCAAGGACTGACGCTCTACACAACTGAGCTACCACGGCTTATTAAGCAATCCACCTGCGACATATACAAACACCAATAAAGCCAGTGGTTTCGCTGCAGATACCTGTTTGATCTTCGTGTGGATGCTGGGTCGCGGCACCGGCTGAGCACCGCCACCGTCAACGTCCGCGGCGCCTCTGACGGATCCAGATCGGAACCAGAGTCAGAAGCGTCTGTCAAAACATAAACAATGGCGTCCAGAAACGTTTCACGAAAAGGTTAAAGACCCTATA
This sequence comes from Carcina quercana, assembly GCA_910589575.2. Lineage (NCBI taxonomy): Eukaryota > Metazoa > Arthropoda > Insecta > Lepidoptera > Depressariidae > Carcina > Carcina quercana. The sequence goes on along the minus strand of OU342455.1, from coordinate 6,467,201 downwards.
ACTAAGACTCCGCTGTCCGTCTGTCAGCAGGCTGTATCTCATGAACCGTGATAGTTAGACAGTTGACATTTTCACAGATGATGTATTTCTGTTGACGCTATAACAACAAATAATAAAACACAGAATAAAATAAATATTTTAAATTTTGTATGTACGTCAGTATTTACCTACGAGCAGGTTGCCGTCATCGTCGTCTCGAATGGTGTCGACTCGCGACGTGGACGGGCCCGTCTCAGCCTCTGACACCAGCACCTCTTCTGTAACAAACACATCGCACTGCAGGCGCCGACAACCGGGAGATCACAGACCTGCTACATACATACATGACTCACCAGTACACTTGCACGTGGGGATGTAGACGACGAGCGCGAACAGAGCGATCACAGACAGCGCACCGAGGTACACCAGCACTGCCGTCATGTACTGCTGGTACGATATCGTCGGCAGCACGCGTAAACTGAATAAACAAACAAAATATTACATTCAATTTAAGTCATCTAATATTTTCAGGAAAACTTTCTGGTATAACTATTTAGCACTGATTTTTAAAGTATAAGGTTATTCGATTATTTGGCTGGAGTTCTCGTTGAATTCCAAAATTAACGCCATCTGTTAAAACTAGTAAGAACTACGGCGAGACTATACTACTGTACTATGATATCAATTACTCAAAATTGTGAGGGTTTCGACGCGATCGACAGATTTACCATGTCCAGTACATTCGGCATATGGACTCTAGCGATAAAATATACTCAGTATACATTTTATTGAAAAAACCGAAGAAATGGCTTTGGCCTTATAGATTATAACCTAAAAATTCAAAGATAAAAATATAAATGACTTGGCTGTAAAGTGTGGATGCACTCACGTGAATGTCTTGTTTCTGGGCTGCTGCTGCCACATCCAGGACCTGGAGGTGGAGTAGTTGGAGACAGGAGCTTCGCCGGTACAGTCCTCGTCGCTATGCTTCACTATGAACACTATATAGAAGCCATACGGGAACTTGGATTGCTAGAAAACAACGATTTGTGGTTTGACGTTGACAATGTTAGTACCAAGCGTTTCGCTTCCAAGTTTATACTGAACATCCAGTACAAGTTTTCTTGTTCCACTAAATCTTCAAAGGAATAGTAAATAACTAAATATGCACCATGGAGGCCCCCAAATTAAATCATGTAGTAGATTCAGGGTTCGTAAAGAAGACAATTGTTCGGTTTTAAGGCGTATATTTTGGACAGGAACTTAGACATGTACTTTACATGTACAGTAGCGCGTGAAACGCTAAGAGACATTTCCAACACGTGAAGCGTGAAGAAAGCGTTGGCAGTTACGTTAAACGTCCCACAAGTGGAAGCGAATTCCATAGACTGCCGTCATCTAGGTACGATGCAAGTTAAATGTCCACCGACCAGTCCCACAAGTGGAAGCTGTCAGGAAGCACGTAACAGGGTAATTACCTAGGCCCTGCCATCTTTGGTAACATCCAGAGGATGGATAACGCTCATATAAATTGCACACGGTATAAGTTCACTCACGGTAAACATATCCCTAGCGCTTTTTAACTTGCTAGTAGCGCCATCTATGTGCAATCGTGGTGTACTACAGTCCTGTATATTCACTGATGGTAAACATATCACTAGCGCGTTTTAACTTGCTAGTAGCGCCATCTATGTGCAATCGTGGTGTACTACAGTCCTGTATATTCACTGATGGTAAACATATCACTAGCGCGTTTTAACTTGCTAGTAGCGCCATCTATGTGCAATCGTGGTGTACTACAGTCTTGTGCTACAATCTGAATAAATTTTAATTTAAATGTAAATATATGAACCAAAGACTTTGGCTCTTCAAGCACTATCACCCGCCGTCGTAGATAGTAAATACACACCTTCCCTATTAATAAATAATCCATTTTTATAACATTATTAGGTGATAAGTACGATAGGAATACGATTACGTATGCTAATGTCTCCACGCTTGTACTGACAATCCTGAGGTCCCGGGTTAGATCAGTTAGTCTTTAGTTTAAAAGGAGTAGAACAAAACCTGTAAATTAATTTTAGTAGATGATGCAATAAATATTTTTTCATTTCATATTCATATCAGTAGGAGAGAAGTACGATAGAACGGCGAATAAATACCGTGAGTGTAATCCCTCCCTTGGTGGTCATGGTGAGATGGTACCCCTGGAATTTGACGTCCTCCTCGCTGTCGAACACCGGACACTGCAGGCTAGGTTTCTGGAAACAAACATATGCATAAGGCCAAAATAAAATAAAATGAAATTATTTTAACCGGATCTCAGAAATAGCGAATATCAAAACGTATAATGTTCAAAACTTATTAGCAGTCTACAAATCTTAACTTATTGTCGAACCACCGGCACAACCTTTCGGTCCTGTTCCTAGACTCAACTGAGCCACCGGGCAGGTAATCACTACTTTTATACTGAGCCTCTACTGCCATTCCAAATGCCTTGCTCTACCGATCGCCCGGCTTGTATAGTGCTGCCAGAGGCAAAATTTTGAAAACTTCCAAATAAATTGTTAGTAAATGATATTCACTTACAATATGGTAAAATTCATGGCCAGCACTTCACACTAATACTTAACGCGATAAAAAAGAACTACACACCAACTTGAACTGCCCTAAAAGTTTAAAACTGCGCATTCATCGTTTAAACTGTTCACTCTTAGAGGTAGAATTATCTGGGTATATATTTGGTTTTTAACCGTCTTCAAGAATGGTGGAGGTTATTAATTTGATGAGTATTTTTTTAAATGTTTGTTACCTCAGAACTTTTGACTGGGTGAACCGATTTGGATGATTCTTTTTTTATTTGAAATGTGGTGCTTCCCGTGTGGTCCCATTCTAATTTGGTCCAGTTCTGACAACGGCATCCATGAAAAAACTATATAAATCTTAAATTTGCCTTAGTTAAAGTAGACTTTAAGGTCAATTGAAGTCGGTTTCCAGTTCTTTTTGAACGCATTTACTTGTTGTTGATGTTCTCAAAAAGATCTCAATCAATTTACATAAAATTTTCATGGGACCACCTGTGAAGTATTGTCTATAAAACAAAAAAAGAATCCTCAAAATCTATTCACAATTGGCGGAGTTACCGCGTAACATACTTACAAAAAACATACAGTCAAATTAAGAAAATCATTCTTTTTTGAAGTCAGTTGAAAATACCACTTTTAAGCCTAATAAGTATAATCAAATGGATAACAGAATGGAATCACATACACGCGCGTGTAAACAAACGTCACCACTTTTAAGCCTAATAAGTATAATCAAATGGATAACAGAATGGAATCACATACACGCGCGTGTAAACAAACGTCACCACTTTTAAGCCTAATAAGTATAATCAAATGGATAACAGAATGGAATCACATACACGCGCGTGTAAACAAACGTCACCACTTTTAAGCCTAATAAGTATAATCAAATGGATAACAGAATGGAATCACATACACGCGCGTGTAAACAAACGTCACCACTTTTAAGCCTAATAAGTATAATCAAATGGATAACAGAATGGAATCACATACACGCGCGTGTAAACAAACGTCACCACTTTTAAGCCTAATAAGTATAATCAAATGGATAACAGAATGGAATCACATACACGCGCGTGTAAACAAACGTCACCACTTTTAAGCCTAATAAGTATAATCAAATGGATAACAGAATGGAATCACATACACGCGCGTGTAAACAAACGTCACCACTTTTAAGCCTAATAAGTATAATCAAATGGATAACAGAATGGAATCACATACACGCGCGTGTAAACAAACGTCACCACTTTTAAGCCTAATAAGTATAATCAAATGGATAACAGAATGGAATCACATACACGCGCGTGTAAACAAACGTCACCACTTTTAAGCCTAATAAGTATAATCAAATGGATAACAGAATGGAATCACATACACGCGCGTGTAAACAAACGTCACCACTTTTAAGCCTAATAAGTATAATCAAATGGATAACAGAATGGAATCACATACACGCGCGTGTAAACAAACGTCACCACTTTTAAGCCTAATAAGTATAATCAAATGGATAACAGAATGGAATCACATACACGCGCGTGTAAACAAACGTCACCACTTTTAAGCCTAATAAGTATAATCAAATGGATAACAGAATGGAATCACATACACGCGCGTGTAAACAAACGTCACCACTTTTAAGCCTAATAAGTATAATCAAATGGATAACAGAATGGAATCACATACACGCGCGTGTAAACAAACGTCACCACTTTTAAGCCTAATAAGTATAATCAAATGGATAACAGAATGGAATCACATACACGCGCGTGTAAACAAACGTCACCACTTTTAAGCCTAATAAGTATAATCAAATGGATAACAGAATGGAATCACATACACGCGCGTGTAAACAAACGTCACCACTTTTAAGCCTAATAAGTATAATCAAATGGATAACAGAATGGAATCACATACACGCGCGTGTAAACAAACGTCACCACTTTTAAGCCTAATAAGTATAATCAAATGGATAACAGAATGGAATCACATACACGCGCGTGTAAACAAACGTCACCACTTTTAAGCCTAATAAGTATAATCAAATGGATAACAGAATGGAATCACATACACGCGCGTGTAAACAAACGTCACCACTTTTAAGCCTAATAAGTATAATCAAATGGATAACAGAATGGAATCACATACACGCGCGTGTAAACAAACGTCACCACTTTTAAGCCTAATAAGTATAATCAAATGGATAACAGAATGGAATCACATACACGCGCGTGTAAACAAACGTCACCACTTTTAAGCCTAATAAGTATAATCAAATGGATAACAGAATGGAATCACATACACGCGCGTGTAAACAAACGTCACCACTTTTAAGCCTAATAAGTATAATCAAATGGATAACAGAATGGAATCACATACACGCGCGTGTAAACAAACGTCACCACTTTTAAGCCTAATAAGTATAATCAAATGGATAACAGAATGGAATCACATACACGCGCGTGTAAACAAACGTCACCACTTTTAAGCCTAATAAGTATAATCAAATGGATAACAGAATGGAATCACATACACGCGCGTGTAAACAAACGTCACCACTTTTAAGCCTAATAAGTATAATCAAATGGATAACAGAATGGAATCACATACACGCGCGTGTAAACAAACGTCACCACTTTTAAGCCTAATAAGTATAATCAAATGGATAACAGAATGGAATCACATACACGCGCGTGTAAACAAACGTCACCACTTTTAAGCCTAATAAGTATAATCAAATGGATAACAGAATGGAATCACATACACGCGCGTGTAAACAAACGTCACCACTTTTAAGCCTAATAAGTATAATCAAATGGATAACAGAATGGAATCACATACACGCGCGTGTAAACAAACGTCACCACTTTTAAGCCTAATAAGTATAATCAAATGGATAACAGAATGGAATCACATACACGCGCGTGTAAACAAACGTCACCACTTTTAAGCCTAATAAGTATAATCAAATGGATAACAGAATGGAATCACATACACGCGCGTGTAAACAAACGTCACCACTTTTAAGCCTAATAAGTATAATCAAATGGATAACAGAATGGAATCACATACACGCGCGTGTAAACAAACGTCACCACTTTTAAGCCTAATAAGTATAATCAAATGGATAACAGAATGGAATCACATACACGCGCGTGTAAACAAACGTCACCACTTTTAAGCCTAATAAGTATAATCAAATGGATAACAGAATGGAATCACATACACGCGCGTGTAAACAAACGTCACCACTTTTAAGCCTAATAAGTATAATCAAATGGATAACAGAATGGAATCACATACACGCGCGTGTAAACAAACGTCACCACTTTTAAGCCTAATAAGTATAATCAAATGGATAACAGAATGGAATCACATACACGCGCGTGTAAACAAACGTCATCTGTTCGATGTATGGGAACATAGCCCGATATCACGACACATGTTTGAAGAGTCCGGACTGTGACATAGTAATAAATTTCATAGTACTCACCGTGTTGTTTTGTATGGAGACCAACGAGCATAGTTCATCCTTAGATTCAATCATTAGCGTCACGCTTTTAGTGTCGTTTATTCTGAAAACAAGTAATAAATTAATGGCCTTGATAGTGTCACACGCCCGTCAGTTCAAAAGAATAGATTCCAAATTTCGCCGCTACAGTTAAAGCCACCGTGGCCCCGCGGTTGCGGCAAAGGCTGACATGCGAGAGGTCCCTGGTTCAAATCTCCGACCAAACTTTTTCAATATATCGAATTTTAAAGAGTTTTCTTGAATAGTCTAGTTAGAATAAAAGAGAGAAGGGGCAGGAGTGAGTGAAAGAGATACAGATAGGAAATGAGTAGCGAACAATTATAAATCCCTCAAACTGGTTAGTGTGACGTCAGATACGTGGAAAGTTCTCAAATAACAAATGAGGGACGGCGAGTGTGTGCAATTTTTTTCTATTTTTTTAAGTCCCGTCATACATACACTTCAAAAAAAGCAATGGTGGCAGAGTTGTGTAGAGCGTCAGTCCTTGAACAATCGAGGTCTGGATTCGATCCTGGCGCGTACCAATGAGTTACAATTTGTTATCTTATACCTTTAAACGAGCAATTCTTGTTATATATCTCTTGTTATATAGATCTCCGAAACGGCTCCAGCGATTTCGCTGAAATTTGGTATTTGGGGGTATTCGGGGGTATCGATGTAGATTAGTCTCATGTCTGTGGAAAATGCGCGTTTTCGAGTTTTCATGCGTTTTTTCCTTCGCATTATTCGATGCAAAATATGATGGGAAATTTCACGCTGTCAAACAATCACTTTAGCCGAGTGGTTCAAACATGTCATTCCGTCCGAGATATCCGCGTTCAAATCTCGGTTGGAAAATTGTTTTTGTTTTTGTGTGTGTTTTTATTTATTTATTCAAGTTTGTAATTATTAATTTTTAAGTGGCAAATTGTTCCACTCTTTATGGCTAACCAGGGGCAGAAATAAAGTTTTTGTTTGTTTTTAAAGAACTACGAACTAAGCTCGGTCGCCCAGATATTTTGGAATTTATGTACGAATGATAACAATCATTACCATTGGCTTTTCGGTGAAGGAAAACATCGTGAGGAAACCTGCACACTCCTGAGAAGAAATTCACAGGTGTGTGTGAAGTCTACCAATGCGCACTGGTCCCGCGTGGTGTACTATGTCCCATACACTCTGTAGGAGAGTAGGACCTGCAGTGGGGACGTATATAGGCTGATGGTGCGTGATGTGATACATACACTCACCTCGGAAACACTCCGACGTGCCCATCACTCACGTTCCACTTGTCAAAGCTGAAGTAGTAATACTTGGGCGTGGCGGGCGTGGCTGACACCACGGTCTCTTTGTATACGTCCACGTAGAAATCCGTCACACGGCGCACTTTAATGTCCACGGACACGTTCTTTGGGTTGGACGTGGATATATGAATGAGGGGACGGTTCTCGTGGGTTATATCTAGGGGGGGAAATTAAAACTTACAGTTACTACATTTCTAGTAAATTACGAGTATCTAAAACTATAAGCTAATTAACGGTTTTAAATTCGATGCGTGTTTTTTTTTGTATGTGTATTACGCGATAACTTCGCCAATACTGAACCGATTTTGATAATTCTTTTTTTGTTTGGTACGAGTAGAACATATTTCAGAGGTGATCCCATATTAATTTTTTACTAAAAATTAATAAAATGAAATTTTTTACTTCCCAAAAATATTAATTAAAGCATAAGTAAAAGCACAGAATTCAATACCTCACCTCCCCGCAAGAAACTGACTCAGATAATGCCCGTTACATATAGCGCTCGCGGACGGACATCATCCGATAACTGCCGCTATCACGACATTTATTACAAGTGTCATTGGCATGTGCCATTGAGCTGTATAATACAGGGATATATGTAAACTGTCACTACCAGTTCACAAAACAGTAAAAAAATTATAAATACTGACTGGGGCCTGCGTCGTACGGACACAGCGTCCGGGCCATGTCGCGGCAGGGCTGCGTCGCGCGCCCCGGAGGACCCGATAAAGGTAGTTCCCATGATGACACTCCTGAAAACGAACACTCCTGTTCATCATCATCATCATCATCATCAGCCTACATACGTCCCCACTGCAGGTCTCAGTCCTACTCTCCTACAGAGAGTGTATGGGACATAGTACACCACACAGGCCCAGTGCGGATTGATAGACTTCACACACACCTTTGAATTTCTTCTCAGGAGTGTGCAGGTTTCCTCATGATGTTTTCCTTCACCGAAAAGCCAATGGTAATTATTGTTATCATTCATACATAAATAACAAATTGTAACTCATTGGTACTAGCCAGGATCGAACCCAGACCTCGATTGTTCAAGGACCGACGCTCTACCTAGCAGTCTTACTATTGCTGTTAGTCACAAAGCTAATTATATATATCAAACTAACCTTTCTGCTGTGTTGCAGTGATGAAGAGTGGATACTCCTCTGTGACATCGGTGCTGGTGGACACATGGACCCTCGTGGGGTAGATCCTCAGGTCCTGACTGTCCTCCTCAAAGTCAAGTACTTGTTCAGTGGTCTGATCGACTGTCAGATCTATTATCTGATCATATTTGTACCTACAATGAATTCTGGTGATAACATATGGTAAGTCAATGATCGTTTTTACTTTTTGACCTTACAATGACTTCCGAAAGTACCCTGAAGCTTTCGAAAAGAGGTTTCACAAACATGTAAATGTCGAGGTCATCCATCCTTAATACGGACATAGTGAGGAGGAATAAAAGGACAAAACATTTTGAGCTAGTTTCATTAGTGAATAGTGAATAATAATAATAATGGTTAAGCGCGTGTCGGGCCATGCGCAGTGTAGGGTTCCATAGTTGAACTAGTTTTATAAAAAGTAATTTTGAGTGAAATTTGTAAGAAATTGTCATTTTGATCACTCCAAGCATATTTTATAATTTGGTTGTCTCATTAACCACCTTAGTCTTGATAGTTTTTTGAGTTCAGTTTGTGAAGTTTAGGAAATGTACTACTACTGTGAATTTTTTCAGATTTTTAAAAGCAAAAGTTTAGCAGATACATTTGGGGACAGAATTAGACTATACATTAAGCATTGTTCATGCACTGATACCTTATAAATAATTATCTTTAGAAGTTTGTTAATTTTAATAATTAGTATTAAATGCATATAATAATGTTTTTTTTTGCTCCCGTTGTAAAAATTCAAATTATTTTCTATTCTTTCCCATTAATTACACAAACTATTAATAATATATTTTGAAAGTCTTTAAGTTGGGGCGCTTTTGTCCACTGTAACCTCGTTATCAGTGACAAAAGTCGAGTCAGGTTCAGCTTGTGCAATAAATTATCATTAAAATAAGTACACATCCTGTCCTACAAGGAAAATAAACAAAAACATATCAGTACACTGACTTTACATTTTACTCATTGAACTTATGGTATGAGTGCTGTAATTAAGCTAAATTACTTAAGTAGATTAATTTTAAAACTCCGTACTGGAAAATAAACTAATCAGCAGCTTACGTAGCCAAAATAACTCTGTAAAATGAAAAAATGTTACGTACGTATTATAAATAAATTTCCTGCTAGTTCCGTTTTTGGCAGCGATATTTTGGTTTGAAAGAGTTATCAGCGAACAAATGAGGATTGTTATATACATAATTATAGTTCCTTTAACCAATTTCACACATTAAATTACGCGTAAAAAGAAAAATCCTCCGAAGATTGCACAAATAAGTTTGACATTTGATTGAATTGACATTGACAGTTTACTTGCTTGCCTGATGATGGTTAAATTTCATATGACTGGCAGGCAAAGGTAAAGGATCATACAGACTTATCTTTTTAAATTTGCTTGCTTGCTGTTTGACAAGTATAAATAAACCATAGTATGAAGATAAGTAAATGATGAGACGTGGATGAGACTATGCTAAATAATATCGACACGACAATCGACTTCGTCTCTTAAAAGAGATAATAAAAACAACAACAGAATCGATAGAAACAAACAGGGTATCACACACCTTGGTGATTGTTATTTATTATATTATTTCTTTTAGTCTGTGAGATAAATTAGATTTGTTATCTGCATCAGAGCGTAATCTATGATATATACTGATAGGTCAATGAAAACAAATACTTTGAAGTTAGGTCCGAAACATGCATTTTAATATTAATAATTTTCGATTTATTTAATAACTCAACTTTGTAAAGTAGAATACATAAAACATTATGTAATTTTCAATTATCTTTTTCGATTCATATGTATTTTAAGACCCGGACATATACATTAACGCTGACATAATGTACTGAACATAAGCGTCGATTTACAATTCGGACAGAAAAAAACAAATATAAAAACAATAGAAAGACGAAAGCCCACTACTAAACTAAACAAAACAACAATAGAGTAATAAGAAAACAGACTGACTGCACATAAGTCGAAAATGGCGTCGCTGTGGCAATCAACTGAATCAAGATTCCAATAAACTCAATATAACTCGCCATTTCTCAAAAATATTTTTCACCCCTCACTTAGCTACCAAAGCGGGGGTGTTGCGTATTATTTCCCGTGTTTGCCATAAGCAGGGAAGCTGTCAAGTTTCAATAATAAACGAAATGGGTTGCGAGACAGTTCGGTCGGTTGCGTTGGGGTGATATCAGGATTGTGTTTACATGAGTTCGGAGCGGGCCTGTTGGTCAAAATGCTGCCGACAGTGGAGGAGAGTCGTGGCTACGACTTTCAGGACCCGGAGAACGCGGAAAAATGGCGTGGATTGTTTGTCAACTCCCTGAAAAAGGTACGGTCTCGAACTCCGTATTTACCTTTTTGTTTCCATGCTATTTTTCTTTGAATTATACCTCTTAACTTTGTTTTATGCTCATAAATACGCATTTACACAATTACAGAATGTTTAAACGACAAAATTATGTTCAATTTAACATATTTTATCAATGAAAACAGTACAAAATTTCAATAAGTATTTATCCTAAAATATTTTATAACTTCATGCTATTTCTACTCTAAAGTTATTCTAGATCTCACAATATACTCTCTCCAACGATAGAGATTAAAATAAAAGCTGTTTTAGAAGGGAATAGAAGTGTAAATAATTGTGAAGGTCAAATGTCAAGGTCTGATGAAACTTATTTACTATGTAACTGAAGTTATGTTTAATTTCCAATAATACTGCTATGATGATTGATAACAACCAAGTTCTTAGAGTTTCAACTATCATGAATGAATATCATATTATTATATTAAAGCAGCATATACGATAGTTACACTATTAGACAAAATTATGTAGATATACATGTTTGTTTTTATGCAAAACTACAAAATATCAATTCTTGGCTTTTAAAGTTTTCTTTTGTTTGTCGTATGTCGATTAGTACGTTTTAAAGAATGTAACTGATTTTATGAGCAGACATTCACTTTGCCAGGCAGTTCAGGGCACTTTGAATAAAAAGATAGCAAAGTTCATATTACTTTCGTAGGACATAGCAGTAAATGTTTACATGCCCGTCACAACTGTAATAAAATAAATTCTTGTGTATTACTGACTTAGAGAACACCATCTGTGTTGCTAATATTAACTGATATCTTGAATTATTTGATTCCATCTATAATTTTTTCTATGAAATCGATGTATGCAATTTTTTTTTTAAACTGGGATGATAGTAACTATCTCTCTATTTAAGAGCAAAATATTGAAAATTCAGATTGATAGTCTAAGATCACAACATTTGGTTGAAAAAAAAGATTCCGAAGCCTGAAAGAAAGATAACTCAATAATATGTTGTCTGTGACTCTGTTTGTTGTCGATGTATCATTAATCATCATCAACAGCCTATATACATCCCCACTGTATACTCTCTCAGCTCAGGTCTACTCTCCTACAGAGAGTGTATGGGCCATATAGTCCACCATGTGGGCCCAGTGCGGATCGGCGGACTTCACATGCCTGTTCAAGACATGCAGGTTTCCTCACGATGTTTTCCTTCACCGTTAAGCAATCGGATAATGTACTTGAATTGGAAAAACAACTCATAGGTACATGGCTGGATTCGAACCCGGTACCCTCAGATTGTGAGTCCGCGCCTTATCCACTGCGCCACCGACGCTTTTATCATTAATACTCATGATATATTGATCAGGATAAATTGCAGCCTATGTCCATATCCAGCCCTTCAACTACCCCTTCATCAAAGTAATTGAGTCACTCGGACTCTCTGTTATGACATATTGGAATGAGCAACACACCAACTCACTTGTATACTTATTTGTATGGTTTATATGAACGACAACACCTTTTATGGATTGAAACATTTCATACATGATGTCATCTTTAGGAAAGTCATAGAATAAAAGTTATCAGAGTAAGGAAACCTCATTCTGTTTATTTGTTAGGTAGAAATTATTATTTGTTAATCAGGCAGGCAGCTGATGCAGCTGATATTGTTACTTCAATCAAACTTGCTGAAAATAAGTTGACAAAATCGTATACATCCAAACATTGCCTCAATTCAAATGAGTTCAATCTGATCTCATATGTGGTATTGCCTGACTTTGAAAAAGGTTTACAGATAGTGATTTTGTATGCTTATTGTTAAAATGACATAGGCCTTTCACCAGGGGTGGCCCTATTAAAAAGCCTAGATCACACTGTCTTTCATTACACTGCTATAATTTGTCAACACACACACTCACGCCGCTTTAGAAATATTTAAATAAAATTTATCTCATAATCTTTTTTGTTTATATATGTTAGATTTATCTGCAGGAACATTTATAAAAATTATTTGTGCAACAGGAAGGTAGACCTCTGTGACACAGGCTTTGCCTACAACAGAGGTCGTTGAATATTTAGTAATGTATAAATTAGTTTTGTTCGATCTAAGTTGAAATATGTATAAGATGATTAATGAATAAACTTATTATTATTATTATAAGTATTGAATTTTTTTAAACGGTATTACTAACAAAACAATGTAAGCTTGTATATGTTACCATAAAATTGTAGATACCGTTAGATTATAATATATCTCGCGAGATTGTAAACTGTCAATGGTGTGAACTATAACACACTGCTTACAAATGAAAGCATTATTTTTCAGTAGATTATAATCTATCGAAGTGAAACTGTCAAATTACAATATGTCGCACATTAAATTGTCAACAGTCCGAACGCTGTCCCTCATTGGTCAGTCTTACAGGAGACCGTTCTGTGTCCATAGAGTTAGGAATGCAACACAGGTGTCAATCGTATAAAATTAATGCATTTAAAGAATTGTGACATAAATTATTTATTTTTTGTTTAGTAGGTTATCAATAAATATGACATCACATGGTAAGGACCATGTGACAGGACACCTGTGTTTCATTCCTAAATCTATGGAGACAGAGCAATATGTAAAGTGTAGAATGGCTGGATACAGGCGATACCAGCTGCATCAGCTGCCTGACTGATCAACAAATAATAAGAATAACTATTTAGGTTTTTTTTTTTTTTTTAAAATTAAATACACTACGGCCTCCACACTAGGCTGAGCCTGTGTCGTGGAGACCAGATAAAATATACAGTTAAGTATTAAGAATTACAATTTCAATTAAATTATATTATATACAATACCAATTAAACAGAAATAAGAAATTTAAATATAAAATAGAATAGAAGATAACGTGTTTGGATTTTTGGAATTAAGAATAGGAAAGGGGGGGAGGGGTTTAAGGGAAAGTTGGTGGGTTTACGATCTGATGATTTAAAAAATAAAAATGTTCAGATTAATACCTTTAGAATGTGTTCAGTCTCAGAGTTCATTCATCAGCCAACTTTTGTGTAAGGCACACGTTTGTTCCTTTTGTGTCGCGCACTGTTGTCTTAATTCTCGCTACACGAGTAAAACCAGTTTGCACTAGAGATGGGCGTTATGAAGTATCGATATCGATAATGGAGAAGTACTTGGTTCGAACGAGTTCAACAGAAAGTCTAAAAAGACGAAGTGATGATGATCTTGATTGGAGACAGCCAAAAAGGTATGCTCAAAAACCAACATTATTAGGTTCATCATCAGGCGTCAACACCCAAAACCGCTTTACGGGCCTACCTGAAGATACTCTACATAAGAAAAGTTCATCTGATACAACTGCCCTGAAGACGAAAGTTGTGCGGGTACCTCCTATTATTGTAGAGCCAAAAAAGGGTTCGACGCACCAAACCATCATCGATTGCATTTCCGGCTTCACCAAGGCATTTCACCTACAATATCGTAGAGGAGGTAAGACTGCAATTCATTGTCATACTATTGAGGGTCATAAAGCTGTAATCGATGGATTGAAAGTGAGTGACATAAATTTCCACACTTTTACTCGTAAAGACGAGAGGAAAATCAAATCTGTGATCAGGGGAATACCTGCTTCAGTTGTTGACAATGTAAGTGAGGAATTAGCCACACACGGTTTCAAGGATGTAGTCGTCACAGCTATGAAAAGTCCTGGGGGTTTGGAATCACCGTGTCCACCTGTTTTGGTTCAACTTCCAGCTGGCTCCGACATCAACAAGTTTAGGCAAATAAAGTATTTATGCAATTGCTCCATTCAAATTAATAAATACAAGCCCAATCCATCTCTTGGATTGCAATGCTATCGCTGCCAAAACTTCGGCCATTCGTCGAAAAACTGTAACATGCCAGAACGCTGCGTTAAATGCAAAGATAATCACGCTACGAGAGACTGCCCTAAACGTGACCGCACTAGTCCCGCAGTATGTTGCAATTGCGAAGAGGAGCACCCTGCAAACTATAAACAATGTAAGACACGATTGAAGTACATAAATCAAATAGAGAACAGAAGAATATCCAATCTTAGATACACAGCCACAGCAAAAGCAGAATCACTAAATGTCCAGCCTACCAATACAACTGTTTATGGAGATCAGACATGGGCACGCGTCGCCAGAATGAATGAGCCTCCGCCGCGCACCGATACGGGAAACCCACGTGAGACTCATATCGACCAAACTACTTCTGAAATGTTGAATATATTAACAGTAATTAAATCCATTAAGGATAAATTTAAGTCATGTTCGTCAATGGTTGATAAAGTCATATTGATCTTGACTCATCTTGGAAATTACGTCTAAAGATCTAGGTCTTAGAATATTGTATTGGAACGCTGACGGCGTACGCAACAAATTGAGTGAGTTAATGGATCTAGCGACCTGTGAAATTGAGGCAGATGTAATTGCCATTTGTGAAACCAGAATTAATAATAGCACAAATATTGATATCCCTGGTTATTGCACATATCGTCATGATAAGCACATAAGTGGTCGAGGACAAGGTGTCGCGCTACTTATCAAAACAAATATCAGTCACTCGCGTGTACATACTCCTCTAACTAAATATATTGAAGCTGTAGGTGTCTGTATTAATACCATGGGGTCATCATACAACATCTGGTCAATATATCAGTCTCCAAATCTCCCCCTTGTCACTAACGATATACAAATATTGCTTGATCTGGGAAATCGTGTGCTTTTAGTAGGTGACTTCAATGCTCGCCATCCTTATTGGTGCCGAAGTGGGTCAAATACTCACGGACGCATTCTCTTTGAGCATATGATGCTTCACGATTATATAATTCATGCACCAAATGATCCCACTTTAATACATTATAACGTGGATCATAAACCATCAAACCCCGACCTCGTAGTTGCTCTTAATGTGCCTAGTTTGACTGCTCCTACAACGTTGACGGCTCTCTCCTCCAATCACTTGCCAGTGGTTTTTGATGTTAGTTGCGCTATCCATCGAGTCAATAAAAACCAAGTCAGCTATAGGTACGATAAAGCTAACTGGAAAGGTTATCGTGCTTATCTGAATGAGCACGTGACTCTCTCTTCAAAAACGTATCATTTGCACTCTGAAATAGATGCTGAAATCCTGGATCTTACTCGTCATATAATTAGTGCACGGGACAAATGTGTTCCGGTTTCCACAGGTGCAATATCACCGAAACCTTTGCCTCGCTTTATCAAACGTCTGATCAATACTAAGAAAAATCTTCGAAGCCGAGAACAGCGTTGCTCGTCTCGTGATCTCCGAAGAGAGCTGAGATTCCAAATCGATGAACTCAAATGTAGAATTCGATTATCTATCCAAAAATTCAATGATGTCTCCTTGAACAAAAAATTAGATAAAACAGAAAACCCTAAATCTGACCTTTGGAAAATAGTTAAGTCATTAAATAAAAAACCAGTCATAATACCACCTCTAATAAAGGCAAATGACTCTGAGACTATAAGTACTACTGAACAATGCAATGAACTAGCACTAGCATTCAACAGAAATATGCAGCTCACTTGCAACTGGGTAGACCCCGAAATTAAAAATTCAGTAGATGAGTCACTCAATTCCCTGAACAACTTTCATGGCCCGTACTACTTACGAGATCCAACGCGCCCACTCGAAATATGGAAATTCATTCGTAAACTAAAAAGTAGGAAATCTCCTGGGATAGACAATATCCACAACCTGCTACTTAAAAATTTACCCCAAAAGTGTATTGTTAAAATTACGAAGATATTAAATTCAAGTTTAATATTAAACTACTTCCCCTCGTGCTGGAAGGAGGCCAAAGTGATTGCTCTTAAAAAAGCTGGCAAAAACGATAGAATTCCTACCAACTATCGACCGATCAGTCTTCTGCCGTCGCTTGCAAAGCTGTTTGAGCGAATAATTCGTGACCGCCTTCTAAAACAAGTGGTAGATTTCATTCCCGATGAGCAATTTGGTTTCCGAACTGGACATTCTACCGTTCAGCAGCTTGCCCGAGTCAGCGAGCATATAGCGCATGGTCTGAATAAAAAAGAATCTACTGGTATGTTTCTACTGGATATAGAAAAAGCATTCGACACTGTTTGGCATGATGGTTTACTTCACAAGCTTCTAGCTAATAATGTGACACAAGATCTTGTAAAAATTATTCAGTCTTACCTGGTGGAGCGATACTATAGAGTTCACATTGGTAACGAGCAGTCAAGTTTAATGTCAGTGTGCGCTGGTGTACCTCAAGGATCCGTACTGGGCCCGCTGCTGTTTTTGATTTACATTCACGATATGCCTAAACAACCGCATACTAAACTTGCGTGTTTTGCAGACGACACCGCGTCATTTGCTACATCAGATTCCGAAGATGTAATTATTGGTCGGTTGCAGATGTCTATTGACTTGTTAACTACATATTTCACTAAATGGAGACTCAAACTAAATGAGTCCAAGACTGAAGCTATTATGTTTTCACGTAAACGTAATCCTCCTTTAAGAAAGTTGACCATAAATGGATTCTCCATTCCGTGGAAGAAGCACATCAAGTATCTAGGGGTACATCTAGACGTAAAACTAAATTGGAGTACACACGTTGACACCGCCCGCTTGAAGGGTATAAAGGCGATAAATGCACTTTGTCCTATACTTAACAGAAAAAGTAATGTCCATCCCAACACGAAATTAAAACTATACACCGCCTTAGTCCGGCCCTGTATTACCTATGCGGCTCCTGTATGGAGCAGCACATGCATAACAAATTATAATAAACTACAAGTAGTCCAAAATAAGGCTTTAAAAATATCTTATAATACGCCATTTCGTAAAAACCTAAAACAACTACATATAGATATCAGTTTACCAACAATACAAGAGTTTATCTACAAACTGTCTAAAAAGTTCTATATATACAGTAACCCGTTTCATTTCAACAACCTCGTAACTAACATTGGCAGATCACGATCAAAAAATTTACCGTATATCGATACTTACAAAAAGTATCGACTCCCTCATCACTACCTGCTCGACCACGATGACGTCGTAGATGACGTGTAGCTAACTAGCTACCGGACCGACGCACGCGCATCCAACGCTAACCACCTATTTGTTGCGTACGCTTATAGTAAATGTACCCTCAAAAAGTCATAAACACGACCTTTACAAAAGTTGTGTATTCAGAAACCATTGTTCTGTTTATGTTATAGGTTTTATGTGTAATCTAATATGTAATAAATTTCTAAAAGACTAGTGTCGACGAAATATTGTATTTTATATTGTTACCTGGTGCCTGACTGTGTCGGGTGCTCAGTGTTTATGTATATTTTATAATCAATAAAGACTTTTAAAAATAAAAAAAAAAGTCTCAGAGTAGGATAAGGTCAGGAGCTTTTTTTTTACTAATAATTTAGTTTCACTTGAACTTTGCTCCTTTATGCCACACTTTTTAACCATCTTGTTATAAATTCTTGAATTAAGAAAATCATAAAAACGTTTGGCAAAGCAGGTCCTTACCACTGTGCATGGAATCTTGTATACTCTTTTTGACAGCAGGTCTGGATAAATCTTTGAGTGTCTGATTTTATTGTGTACTGACGTTACGGATTTGAGTATATACAATTTGCGTACACTTAGTAATCCACTTTCACTGTACAAAGTCGACGTTGGGTATCTGTAAGGCTTGCGGAGCATCACTTTCAGCACCGACCGCTGTGCTCTCTCTAAGACAAGCATAAATGTTTTTGCACAAACACCCTAGGCAAGAATGCAGTAGTATAAGATGGATTGACATGTGGCATAATAAACAAGCCGAAGAGTTTCAACATTGGCGGAACTACGCAGCAATTTCATAATGTGAACGACTCGTCTGATTCGGGAGGACAACCCTACAACCTGGGCTCTGAAGGACATAGTTTGGTCTATTACGACTCCCAGGTATCTTGCAGAGTCAACTTGAGAGATAGATTCACAAGAGCAAGTGTCCCGATCGTCAAAATTACAGGAATGACTTCTTAGTTTGTAATTTATGGTCGGTTTAGAAGACCGCGTCTTGTAGAATGTAATAAAATTAGATTTCTTGGCATTCAATGTTAGCAGGTTTGAATTAAGCCAGGCGGCAGCGGAGGACATTCCTTTCTCTGCTAGTTTAAAGGCTTCGTTCCAGTTCTCCCCATTGACGATTAAGACTGTGTCATCCGCATAACACAAAATGTCAACACCCTCTAGATCTAGTTCCAGCAGATCATTAATATAGATTAAAAATAATGTAGGGCCCAGTATACTACCCTGTGGGACTCCAAACGACACAGTCATCTCTCTGCTAGTAGTCTGACCAATCTTGACACACTGCACTCTGTTTGTCAAATAGTTAGTAAACCAGTCCAAGGCAATGCCTCTAATTCCAAGGCTCTCCAACTTTTTTAACAGAATGTTTGAGGACACCGTGTCAAATGCCTTAGCGAGATCCAAAAAGACTCCAACGTAGAACGTACGAACGTAAAAGACTACAAAGGTAGATCAATGATTATACTTGTTCTTTTAAAACAATACTAACTGCTGTGTTTCAGGTCCTGGAGACAGTCCACCCGTCTCTGACAGCGGAGGAGAGCGCTCTGCAGTATGTGGAGTCCCTCTGTCTGCGGCTGCTCGCCAACCTGTGTGCCGTGCCATCTCCTCTCACGGTCCAGGTCAGGAACATATTCATTAACATCGTAGAATGGTTACATTCATGATCGGCTGTATGTCCATAGACTCCCTCATGGCCACTCATGTTTAACTGTCTGTGTGGCCACTGAATGTTATTCTCTCGGGACCGTACCATGGAGGAGGCCTATATCCAGTTGTGGACGTTTCCCGACTGATGATGATGTAGCTAATGGTTCCACACTCGGACTAACAGTTAAGATTTGGAAAAAATCACGAAATATCACATGGAGTTATTGGTAGCTAGAATTTATTTTTTGTTGAACGCGTGATTGTCTTCGCCGTCGCCATACAACGGCTTCCCTCCTTGCCCACGGTCCCTCAAGAGCATGATGGTAAGGTGTCTGCTACATTTGTTCTGCGTCGGTCCTTCGTAATTATCCTTGCAAGAGGGTTTTGACAAATTGCCTTATAACCTGTATCGTCCGATGATCATCAGCAGTTTCTGGTAAGAACACGTCAGCAGTGTGCGCTGTATCCCACTTCTGATACCATGCAGTGTTTTTCGGGAGGTCTTCAAAAAGCAACGCAGCTATTCGTCACGCCATTTAATATCAAAGAGATCTTGTCTATAACATAGTATACATAGGGACATACGATTGATTTGATTGACCATATACCTGTTAAGACATCATGTAACACTTCTGTACAAACAATAACAATAAGAATAATTTTTTTTATAACAGTGTACAAAATATTTTTCTTAAATCTAATTGGGCTAGAATATTTGATCTAGTTAAATACTAAAGCGTCTTTTTTTATATTGAAGATAGACCAACACTTGACCTCAATCTCACCTGATGGTAAGTGACGATGAGGTCGACGATGTTACGTGTTGGTCTAGAAGGTGCCTATTTACTCTTCTTTTGAAGATTCCCAAGTTGTAATTTTCGGGGAACACGGAAACCGGTAGTGCATTCCATATTTTTGCTGTACGCACGATAAATGTGGAAGCGAAACGCTTGGTGCGAGCTGTAGGAATATCTACAGTGTACGGGTGAAGGTCTGCCGTTCTTCTGTTTGACCGGTACTTGAACGGCGAAGGTGGAATCAACAAAAATAGCTCTTGCGCACACTCTCCAAAATGTATCCTATAAAATACCGTACCGCGTCTGCAGCTAAACTAAGTTTAAAAACTTGTATTTTATCACACAGTGCCTCACCCCTTAGAACAGCAGACGGAACGTCTAGCCGCCATTATAAAATGTATCAATTTACATGCAATAAGCAAAACCACTTATTCTAAGTTACCAACACCGTGGAAGTGATGTTGCCACAGGTTTTTCCACCTCGCAAATACTGCTAAAACATCACAAACGAAACCAACTACCCTCAAAGTGATTTTTGCCAGTCCTTCAGACAGACAGAGATCTTGCCATCGTCTAATAATGTCATGTGATGCTGTCAGGATGTGGAGGAGCGTGTTACGCGCACGTTCCCCACGCCCCTGGACAAGTGGGCGCTGAACGACGCCCGGGACGCGGTCGCACAGCGCAAGAAGCCGCGCCTGCTGCCCGTCGACCGGCTGCACCACATGCTGCAGAAGGTATGAGAGCGATTAGTATTCATTGTACTCAGGATGCTATTGGGGCTGCCGCGCTACTGCAGACAGCTGTCATGCTGTCCTCAGAAAAAGTACGCGTCTTTATCCAGTCGAGTGCGCGCCAGCTCCAATCGCATCCTGAACGCCATAGCCTGTAAATTTGACTGCACCATTATGCGACATGTAAATAGTATGACAAACTAGTACTATAAGCAGTACTAACAATTATATGGATCCTAAGGACACCTGATAATAAAATGATTTTATTTTTTTATTTTATTTATTGTATAAAACAATGGTATGGCCGTAACGTAAGGTTCACAGTAAGCGTCGGTGGCGCAGTGGATAAGGCGCGGACTCTCAATCTGAGGGTACCGGGTTCGAATCCAGCCGTGTACCTATGAGTTGTTTTTCAATTCAAGTACATTATCCGATTGCTTAACGGTGAAGGAAAACATCGTGAGGAAACCTGCATGTCTTGAACAGGCATGTGAAGTCCGCCGATCCGTACTGGGCCCGCGTGGTGGACTATGGCCCATACACTCTCTGTAGGAGAGTAGGCCTGAGACCCTCCAGTGGGGACATATATAGGATGTTGATGATGATGAATGTCAGGGCAGTCTGCCGCCAAACAGCAGTGTTAATAGCGCTGTTGCGTTCCAGTATCACAGCACGAACTCCAAATAAACTTTTTACACCTCTAGGGTTATCGCGAGCTGACATTTGTATAATGTGAACGTGATTAGTAAAATAATATTGATTTTTAAGATTTATAAATATTAACTAATTATAATTTGATTACGCATTAGTATTTTCTTTTTTATTATGCCATAATTTTATACTACGCCATATTTAATTTCTTGAATAAACCTTCCTTTCGTGTATACTTATCTATATAAAATAGTTTCGATATTTATCTTATGCCAGGTGTCCTGCGAGGGCTCAATTTTTTGTTGAATACAAACACAAAAAATATTCCGCCAATGTAATGTAGCCCCAGCCTGGACTTTGTACAATTCGTTTAATCAAAACGTCACTATTCCTACATTTACTTTATTTAATATGCTTTATAGTTTATACCTTTCTTTAATCTATCGAACACGTACACAGAACAAACGATCGTTGGCTAGTGCGCGTCTTGTGTTTCGTTCCGCCCTCCGTCGCTCTCGTTGACAGCGGGGTGAGGTAGCTCCGATTGGGGGGAGGCGGAGACTGTCCTATCTATATGCAGTATTAGATAATATCTAATCAATGCCAGTATGTAAGGTGGCAGAGCATTTTGAGAAGATGTAGTGAGGTGAACTGGACTCCGTTTCGCTTGGTATCCAACTGTTGAGGGTGTCGTCCTCGTCGGTGTTGCAGGAGGTACTGCTGTACAAGATCGACATCTCCGTGTCAGTGTTCATGTCCGGCATACTGGAGTACGTGAGCGCGGACATACTCAAGCTGGCGGGGAACTTCGTCAAGAAGATTTCGCAGAAGTCTGGCTACGATCAGATCAGCAGCAGAGACATCAAGACCGCCATGTGTGCTGATAAGGTAACAATAGGGTGTTTTATCCGACTGCGCTAGAACGAGGGCTATGTTTTTGGATTAAGTATATATGTATAATTGTATGACACGCTCTGAGGCCTGAACGGCTCGTTGGATTTTAGCTTGAGAGGTGTCGTTAGATTCGTATTTATTGTGAGAGTGACGTATATCAGAATCATAAAAAGTAAAAATCATTACGCCGTCGTTTTATTTTAAAAATTACTTTTTATTCACACTTTTAATCAACGTTAGATCAACGCTTGTCCTCAATCTCACCTGATGGTAAGTGACGATGAGGTCGACGATGTTACGTGTTGGTCTAGAAGGTGACGATTTACTCTTCGTTTGAAGATTCACAAGTTGTAGTTTTGGGGGAACACGGAAACCGGTAGTGCATTACATATTTTAGCTATACACATGATGAATGTGGAAGCGAAACACTTGGTGCGACCTGTAGGAATATTAAGAACTGTCGCTTTATGAAATCGGGCCCATGTTTTGAATTTGGCATTTTGTATCGAGCCATCGCAACGTGTTCAGTTACCAACTAGTCACACATAAAAATACTTCTCGTTTTCAGTTCCTGATGGACATGTTCTACCAAGACTCTGAGCTAGCGCTGGTGGACGCCTCCACATCTGCCGCCAACGACCGTCGGCGTCGAGGGTCGTTGTCGTACGGCGAGCTGGTGCGAGACCTCATGGCAGACGAGAGGGTCTTTCTACGGGAGCTCAACCTCATCATCAGGGTCTTCAAGGATGAGTTGGAGAAGATCCTAGACAAGGACAGCAGGGTCAGTGCAGGCTGGTTTTTCCGGTCTAAAACAGTTCTTAGCTATTATTAGGTAAATGTGGCTATTACAAAGTTCTAGGAGAAATCATATGGGCTTTCAGCCACAACCAATGTCTCCCAAATGAATTAAGGTAAATATCGCAATAGCCCAGTTAAGAGAGAATGTCCCCCACATGAGTTACGGCATAAGCCGCAATAGCCCAGTTAAGAGAGAATGTCCCCACATCAGTTACGGCATAAGCGGAGTTAAGATAGAATTTCCCCCACATGAGTTATGGCATAAGCCGCTATAGCCCAGTTAAGAGAGAATGTCCCCCACATGAGTTACGGCATATAAAGCGGTAATAGCCCAGTCAAGAGAGAATGTCCCCCACATGAGTTATGGCATAAGCCGCTATAGCCCAGTTAAGAGAGAATGTCTCCCAAGCGAGTTAAGATAAATGTCGCAATAGCCCAGTTAAGAGAGAATGTCTTCTAAATGAGTTAATTTAAAGGTCGCAATAGCCCAGTTAAGAGAGAATGTCTTCTAAATGAGTTAATTTAAAGGTCGCAATAGCCCAGTTAAGAGAGAATGTCTCCCAAGCGAGTTAAGATAAATGTCGCAATAGCCCATTTAAGAGAGAATGTCTTCTAAATGAGTTAATTTAAAGGTCGCAATAGCCCAGTTAAGAGAGAATGTCTCCCAAGCGAGTTAAGATAAATGTCGCAATAGCCCATTTAAGAGAGAATGTCTTCTAAATGAGTTAATTTAAAGGTCGCAATAGCCCAGTTAAGAGAGAATGTCGTCCAAAAGACTTTATGGTGTTATATTACTCTAGTAAGTCTACTCTTATTGTTTCCAGACGGTATCGTTGATATTCGGTAACATCGTGGACATATACGAGCTGACGGTGACGTTGTTGGGGAACTTGGAAGACGCTTGTGAGATGGCGCAGGACTCGCCCACGCCATACATCGGCAGCTGCTTTGAAGGTCATTGGATCACTCGTTCACTAATTCGTTCACTCACCGCATTCACGCATTCATTCACTCACCTCCTCATCCACTCGCGCACTCATTCGCTCACTAAGTCGCTCATTCATTCAACCATTCATTCCCTCACTCGTTGAGGTATGTGTAATTCAATAAATAACCCACAAAAATAGAAATTACAAACTAACTTAACACTTTTCCTAATAACAAGTTTCCAACAATGGGTTTATATAATCTAACGTTCAATTT